>CM030847.1:3142776-3380276 GCA_018105865.1 Metaphire vulgaris | reverse complement strand
TATGATGATGATTGATGATGATGATGATGATGATTCTTTTTGATGACAATGATGACATGATGACAAATGATATATGATATGATATGATGATGTTATTTTGATGATGATGATGATGATGATGATGATGATGATGATGATAAGATGATGATAAGATGATGACGATGGTGATGATTTCAAGGATTCTAACTATTATTGCGTGTAAAACTCCTACAATCCTTGTGCTAAGACCGTTCAGCTGGTGGGATCTAGACGGATACAGTATCTTACCGTCGGCAGGGCGGTGAGGACGACAAGGGCGACGCCCAACGCCACGAAAAGTCCAGACTTCATCTTTCTCTTTCCCTCGAGGATCGCACAGAAACAATCGCCTTCCTATCGAGACCGCGAAACGATTCGACGAAATAATATAATCAGCACAGAACAATCCGCTTAAATGACAACGACGAAGCCTAGCCTTTGGTCCACACGCAAAATACTCTTTCCCGTTGTCTCGATTGAGTCGATTCCTTTATACGAAAGCACCTGTTCGGTCAGCGGACACCTAAATATGACTCGATTGATTGACAGATTGGGCAGAAAACCGGAAGCGGAAACGGTGGGATAAACCCTCGAACTAAATATAGGAACATTGGTCAGAGAACCGACCTGCGAAGAACGTTGCATTCCGATAATCGATTAGTCACGGGGATATCGCGATGATTTTTCTGTCCATAGGCCCCTACGTTCTCGTACGTTTCTTTATGTGGTCACAGCTATAGGTAGATTTCATTCGGGATCGGTTCATCTTCAACAATAGCTTGTTCTGTGGACACCCGTATGGCCAGCCTAGTTCCTACACTTAATACGAAACCGAGAAACGTTTGTGACACATGACGAATGAGGGGAAAAATATGCAGTTTCAATTTTTCTGTACACAAGTGATCGTTAATGAGGTGGTGAGGTTGATTCATAGCGATGCCGATGCATTAGTTTCTATTCAGTAAGACAATGTGATTAGCAGCTTTGGTAGGAGCTCTGAAAATGCTGTCACGTGGGCCATGATATTATTCAAAAAGCAACCGATCGTTTTTAAGTGCGTATCTTATTTAGGCCCTAACGGACCGAAAGTGAAAGCAATTCTAGGTCCTGTCACGTGATCAGCGTTGAAATCCAATCCGACGGTGCGTGCTTTCGATGCCAACATTATCGGAAGTCGTAATTGATATATACAGCGCCTGTCAACTCATCGTTAGCGGCGTAGCTACACTACGAAGGGATAAGAGGTCTGGTCCAGTGGCGGTTCCAGGAATTCTTGGTGGGGGGGATGCAATGAATGTTTAAGAAGTTGGTGGGAATGCAATGGATTTCTAGGAAGTTGTTGGGGGCAGTTGGCTGGCCCCCTACTGAGTGCCTGAAAGTTGGGACTTAATCCATACATTAAACAACAAATGGTTGCCCCCATGAAAAGTTTGCCAAATCCAGAGCCACTGGTTGGGGGTGAAATGAAAAAAGAGGTTGACAAGCAAAAGAGGTCATTAGCTCTGCTTTCCACACAAATAGGCCTACCTGGCGGATATGCTGTAAACCCCCCGCCAGGGAGATTTTTACACCCCCAACACCCCCTCCCCATTTGAGGTCGAAACTCCCAAATTTGGTAATGTGACAATGGTATGCATACAACATGCATATTAATTAGCTCCGGACACCCCCCCCCCCCAATTGAGGTCGACACCCCTCCAAATTCACAATCCTAGAAATATCCCTGCCCCCCGCTGACGAGCAAAAAAAGCTAGGTGGGGGATGCATTCCCAATCATCCCCAACGCGGAACCGCCCCTGGTCTGGTCTCCCTACTATTGCCTAAACTGGTCGTGACATTCTGGCAAAACGGACGTCATAATTATAATACAGAAACATTTTATCATTTTTTCGATATTGGGGCTCCCAGAGACCCAACAATCGCCGATACCCTGTCATAATTTTAATACAAAATATTCTAATATTGCTATCAATTTTTTCGATATTGGGGCTCCCAGACTGGACGCCTGGATTGTTTTAACGACCGAGTTTCTAATTCTATCTAGTTCTTGATCGGAATTACGAAGCCAGTGCAACCCAAATAGTAGCCTACTCAAGTGCCTCGACAACGGATACGAACTTTACGTTCCGTCTTTATCTAATGACCGCAACGTTACTTACGCAGCTGCCACGACCGTTGACTAATGGACACGTATGCGGCGCTCAGCTACATGCAGTAGCCTATCTACATACAGGTCCACTTAGCGGGCTTCCTCTTCAAAATCCAGCGTTTATGATACGATGTCTGGCTGATTGTTTTTAACGACCAAGTTTCTAATTCTATCTAGTTCTTGATCGGAATTCACGAAGACTTAACCGCTGAGTAGCCCTATAAGCCACGTAGTGTGACGAAGAGAAGGCGAGGGCAAAGCAAAGTATTTCAAACAATACATTCAAGCGATCCTGGCACAAAGCCAATACGTATCTGGACAAGGACAATGCGTCAGGACTCACTCTGCCTTTGAAGACTCTCTACGGGATTAGAATTTTACTCCCCTACATTACTTGCTCCCAAATTATTACGTCAGAACGTCGAGTCTGGACTCCATTTATACATTTTCTGCTAACTAGGCTTATCGGCTGTAAAGAGGTGGGGGTTTCCACTGAGGTAGGAAACTAGTAGTTTTTTGATCGGGGTTTAAGAGTAAACAGAGGAAGCCGATTGCCAACTCATCCGGCCCGGCCCGGCCCGGCCCGGCCCGTTTTATTTGGCAATCGCCCTTGCGCAGTTTTGTGAGGAAGTATTGCCAAGCCGCTTGCGCAGTTTTGTATTTGTATGGGAAGGGGGAATATCCTGGCCATGTTTGCTGACCTCCCCTTCTCCCTGGTGCACCCTATCGGCCTACGTAACAACGGAGAAGTTTCCCGCTGTCACTACCTCATCTATGCCGTAGTATGCCCAACTAGCTTATTAATTTTAGCATAATGAAACAATGAAAATCCTTCCCCTATTCTTATATACCTTACTGCTTTTAAGTTGCAGGTAATGAACGTAGGTGAGGATTTTGAAAACGCATGTAGCAGAGCTAATAAAAATATCTGCCTTTCGTGTCAATGGAACATGCAAGGTCTGGCTATATGACTCCTGTGCAAACATCTCTCAATATACAGTACTGTATATTTACTAAAAGTTTTCTAGTAAAGCCGTTCGTTGACTTGAATTGTTCTCCTCGGTATAGTTTAGTACCGTAGGGACGGTAGGTCAAACAGAGGAGTAATAAATACACATGTACCGCAAAATATCTACATGTAAACTTTAAGCCGATAGAAGGTTATCAGCACCAACCATACTAGAATCCCTGAAAGTCTGTCTCGAGAAGAAACTCGTGTTTGATGTTTTGTCCAAACGCTGACTCCGTCATGCGTTATGGTTTCCGCAGAAGATTTAGTCTTCACGTTCAGGTCCGCGTGCTTTTTGTCAAAGCATCGCTGCTTTGAAAATAGCCGTCCTGACGATTGCAGAGGAAGTCTTGCATACCACTGATAAAAATCTAACAAAGCCTGGTGCATTGAGGTCAAAATTCCACCGTATTATCCGAATACAATCAATGTTTTCTCCATGGCAGGCATCCGCAAAGTCCGCTGCTGCCGGCGGTCACAGAGGCTATCCAATGGCCGATTTTTTTGTATTTACTTGTCTTAGAATGCATACGAATTTATTCTGCTTGGGGCAGCCAGTGGCGGCTCCACCGGGGGCAGTGGAGGCCAGAGGACCCGTGCCCCCTATTGAGTACCTGCCCCCCACTGGCCCCTGTTGGGACCCTATACTTAATGCTACATACATTAAACAACAAATGGTTGGCTACCCATGATTAGAAGTTGCCACCCCAACGCCCCCCCACTTGCCAAATCCTAGAGCCGCCCCTGGGGCAGCACAGGTTAACCCAGACCAAAGTTCTCTGCCACACTTTTTACAAACAGGATTAAGGGCTTCCATAAGGAATCGAAGTTTCCATGCTATTTTGATAGGATAAGTAATTGAATACCTTAACATTGGTAGTCATGATGACAAAGTCCAATGTTTCTATTTAACAAAAGACACTTTCACGCGTGAAGCTGGCAGTTTCATGCTTTGTGTTTAAAAAAACTCTTGACTTTCATCTGGCAGAGTCTTATGCCAGTGAAATAGTAAACATTTACAATAGTAAAACTACACTCAACGATTTGTGGAACATTTTAGCAAGTATTTTTAGCAATACGTTGAATTTTAATGTTGAGAAAAATTATAAATCAGTCATCAACCGAAATCCAGTTGGATATTTTGAACCTTAACATGTCTCCATTAAGATTAAGGCTTAGAGTCATTCTTCAAACACATTTGCCATAAATTTCATAGTTTTGGAAGATATTTCATCAGGTGGAAATGCCTTGAAACTTTTAAGAATGTCGTTACACAACTGAATTAATATATAATTAGAAGTATAACTCTTAACGTAATCTAACTGCGCTGCTCTAAAATATCAATGGTTTAATTTTAAATCCACTTAATTAGAACCGGGAAGATTTTTTTAAATCAAAGGCCTATCTTATCTTATCTTCCTTCGAACACTAAGTGACAGCCGCTTTCCACTTTAGCTGCTGTCAATCGGACTGACAGGATTGGCCGGCTGGATATTGACAGCAGCCGAAGCATCCAACACCTCGATCACATCAACAATCTGGATGTTCTTGTCGACAACCAGGGCCTTGTGCAGATCGGTTTCCGAGTGGGGGTTGATGGGAGAGACCTCGTCAGCCAGACCGTATTTCCTGTCATCCAGGACGTACTTCCTGTCATCCAGGACGTACTTCCTGTCATCCAGAACGTATTTCCTGTCATCCAGGCCATATTTCTTGTAGAGTGCCTCCAGGCGATTCAAGTTCGCTCCAATCACAGTCTCCACCTATACATGAACATCGCGTGATCCATTTGGATAGGCTATGTAATCGATTATCCATGCATTATGAAGTGGCGCTATAGAAGTTTAAGATTAGGTGGTCATCTATAATATAGAATACCATTGATTCATCCACCCACTGCGCATATAGGCCTACTGTGTGTACGTTGAGCGTCTACATTGGAAGCATAGTTATGGCGCTTTAGAAATTAACGAGAGTTTACTTACTTAATTTTTAAAGTTTTTATGGCAGATCAAGAATTAAAACGTCGGAACAGCGATTAGAATAATACAGTAAGAGCGAGAGAGAGAGAGAGAGAGAGAGAGAGAGAGAGAGAGAGAGAGAATCAATAAATTCAATAATTTAAAATCTTGAAACATTTGAAATGTATTTACCAAGGCTCCCTGTTTGAACGCAAGAAATGTTGGCATTGCTGATATAGCATACTTTTCTGCCAGATCCTACAGTTTTCAATAAAGCAACCTCATATAAATGCCAAAATTTGCATTAAATGAAGTGATCTATTCTATAGGTTAACAGTAACATTGCTCTTCGTATATGTCTATGTGATGCCATGTATTTGGAAAATACATGAGGCCATGTTTGATTTGCCTGATGTGATATCATCGCAATATCGGATCTAATTCAATCCATAACCAATTTGTTATTCAACAGTGGGGTCTACACATTGCATTGGCGTATCCACCGGAGGGGGCGGCGGCACGGAGGCCCCTGTTCAGATCGGGACCGGTCGTTAGATTCGTCCCAAACCGATGAGTAGTTGAGGGGGTAGGGTAGGGGAGTGTATTAGACCAAGGAGAACGCACCAGACACAATTAAGACTTCAAAGCGTTTGAGACGACGAATTTTTTGGCTCGTCAAGACTTTTGGGGTGGAAAATGTCGAAGTCCCCCCCCCGCCAAATTCTGGAATCCTGGCTACGCCACTGCAGCATTGACTATAATTATACAACCGCAGAAATATTCCAGCCCAAAGTTAAAGACGGTTATCTGCTAACGAATGCCACTTAATCAGAAACCTTGCTAGTAGCCGATTGCTTACCATCGCCTCTTCCACGTTGACTTTCAAAGTAACGACATTTGGATAGGTCGTCTCAAATTCCTGTATAAAGCCAAATTGAATAGAACACGAAGTCCTAATGCATCAGGAATTGTTGAAATGAGCTTTGTCTTAGCTTTTCTGGTCTTAGCTTTGACCAATGGTTACAACTAGTGTTTTTTTTCTATGGAGTGCAACAATTTCACAGACACAATGCTTTCTAAAAGTTACTTAGAAAACATCAAATTATCCTAACCAGGGATATTTTTACACACACCACCCCCCTAACACCCGCCCCCAAATTTGAGGTCGACACCCCCAAAATGGTAATGTGACAATGGTATGCATACAAAATGCATACTAATTAGCTCCGGACACCACCACCCCCAATTTGAGGTCGACACCCCCTCAAATTCACAATCCTACAAATATCCCTGATCCTAACACTTTTATTTCTGGGTTCCATCCAGTGTAGAACAAAAGAGTATGCTGTTTAATTAATTATTTATCATTAATCTCCTACTAGATAATTATATACCATTGGCTCAACAACGAGGGGAATCAGGGGCAATTGGGTAAAATCCAAAAATACTTATTCTGAATGTAGGGAGCGAGCAGTCGTGCAATTTGTGCTTACCATCGCACGTTGAAAACCGCTGATAAATGGAGTACCTTTTACAACTAGTGGCAACAATTTCTAGACACAATGCTTAGTAAGTAGAATGACTGGAACAGAATCGATGTGCTAAGAACTCTATGCCGACGATTTCCTCTTCCTTGCTTACAAGTAGAATTTTTTACTTGAAAATGTCGATGCACCCGCCTATTCCAGAATAACCTGGCTACGCCAATGGAAGATACTTTTTGGCGATGGCGATGCTTAACTAAAAAAGCTTTAGCAAGAAATAGAATCTGTCGAGAGATTATAGCACTGTCTTGTACAGCGGTTCAACGATAATATTCAAACTACATTCCAGTGTTAAAGAGATCTGTGTCAGGTTCTGACACTATGAAATGGCGAAAAGGCGTAAGAAATCAGCAATTAATTATTCAATAACTAAACTACCTAATAATATATAATTTTTGCGATTGAACTTGGTAGAAAGGTCTAAGGCAGGGCTATAGATCTACTGACTATCTAGGCACCCAACTGTTCTGGTAAAAATAACAAGTGGCGGCTCCAGGATTTGGCAAGTGGGGAGGCTGTCGGAGCGGCAACTTCTAATCATGGGGCAACCATTTGTTGTTAGGTATGTAGTATATAGTATAAGGTCCCAACAGGGGGGCCACTGGGGGCAGGCACTCAATAGGGGGCACGGCCACCTCCGGCCCCTGTAACTGTAGTGCCAGTGAATTTACTAAGTGGATTTCAAATCTGAAGATAACTGCATGAGAGCGAACCTGTAATTTCGGGGCGACCTTTTTGCACGGACCACACCACGGGGCAAAAAAATCCACAACAACTGTCTTTTCATCAGCGGCCAGCAGTTCAGTGTCCATCTCTTCCTGAAAATATGACATCGTTTAGGCCTTTAGTGTTAAATTTTCATTATATTTGAAACAGTCAGACAAAGACATTGACCTGTATGCAGATCAGTATTTAATCTAGACTTTGGACTCGGGGGGAGACTGACAAAGCCGGGGGGAAGTCAGCTATGGGGCTGCTGTCAGTAATGTAGTATGCCAAAATTTCCGGGGGGGTCGTAAATTTACAGAAAAAGGTCAATTTTCCCCGGAAACGACCTAGATTAAACCCTGCTGTAGATGCATTGAGCATCATGAAAGGGCCTGTCCCAGTTATACAGACAGGGGACCAATAGCTATACGACTGACGTCAAGAAGAGAAAATTGCTATATTTTACATTAAATTATTTCGTTTAGGTTGAGGATATAGAATCATTCAAACTTACGACGGTCTTTACTTCTTTCGTCATCGCTGTCTGATCCAAACGCAAGCAATTCTACGATATGTTCTTTTTGGCCAAAATTTCACTTAAACATAAATTATTAGATCGCTTATTGAGATTTAATTCAAAGAAATCGAACGATTGTTTAAATGCAAATTCGATGAAACAGAGGAGAATTTTTTGATGGCGCGAATTTTGAACAAAATGAAATGACGTCAGAATTAATACGACCATAGATCTAAGGACGACAAAAGCTTCTATTTGATGACTCAATGGAAAATGGCGATTATTTGCTCTTCTCTATCATTTATAGAGTAGCCTAATAGTTAATTAGCAGTGGCGGCTCCAAGATTTGGCAAGTGGAGGGGGGCGTTGCGGTGGCAACTTCTAATCATGGGGGCAACCATTTGTTGCTAGGTATGTAGTATTAAGTATAGGGTCCCAACAGGGGGTCCACTGGGGCAGGCAGGCAGGCACTCAATAGGGGCACGGGCCTCCCGGGCCCTCCTGTGGAGCCGCCACTGCCTGTAGATCGAAATTGAGAATGATATTTATTGATTATTCTTGCCAATATTAAAGCAATGAAGATGGAACAAGAGGAAAATGTGGATTTTGTCGGATAATTTCTTCAAATCGATTAGATTTTTCGATATCAAGGTCCAATAAACCCTCTATTCAACAGGCCTTCAATTGGCTTCTCTCACACGACGATTTATTTATAAAACTTGTTTTTGATGTCTATAAGACCTGTTATATAATGAACCAGATATCTTAATACGCGACTCTTCCCTCGATTGCCCTACTAGCCATTCCGCAAGATATTCTGCAGGACTTTCATTTAGTTGATGTCCCTCGTTCTCGTACAGTCAATGCAATTTCTCGCGGACCACTCGATAAATTGAACAGCCACCTGCTCCTAATAAGAGGTGATTTTGTTCTATTTTGCTTGTCAGACTTTACACGTTGAAGTGCATAAAATAGGGCCTACACACAAAATGTGCCGATAACCTTTTTGTGCTGATGGCCTTTATTTGCTAGATCGCACTTTTCACGTTTTCACATGGATAATATATACAGTCTGTATCTCTAATTTTTATTTACGCTATATCAGACTTCGCCACGGACCACTACACCCCATCTCGCGGACTGACTCGCCGATAACCTTTCTGTGCTGACGGCCTTTATTTGCTCGTCTCATTTTCACATTTTTCACATGAAAAATATATTGAGTGTATCTCTAATTTTTATTTACGCTATATCGGCTTTGCTCGGGTTGAGGACCTTTGAGTCTATAGGATCAAATTTGAACGTCATAATTTGATTGATCTTCACTGCAGACGTAGCCCATTATATATATATATATATATATATATATATATATATATATATATATATATATATATATATATACGTCGTTTATTGTTTGTGTTTGTGCATAATATACTACATGGCCAAAATCATTTGCTTTTGTGATAAAGCGATGCGTGCTGCTAGCAAATAGGAAATGCACTAGAAAAACAAACAACCTTTTGTCTAATCGCTTCTTTTTCGCTGTTCTGAAGGTCAGACACTCGTATCCCCTCCTGATCCCCTCCCTCCCAAAAAAAAAAAAATCCACTAAGCATATCACTGGAGAAAACAGACGATTGCAGAGCGGGCTATTATCGCTTTTATGGTATTTTGTTTGAATACAAGTCTACGAATGTACAGGGGAAACAATTGTAGGCCTAATGCCATGAAATCCACGCAAATGCATTTGTCTATGGACTCCTGTATTGGGTTCTAGACGTGGGTCAGTTCTTGTATGCGCGCGCTCTACGACGCCTGCCTGTATGTTTGCCGATGCCTGCCTAGGTTAAGGCGTCCGATGGCCCTTGCGAGCGACATCTGTGACGGGCCACGGAGCACAGAGCGTTCGGGCCGTTTATAAGGCACTGACACCTCCTCCTCTTCCGACAAAGACTCACTACAGAGTCTCTCGATTCGAGCAGAATTGGCACAGCCGCACCCTGGTCAACGGAATCGATTGATTGATTGATTGATTGATTGATTGATTGATTCTTATCTACGAAACGCCGATGAATAATGATTTTTCGCGAAAAGGGATTTTGAACATTCAGAAAAAACCAAAACCAAACAAAGACTGCGAGATTCTAAAAAGAGTTCAGCTGAGACGACGGTCCGGGCAGCGATATCCACGCAACTCATCAAAAGGTGAATTTTACTATAATTTATTTTCCATCTTACATGAAAAATGAGCACCTTGATGATGATAAATATGATCACCGCCGCTTATTTCATCATTGGCATGGAAAGCAACCGACAATCACGTCATCGTGGTGTCTACAGTATCAGCTGCAGCTGACGCAACAACAACAACAACACTAATAACAATAATAACAATAATAATAATAATAATAATAATAATAAAAGTAATAGTTATAATAATATATAGTAGTGTCCGGAACTTTCCGTCGTCAAGGAGATCTTCCCACATTCACATATTCTCCTCGATCGTGCTGACTACTCCCTCCCTCCCTCCCCCCAACAAAAAATCTCGACGATTTTGCACAAATCCCACGACCGGTCCCAACCAGAAATAGGGGCGGCCCCGTGGCTACGCCCAGGGCCGGATTAAGGTCCGAGTAGGCATGGGGCTTAGAAAATAAAAAGGCCGTCGCCTATACTGAAAATCTCTGACAAGCAAAAAAAGGTTATCTCAAAAATCGGTGGGAAGGCTACAGCCCCCTCAGCCCCCGCCTTAATATGGCCCTGGCTACGCCAATGGTAGTAGTGATAGTAGTAGTAGTAGTAGTAGTAGTAGTAGTAGTAGTAGTAGTAGTAGTAGTAGTAATAGTAGTAACAGTAGCAGCACAGCAGTAACAGTAGCAGCAGCAGCAGTAGCAGCAGTAGTTGTAGCAGCAGTGCAGCAGCAGTAGCAGTAGCAGTAGCAGCAGCAGCAGCAGCAGCAGCAGCAGCAGCAGCAGCAGCAGCAGCAGCAGCAGCAGCAGCAGTAGCAGTAGCAGTAGTAGTAGTAGTAGTAGTAGTAGTAGTAGTAGTAGTAGTAGTAGTAGTAGTAGTAGTAGTAGTAGAGGCAGAAGCAGCAGTAGTAATTGCTGTTGTTGCTATAGAAGTAGTATATTATTATTATTATTATTATTATTATTATTATTATTCGTCACTGTCTTTACTACACCCCTTTCCCATTGCCCGGAGAGGGCAATAGCAGTGGACGTGAGGTTCTGCCGAGATCACAGCAGTCGATTGGGCGCTGCATATCGCCCCTAAATCCACGGACACGAAATACGACTTTGCGACCGAGCAACTGTGCTGCGTTGCGATAGGAAGCCCGACCAACGGCCAGCCATAGGGCGATCGTTTGGAAAGCAGGACACAGCGTTATCATTCCGATTGCAGAAGTTAATGGACGATTCCATCGAATACGCTTAGCTTGGCCATCCATAAAGTCAGTGGGAAAACGAACTCGCGGTGATGTTTCGATTCCATTTGCTGGACATCGCTCGATCTGTGAAGATCCCGTTACTATAGGTCGAAGGAATTTCATTCCTCTGTGAATTTCAGAGAAGAAAGGTCCATATTTTAAGGCATAAGTGGGTTTAGACATCTTTCGATCAAGGGGTGAGGTGGGTTAGAGGGATTACTTTAATTAGCGCGGTTTGAAGCGGGAGGGAGGAACCATTACGAAAATGTAGTTAGGCCCATCTATTGAGAATTTGCTCAAAACTAGTTTTAAAAGCAATGTATGAGGGCCGCACGTTGGCTTACTTTACAGTGCGTTAGGGACCGTCCATAAATGACGTCACGCACTTAGGGACAGGGGTTCAAACATCTGTGACGAAGTATGACGACGGGGGAGGGGGTTTCCAGAAATGTGACGTCACATAATACTAAATATTGTTATTAATACCGCAATGTTATGCAACCGCACATTTTAACGTATTTTACACTTAAAATTCATTATTTAAAAAGAATTTGAAAACGTTTCAGAATTTCGCTTCAACTATAATAATTATAATGAGTATTTTTAAACAAATTCATTGCAATACCCGCTTCATTCAAGAAATACTGTAAGTGAATTGAAACAGTAATTTTGATATTAAAAAGATGGGGGGTTAACTCGTTGTGACGTCATATTTTTAGGGAATCGGACTTTTTGTGGCGACTTATGACGAGCGAGAGCGGTTCAAAATACTGCAAAAATCGCGTGACGTCATTTATGGACGGCCCTTAGGGGATTTATCATTTGAGTGAAATTAAAACATTTACCGACGCCAGATTGAAACTTGGGATTAAATTTAAACAATACCTCCTCATTCTTTGTCTGCGTGTCTACATGAGTAGGCGCATGTGTCAAGCAGTGACGAGTGTCACTGTGTCTACATCCGTAGACATTGTGTCTACCACTCCACTGCCTACATTCTACAACATGGTTAAGTTTCCACATTCAGACGGAAGAGCAGTGCTTCAGAGAGAGAGAGAGAGAGAGAGAGAGAGAGAGAGAGAGAGAGAGAGAGAGAGAGAGAGAGACAGACAGACAGACAGACAGACAGACAGACAGACAGACAGACAGACAGACAGACAGACAGACAGACAGACAGACAGAGACAGAGACAGAGACAGAGACAGAGACAGAGACAGAGACAGAGACAGAGAGACAGACAGACAGACATACATACAGACAGGCAGGAAAAGAAGAGACACGGTCGATGACGTCACCGGAGTGTCTACTCATTGAAATAGATGGGTTTCGTTCATTAACGCATTGCATACGGAGGGAAATAATTCGTAAAATATTGACGGATAATTGGGTGTGGCGTCACTCGGTCTCTGTTTTTACGCCTCTAACTAACGAGGTCTTTCGTCGCTCGGCCTCTCTTTCATCAAGACACAGTCGTCGTCGTCGAAAAAGCAAAATGGTGCAAATCATGATAAAACCTACGCAATAAGAGCATTAGGCAATTTTTTCCGCCTCTCTCTCTCTGTTCTTTACTCTCCAAGCGAGGACGGTACAAACAACGATCTCCGATCCAGACAGAGCGACTTAATTAAGAAAGACATTTCCCATGCACACTGTGTCCAGTTTTCAGCTGATATTTGGATATATATATATAGTTTTATTGTAGGATATATAAAACAAATTTGATAATCTACTTTGCTTACTTATTTGTCTAGTTGTTTCTCTTTGTCTATAGACGTATTTCGATGCGTAGATTGCGTTGAATCGGAAAATTCTACAATTGACGAAATGCTTCGCGTGTAATCGGTTAGGCATGCATACGCGTTGGCGTGCAGACGCGATTTCAGCGCACGGAATCACCGTCTGCTTTACGCGCGGAAAGACTTCGGCGCGTTCCTAGAAGTTAGAACCCAACGGCGATCGACGACAGCTTAATGCCAAGGCACTATCACTATACTTCGGCAATTCGTATTTTACTCGCAAAGCGGTAAAACTGCGGTGAAAAAGATTCCCAGATCATGCAGCGCGGCCCCGTTTCTAACGGTATCCGATCGGGGAAAGGGGGGCCAGAATATATGGAATTATAAGTTATAACACTCAACCGGTCGTGGTTTAGATTTGCTCTTCGGCGGCGTTTGGCTGCAGAGGGCCGATGTTTTCTGCAGGTGAGCTTCTTTGACGAGCATCGCTGCAGCCTGAATGTTCTAGTCCGTCAGTAAGTAGGCCTATACAGCAGCTGCATGTTTTCGATGTATACACATATGAACAGACTTCACAGTTAGAAGAAGAAGAACATTGTTGCATTTGTAGCCTAATATGGGGCTTCCATGTTCGGTTTAGATTGTGTCGGCTTTGTCTACACGTTGCACTACTATCGAAAAAATTACTTATTTAAGAAGACACTCGACAGATTTTAGCAAAACGATTGGTTTTTTTGTTTATTCACCGACAGAGACTATTTTCAGAAGAATCAAGTCCTCATCAAAACTGAGAGCTAGAGATGGAGGATTGCGGGCTTCAAACGGCGTCGCTAGGCAACGATTCGGCCAAGCACGGCCTACAGGCTTTCAGTCAGTTTCATTCGCGTTTCCATGGTTACGTCGTCTTCGTCATCTGCGTCTGGGGAACGGTCGCCAACGTCGCCAACGTAGCGGTGCTGACGCGACGCAAGATGGCGTCGCCGACCAACCTGATTCTGACGTGGCTGGCGGTGGCCGACGTCTTGACGATGCTCACGTGCCTGCCGACGAACGTCCACTTCTACATCCTGCGCGACGACCGACTTCCGGTGCTCGCGACGCGGTCGGTCGGGTGGATTCGCTACTTCCTGCTGCACGTCAACCTGACGGTCGCCTGGCACACGACCGCCGTCTGGCTGACGATCACGCTCGCCATCTTCCGCTTCGTCTTCATCAACTTCCCGTTCGGCGGGGCGGCGTTCTGCAGCGCCGGGCGGGCGAAGGTGGCGGTGGCGCTCGTCTACCTGTCGACGCTCGTACTCTGCGTACCGAACTACCTGGCCGTCGAAATACGCGAATGTCACCGGAACAGGAGCGTCGTGAAGGAAGAAGAAGGAGGAGGAGGAGGAGAAGGAGGAGGAGGAGGAGTAGGAGGAAAACCGGAAACAGCTGCGTGACGATCGCCGACTCGTACTTTGAGATCGGAGACAGGCGGGGGCTGTTTTACGACGTCAACTTCTGGATCCACGCCCTGTTCTTCAAACTGGTTCCCTGTCTCCTGCTGACCGTTCTCACCGGCCTGCTCGTCAAGGTCATGCACGACTCGCACCGGCGACGGGCGAGTCTCGAGTCCGTCGGCCGACACGACGAGTCGACGAAGACGCGCGAACACAACCGGACGACGGCGATGCTGTTCGCCGTCGTCTGCCTCTTCCTCGTCACCGAACTGCCGCACGGCGTGCTCGCCCTGTGCAGCGTCTTCATCGGCGGATTCCACGGCGACGTCTACGGGCCCCTCGGGGACCTGCTCGACCTCCTGGCGCTGCTCAACGACTCCGTCAGCTTCGTCCTGTACTGCACGATGAGCAACAAATTCCGCCAGACGTTCGTCGAACTGTTCTGCCGGCGGCCCTCTTTCTGCTGGCGTTCTTCTCCCGCGGCGGCGGGGGACGGCGCTGGGGCTGTCCAGCCGCGGCGAGTCGATGGCGTTCACTTCACAGAGGAAACCGCCGGACAAATCCACCGCCGCCGCCGCCGCCACCGCCGGCGCCGCCGGGGGTTGGGACTTCTGAGGGTGGAAGGCACTCGGTGCAGTGGAAGCAGTTGGGAGGCAGCGAACGGGGGTATCCGACCCCTGGCGGAAGGCCGGTTGCTGGAACAGACAACAGGAGTTATCTGTAAATTATTCTGAGATGCTGTAATATGGAGGCGACCGACCCTCATCCCATCGAGTGAAAATCTAGAAATGAATCGCGTCCAAGCGACCCTGGTCGATTTTGGGTGTGCCCAACCCCACCCCCACCCCACATAAAGGCTAAAATTTTGGGCCGAGAGCTTTTTGTATTTCGATTAAGAAATCTATACCCATTGCGCGAATGGTTTCTTTGCTCGGATCTTTTCTTAAAACGCAAATCAAGTCTAAACGATGACTTGTCAGATTAGACGCAATTAATGAATTAATTAAATGGCGAATGAAATATTCCACGGATGGAAACGAACGAGAAATTATGACGTCACGGTCGTCACGACGATAGACACGCCTACTTCCGGCATGCGTGACGTAATCGCACCTGTCGCAATTGATTGACACGGCTCGACGAAGTTTCCGTACAGGTCGACCGAGTGAAACCGGAACCTGTTCTCTGCCGCCGCCGCCGCCGCTGCTGCTGCTTTCGCCAGATGGCACTGCTGATGAGACGGTGACCAATGGCAACCGCAGTGCAGTCCCCCGCGTGCTCCTCGCACCCCCTCCGCCGCCGCCGACGTTGTCCAGTCGTTGGAGAGGTGAGTGAGGGGGGCGATCGACGACGAGACACGCCGTCCAGACGCCGGCTTCTGGGAAAAATCGTCTGCGAAGAGAAAAAATTTCATCGCGACAGGATTCGATTTAGATTTTAGAACCGACTGACCGACTCGATTTTTCCAAATGGAAAACTTGTTCTGTTCTTGTTTGGTCGTCGGCGTGGCGTTGGAATTATTATGCGGAGGGACGGTTGAGAACTAACTCCACACCGGAGACGAGACAGTTTTCACCGTAGGGGGACACTATAGTGGCAGGCCCCGTCAGAGAGGGAGAGCTACTGTGTAGGCGGGCCACATGGCCGACCAGGGGCCTCAAAATAATTGGCCTGAATAACTTGTTTTAAGAATTACGTTTTTACAGCTCTAGATAATTATTAAGAGCCAGTGTGGACTGAGGAGCATAACATTTGCAAATGGCCCGGGTCCCCTCTGGCCTTTGAAGGGGAATGGTTTTTATGGCGTCAGTTAATGCGATTAACCAGCAGGTATAAATCGACAAATGAATCTATTTTCAACGGATACACACTCAGGGACGTCATTGAAGGGGCAGGGGGTCGTTGCCCCCCGGATTTTTAGGTACAAAGATTTTTCGCCAATGTTTGTGTTATTTAGGTTTCAAATGCAAATTGGCTAAATAATAGGTAAAGAGACTGAAAACAAAAAAGGTCATCAACCCCTAAAGGGGGGTTGATTCGCACAAAATGGCTGACAAGAAAAAAAGGTCGTCAACTTTTTCGCAAACTTGTGAGGTCAAAAGTGTCTTGCCAACCCCCTTGAAAAACAGTGAAATGACGTCTCTGTACATACTGCAATTTTAGTGTTGAAGTTCAAAGATTAGAACCTGGCGAATGTCACATCAGAACATTCGTATTTTAAAACTAAAGCAATTTAGATGAATTGAAGACGATTCAGAATAAACTCGATATTGAATAATGACAAGTAATAATAATAATAATAATAATAATAATAATAATAATAATAATAATAATAATAATAATAATAATAATAATAATAATAATAATAATAATAATGAAAGTTTTCTAGACTACGGAGAAGATGAGCGAAGGCATTTACTGCTGTCGTGGTCAGCCAATGACTTGCTTCGATTCCTTCGCTTGTACACGGGACAGCAACGACAAAACCAACAACAACAGATGAGTACAACCAACGACAGGACTAACATCGCTCCCGGAACAACTATTGCTGCCACTTCCTCCCTGAGATATTTGAAAAAAAAAAAAAAACATAACTGGCATTGTTCTGCAGCAGCGTACATTAAAGTCCATTAATTTTGCTTGTATTAGAGGCAAAATTTTTATTTCTGTAAAACATCGAATATTTTTAGGCGCGATCTTAGTCAACTTTGCACGCAATTTTAAACCTGAAGCGAATATTTTGAGTCTGACTATGGGGGAAACCGGGGCAAAACAGCACCCGGATTTCTGCAGAAGGAATTCGAGATCACGGACTTGTATAAACGGCGTGATTTTAGAAAAACCGCCTTTAAATGCTTAGGAAAGAGTTAACTCTACTTATTCTGAGTGATTTTTCATAAGAGGCGCTATACAAATATTTTGTTACATTTTGTTACATAGTCTACGAAAAATACGTCGGAGCAGCCCAAAGGCAAAAGCCCCCCAACAATTTTTTTTATCCAGTTAATATGCCCCGCTCTAAGGACATATTCATAATTATTGCACATCCACGACTGAACGGCGGGAAGTTAGAAGAGTGGTAACAACGTTGGACGATAGAAGAGCAGAAGGTCGCGGGTTCGATACCCGCAGAAGCCCTGAGGTCGATTCAGCCTTACTCGCTAGAGGGCGGTGGTAAATGAGGAGCAGTGGTAAGAGACTGCGATAAGTCAAACAGGTATACGCTACGCGATGCACTAGGTCACTAGCCCCGTATCAGCGGTATTGCATAATTGCACGCATGGCTGAGGGCTGTAGAAACGGAGATCAGCGCCGCCCTATGAGTCCGCGAGGCTCGGGTAGGACTTCCGACTGTTTTTCACGAATCAACTTGGTCCAGATAAACGACGTATAGGCCTATGCCACTTAGGCGGTGGGTGCATGGAAAATATTGACATTTCGACGACTCAGTATAATGGTATACTGAACGGATTTAGAGTTGCGGACGAATCGGATGCTGAGTCCGACTGAACGGTGACTTCCTCCGAGGGTTCCGGGCAGCAGACGCGCTCGTGGGCGTCGCCGCAGCAGTAGTTTCCCTCCGGGGGTCCCCACTTGGGACAGTTGAACCCGTTGTTCCAGATCCCGTTTCGATCGACGTATCCAGGACACAGTTCGTAAGACACGGTCGTCAACACTGACAGAAAACGCACACACACAAACGCACACACACACACACAAATTCACAACAATAACTAATAATAATAATAATTATTATTATTAATATATTTAATATCGGCTTCACGTGAATCTTATTCGTATTCAAAAAAAAACATCTCTGACCTTTAACCTTTCAACTTTAACTGTTCGTGGCATAGAAGAGATGCAAAAACCAGTTGGTAATATTTAGAGAATTCTATCAAAATTAATCTGACGAGCGCTTTCTCTCCATCTGTATTCGCTTTGGTAATGTAGTTCGCGGTATGCTTGATTTCTTTACATTACGCTAGACCAGCGGTTCTCAACCTGTGGGTCGCGACCCCCAAGGGGGTCGAATGACGATTTGCAAGGGGTCGCCCGAGACCATCAGAAATATGGGGTTGTCTCTGTTCTTGTACTAAATATCCTCAGTGGTAGTTATGACGTACTAGTTGTTTTACTATAATTGTCATTCGAGGATATACATGGAGACAATTAAATAATAACGATTTCGAACATTTCGAACATTTTGATTGTCGTAGCATTATTATTTTTAGCAGTTTACATTGTGAACGAAAATAATTTGACCGTTGGGGGGTCGCCACTTAATGGGGAATTGAATTAAAAGGGTCGCGGCACTAAAAAGGTTGAGAACCGCTGCGCTAGACAATTCTACTTCTAAAACAATAATAATTATTATTCAAACGCCACAGCAGCGTTTGCTTGTTTCGTTCTAAATTCAATTAAGGCATCGCGCGGACAGATTGAAGTCATTCGCAAATGAGTTACGCTATAGAGTATATAGATCACAAATCGTTTTTCACATTATCTGTTAAGTCTGCGCTCAAGAGATAGATCTCATGGGATCTAAGGGGCCACTTAAGGCCTCTAGGGTCTACTGCCTTCACTTGCAAGTCGATGAATCGCAGGCAGGGGTTAAATTGAGCCGGATCTTCGACCAGTGACGTCTGACATCAGATCCGGAACGTAATTTTTATTCGTTGTGATCTTTTATTGTTTACTTTAGCACTTTGCGTACACGGGAAAGAAATGAAAATGTGAACTGTACTCTAAATGTTCGTGCAAAATTTAAAAAAAGTTGTGGAGAAATTTTGTGGCCGGGTCCCGGAGGAAAAACAAGGAGATCCGACACCTCTGAAAAAGTAATTTAACCGCTGATCACAAGATAAAACGCTTTGGAAAGAGTGCAGTCTGAAGGTATAATAGCCCATTTTCAAATTTTTCGGGAATTTTAAGCTTTTATGAGTGGAGAAAAGCATCTCCGAATAGTCTTCTTGTATGTAACACTGGCTCTGTCTAGTGCCTGAAGTAAGGGGCTGTCCATTAATTACGCCAGCAAATTAGAATGGAGTGTTATTGAAAAAAGTCTGACAGTTCTTGACAGGGAGAGGGGAGGTTCAAGAAAAGTCGATGTCAAGAATTTAATTTAATTTAATTTTTTTGCAAATGATAAAAATAGTAAATTTCCTGGAATACTATTTATTAAATTATTACAACGGAAAAAGCCTGACGAGCAAAAACATGTCGTCGCCGCCACAATTATGACACTTGGTGAACAAAAGAGAGGGGAAAAGGTCAACACCACAAATATAATAACCTTCTAAACTTTTTAGGGAGACCAGTCGCTGAAGTTTTTGACATAATTATAGGAGGACAGTTGACAAATTGTTAACAAGGGGGAGGGAGTCAAAATTTCCACAAATTGTTGACGTAATTAATGGACAACCCCTAACCTAGCTTCTGCTGCCGCCCGTAACTTAGGTAGGCCTACATCGATTGCAATTTGCATAATAACTCTCATAGCAGTGAGTGTTTAGTGAATCAGGGACTTACATGTATACTTCATATGTTAGCATCACAGTATAATTTATACGTACCTGAGTGAATGCATTGCACTTTTACCAGCAGCCCAGGAAATGCTTATACTGTACATAGTGAGAAAGTCTGCAGAGACGTGCATACTCACTCCCTCCCTCCCTACGCAACCAAATGAGGTGAACTCTAATGCGAAGGTGATGACCTGCCACCTGACGGCCAAGGTAGTGAATCATCAAAACACCATCAGCCGCTAACAGCTGTTCGAGTGCTCCGCAGATTTATGCCCCACCCCAAAACCCTCCAGACTCCGTGAAAATTTAATTTCTTTTGCATTAATGTACGGTCGGTAATAGCAGCTGTTCGGAATATTTCGTCCAGCCAATGAGAACTGGCTTATCGTTGCCTAGCGACGACTGTTGAGTGTTGACTCCGAGGTGTTTGGCTTCAATAACTAATCGACTTTTAGTTAATGTGTAGACAACGAGCATATAAGACCAGACCGCCTAAGGCTACTCAACACGAGTTATTGAGAACTGACTTATTACGCCTAATAGCACATATACACAGGGATATTTTTACACCCCTAACACTTCCCCCAACAACACCCTCCAATTTGACCCCCAATTTGGTAACGTGACAATGGTATGCATACAAAATGCATACTAATTAGCTCCGGACACATCCCCAATTTGAGGTCGACACCCCCAAATTCACAATCCTAGAAATATCCCTGCAGACAGACAGACAGACAGACAGACAGACAGACAGACAGACAGACAGACAGACAGACAGACGGGCAGATTATGGACCAACTGATTGCCTGACGGAGAAAATGAAAGACTCTCTTTTCGATTTCGAGTAATTTTTTCATTTTTACCGAATCAAACAGCCAAATGCCTTTATTTGTTGACTCAATGGGAGATCGAGAGAATCGAGTAGTGAAACTCATCAACCGAGATTAGGTAGATCCGCCGTGAACGGCCCCCGGGGCTGGTCGCCGTCTCTCTCGCAGTCTCGTTTTGCATCAGAGGAAGTATTTACGCATCCGCCGATCTCATTAACCGGAGGTTCGTGCGTCGCTCTCTCACTGTTGTTTTCGTCTGTTTAATGGCCGTCCAACGATCTCCTTTCGTCCGGGGGCCTCTTGTTGTGGATCTCTTTTTTTAGAAACGAACGGACTGTTTGTGTTCGTTGTCAGGTTTATTTGCCGACGAGAAAGGGTCCAGCTGCTGTGAACTGAAAAGACGAATCCTCGAGGCGAAAATCTTTGCCATAACGAAAACGCTCTCTGCAGAAACACATCTGGGCTTTTGGGACGGGAGGCGGGGGAGGGGACTGGGAGTGGGGTCATGGGGCTGCAATGCCCCCGATCCACGTTAAGAATTTACAATGCTATGCTCATTTAAGATTTAGTGAGGCATGGTGAAGAGGTGGGAGTAAAAGAAACAAATGGATCATATTTTTTACTAGATAGGCGTATGCATCCGATTGATTATAATTAATCATGGAGTTCCAAGTGAACGGCTGCGTTTTATAGCTCCATAATTTCATCGCATAGGTCAGCCCTGGAGAAAAAGAGAGGGATATATATATATATATATATATATATATATATATATATATATATATATATATGCATGCTAGTGGGATCATCTCTCAAGCATTGCAGGCACCCCATATAGAGCCAGATGGAGGCAATGGTAGGGAGTAATGCAGAGTATATATATATATATATATATATATATATATATATATATATATATATATATATATATATATATATAGTTTATGTTTATCCCAACGATGATGTCATGATTCGGGAATTCGATACGATTGGATGAGAAATGGGAGATGATTTTCTCTGAGTGCGTCTAATGATCTGGAGTAAACACATTCAACCTCGCTATTTAGCATTGGATCGTGTCTATAGCATTGCAACCTACAGCAGAGTTCTAGTAGAAATAATAATAATAATAATAATAATAGTAGTAGTAGTAGTAGTAGTAGTAGTAGTAGTAGTAGTAGTAGTAGGCCTAGTAGTATAGTAGTAGTAGTAGTAGTAGTAGTAGTAGTAGTAGTAGTAGTAGTAGTAGTAGTAGTAGTAGTAGTAGTAGTAGTAGTAGTAGTAGTAGTAGTAGTAGTAGTAGTAGTTGTAGTAGTAGTAGTAGTAATACTAATAATAATAACGTGATTGTTAAGTGGCTTAGGAGGCAAGGTTAAATAGAGAGTAGTCTAAACGAAGAGAAAAGCCAACGTTGCTTTCAACGCTATCATTTTTCGTGTCCCGGACTTAAAGATTAAGTTTAACGGTTGGCGGACTGCACCTGTACGACGGGCTACACTTAGGGAAGGAGGGGTGGGGAGGTTGTAGGAAATGTGGAAGCGAATCATCACAAGGGGACTTTTCATTGGAATACCCTCTCCCACAGACTTTCAAGGCCATCAATCAAACGGTTCCCTCTGTACGTGCAACAGCCCAGCTCCTGACATTTCGCATTCGCCTGAACGCCTCCTCTCGTCTCCACATGTTCCGTCACTCCGGCGGGTGATTCTCTGCCGCCTTCCTTCCTTCCTTCCTTCCTTCCTTCCTTCCTTCCTTCCTTCCTTCCTTCCTTCTCCAGCGCATCGATTTCCCGCTTATTCGACTTTTCCAGGAACCCACATCCTCCATCCACGGCCCCTACCCTCGGCTTTTATTATAAGACATGGCATAAAGTTTACCGCCGGCGGTGGTGGTGATATGAACCGTCCACTAATAGACTATACCTGCGGGTTAGATGCTCCGACACGTACAGCATTAGTATTTTAAGGATCTGGCCAGTGACCTTTATTGATTGTGAGGCTGAAAATGCCATTGTTACTTATGCATACGTTGGGCGCAACACTTTATTATTCAAAAGCGCTAATATAGGCCTACACGTTATATTAAACGGCTCGATTACTGACTGTTATGTGCGTCTTTTCGTATTTTTAACGCTGTCTATACTGCAGCTTTTCGATTGTATTTTATGCCAACATCTATTTTATAATCGAACGCAATAAAATGTCGTCAACAACAATTAACAACGCCCTTCCATAACCAACCCCCCCCGACTTTGTGCCAACAGTGTTTTGCGCAGTTGTTCTGTCGGGCAGCTTACAGTCATGTTTTAAATTATTTCCTCTCTTCAAAACATCATATTTAGGCCTAATATTTTCCAGACACACAGAAAATCGGAGTCGCAAACTGATAACGATTGCGCTGTAAACGACGCGCAGGCGAAGATCGCAGATCAGTCGTACCACGCGCCGAAGTTATACGATTAATTGCTTTACTGCCCCCCTCCCCATCCCCCATCCAGCCACCACCACCCTCCCCCCTTCGACCAAACCATTCTCACCTACAACATCAACATCTACGCGAAGTGAGATCCGAATGGCGCTAACAGCTGGAAGCAGCATCGGCGTTTTTGGAAGTTCTAATGGAATCGCCTTCTCATTAGTTATTATTAATTGAATGCAAGCGAATCGCCGGAAACCCCCGTTTCTCTGGAGGTTAACGATTGACGATTGCCGACATCTGTTCTTGTCTAATGGGAAACTATTCCATCCGTTACCCAGGTTCGAAAAGTTTCTTTTGCCAAAAGGAGTTAGTAGGCGTACGTTCACATACAGTCTTAACCAGTGTGGTTTTGGAGAGTCAGACTAGTGGGTGGGTGGGTGGGTGGGTGGGATGGGGAGTCAGTAAGCAGCGACTATAGGACATTCCTCTCTTCCCCCCTAAATGCCACACTGATCTTAGCTGTTCGGAGATGTAGTGAAGTGTGTGTGTGTGTGTGTGTGAGAGAGAGAGAGAGAGAGAGAGAGAGAGAGAGAGAGAGAGACAACTTCTATAAAAATGTGTTCATGATCAACAAAAGAATTTGTAAACGGTGATAGAAAATCAATCACATGTTTAATTATAATTATTCAAATATGTAAGTTGTTATGACGTCTTACCTTTCGGCTGTCGACTGGATTTCAATTGCGCCAGAGGTGGTCCAACTAAAACGAATTTCATATATATATATATATATATATATATATATATATATATATATATATATATATATATATATATGGCCTATACACAGCATATTGTGATTTCATAGGTTTACTTGACATAGGCCTATATACAGGTAATATAGGCTAGGCTCCTATACTTATGTTTTCACTTATGATGATAGCAGTCACAATAATTCCGTTAATGCCAGAGAGAAGTTTTTGTTGAGTTTATTGACAACGATTCTTCAGTTTTCGTGAATATTTCCATAATCTTTAAATCTTTATTGACTGACTGTCGACATTTTTCATTTCGCATGATTGCTTCTATTGATTGAGACCTGGAAGACCGTCTCCATCGCCACGCAATGTAAATTCCTTGCCTATTATAATTATTATAAAAACGTCATTACGTAATCGTCTTATAACTGCCTTTGTTTTCTCATTGAATGCCATTGTATGCCTATTTTTCTGCTTCCCTTACATTACTCCTGCCCAATTTTTCGGGGTAGCTTTTCGATTAGATTCTAGCCATGCAGATAAAACTATAATTGAAAAAACTTTTCCGGCCTTCTGTGGCTCTTCTAGCCGACCCACTTCGACCCCGACCCCGACCATTTCACCCGCAAAAGCCCTTGCGGGTGAATGCGAAAGACGTGAAACTCCCTCTATCGACGACTAACTCGGGAACTAAACAATGGAAGAAAGGATTATGCAATTACATTGGACCCATATTCCCAATTAAACTCAGACGAAGTGAAAATCAGTCGAAGGCTTCAGATTCAATTTTTCTTTTACGGTTTTATATTCAGCAGACGCAGACGAAGTCAGTTTCCCTTCGAAATCCAGATGTATCTATCTGTGTCTGTTTTATGGCCGAGAGCTGTTTTAAAGAGCGAGAAATAGCGGATTTCGAAGCATCTGGAATTCTGGATTTGTTCCTCCGTTTAAAAAAAACCGCTTAGCGTCGTCACCGAGACCAGAAAGTGGCGCACGAGGGAAAAAAACGATTTCAGAATTTCAACAAAATCTGCTTGAAGTCGAGATTTTTCGAACGCGTTCAGTCGACAAAAGTGAACATCCAGTGACCCACTCAATCAATCGTGTGAGCTTCTTTAGCGCCATTATATTAGAGCGTCTGCATCAGTCTATGGTCGTTTCAGAGTGAGAAACATAGTTTTAGAAAAGTCATGTTCGTGGGTAGTTCTTAGTTGAAAGTCCATGGCAGAGAGGTTAGGCCTAGTCCATATTATTTGGTGTTGGCTAAGGGGCCATCCATAAATGACGTCACGCACTTAGGGAAGTCCAAACATTTGTGACGATGTGTGACGAATGGGGTTAGCAGAAATGTGACGTCACATAACAGTAATTTTTAGGTGGCGACCTTTTTTGGCTTGTCAGCGCTTTGGAAAAGGAAAAAACTATGAGGATGACCTTTGTTTTGCTTGTCAAGGTCCGAGAAGAGAAAGGGGGTGTCGACGCGTTATGACGTCATATTTTAGGGGGTCTGACTTTTGTGACGACGTGTGACGAGGGAGGGGTCAAAAACTGCCAAAATCGCGTGACGTCATTTATGGACGACCCCTAAGGAAGGTATATGCAATAAAAAATGGACGCGTTTTCAGTCTATATCTGAAGGCTGAAGATTGGCAGACAGTAAAAAGAATCACTTTGTACAGTATAGATTCGTTAAACTAATAATCTCAGTCGCGCCACAGAAATTTTTCCAGGGGATGGAGGCAAAACACAAATGTCAGGATTAATATTTTTTTTCAAGATATTCAATTCTAGAGTTCCTAGCTAAAGTTAAGTTTATCAGTTTCACTTTGCGTTATCAGTAATGCTTTGGTGTGAAAAATATTGGTCGAAAGCCATATATATATATATATATATATATATATATATATATATATATATATATATATATATATATATATATATAGAGCCTAGTTGGTTTAAAATAGATTTGCATTGTTCAGAGTGGCAAGTTCCACTCTTGCCCCCAAAGTGTGGGTGTCCATGGACAGTATTTAGAAAGTGAATCTGTAAAATAGACTTGGATACTTACGCGTCGACAGTCGCAACGTCATTTTCATTTCATCGTTTCAAATAAACTCAGAAACTCAGGGACTCATCTATAGTGTCTGTTCATTGGTCGATTCGAATCCACAGATGTCTCTCTCTTTCTACGTGTCTTTCTGACTCTACGTCGATCAATTTGTCCGTGTCTTTGTTTCTCTATGAGATGCTGTTCACCGAATGAACGCTGTGATCAAATTGTCGTCGAATAAGTTAGGAAAAATCAACTGGAGAAAGACAGAAGTCACTGACCGCCGAATAGCGCTCTAAACTAATAAATAGGCCTATATTTCGATTCTTTAAAGCAATTGCACAACTTCTACTAGTATCTTTCAACGTGATAGTAATGGCTGGTAGTACTGTAAGTACATAATCGCTCATTTAAGTAAGCAAGTAAGTAGAGGAGCAGACGTAGGCTTTTGACGAAATGCTACTGCAATTGCTGCACAAAATGCTACGTCAACTTTTAATGGCGCTATTCATCTCAATCCCTTCATTTACTTCGACTCTTATCCGCCTATTAATTGCCACTTCTGTTTTTTCACCGCCTGTCGACAGTGCAGAAAACTAACCACCGTTATAGTGCTTAATGTCAGGAGCCTGCTCCAGAAAGCGCTATTGGCCCAAAGAGGAAGATAAAGCAGCAGCAGCAGCAGCAGCAGCAACAGCGCTGATATAGTCATCTAACGAAATTTCGCAACGCCCTTCGATGTTTGTCGACGGCGTTTATCTGCAGGCTGCTGCTAGGCCTGTCTTACCGGTGTCGGGTTCTTACCCATAAACCCTGGCTCCGTAGCCACGGGAAGATGATCGGAAAGATTGATGCGAATGCCCACGGATACCTCCAACAGGCGAGCTCACAGCGAGAAAAAAGAAATCATTGCTCCCCCCCCCAACACAACCCCTTAGATATCAGATACTAAGGTGGGAATATCAGATGCATTGAAACCCAATGGGCTGTTCCGCAGCGTTGGTTTCCGTCGAGGCCAACAGTCGCCGTCCCGATCGAGTGCAGAGAAATCCTTTCTCTGCGAGAGTTGGGCGTTTTCTCTCTACGCACGACTTCAGCGGATGAAGACGAACTCCGGAAGGGAAAGATATTTTACAGTATTTACGAATACCTCGTCAGGGGTAGGGTAGGGCCTACATGTATATGATTTCATAAAAGAGTTTCCAGTCATTTGACGAGAAACTCAGTGCTAAGGGGCTGTCCATTAATTATGTCAACAATTTTTGGCCAATTTTTGACCCCCTCCCCTTTGTCAACAACTGTCAACTTTCAGTTACCCACCCTCCCATAATTACGTTAAAATTTTTTGACCTCCCTCCAAAGATCAATGGCAGGTCCCAATAATAAAAATAATAATAATAATAATAATAATAATAATAATAATAATAATAATAATAATAAACGAGGTTATTATTTTTTGCGGTGATGACCATTTTTTTCCCTGTTTTGCTCGAGTGTCAAAATGTGGTGGTGATGACCCTTTTTCCATGATTTATTCCATTGTAATAAGTAGTATTCCATGAACTTTCCTATTTTTTGATTAGTTGTAAAAAGTGAAATTATTGTTGACGTCAACTTCTCTTGCCCCCAACCCCCATCCTCCTGCCAACAACTGTCAAACTTTTTCAAACCCCTCCCCTAAATTGTTGACGTAATTAATGGAATTAATGGACAGACCCTAAGTGTTGTTGAGTCAGCCGCAGTACGAGGCCTTCACGCGTGCAGCACGAGTGCGTGACCTTGGCGCAAAGGCATTTAGACGTAACGATAGCACCGATGGTTTCATCATCATAGCACTAAGAATTGAAAAAATATAAGTTTCCTCCTAAAAACGACATCGCCGATAGGTGTGTAGGTCTATTAGATGGCTAGTATAGGCTTACCTCAGCATCTGCAACTAGTATGTCCATGAATTTGTTGGGCGTTGGGAGTTTGGCACTCATAGGCGGATTTAGAGTTTAATATTTGGGTAGGCTAACATGGAGGTCTGGGTGTTTTGGTGGGATTAGTTGGGTAGGCTTAAGCCTACCCTAGTCTTTAATAGAATCCGCCTATGCTGACACTCCTTCTCCTCCCCCCCCACCTATTGCCGAGAACGACCTCCGTGGGCATAAAGACCTTGACCGTGGTTCTCCGAGCCCTTCCTCCCTAGTCCCTAGACTCCCTACGTCCCGTAACATCGCTCAAGAGTCAAGACGAATAGCTCCAAGAGTTTTTACAACTTGGTTCGTGGCGCCAATAACAATATTGGAATCCAACGAGAACAGGGATATTTCTAGGATTGTGAATTGGGGGTCAACCTCAAATTGGGTGTGTGTCGAATCTAATTAGTATGCATTTTGCATGCATACCATTGTCATTACCATTTTTGGGGTTACTCAAATTTGTTAGCGGGTGTAAAAATATCCCTGAATGGG
This sequence comes from Metaphire vulgaris, assembly GCA_018105865.1. NCBI lineage: Eukaryota > Metazoa > Annelida > Clitellata > Crassiclitellata > Megascolecidae > Metaphire > Metaphire vulgaris. Next base: position 3,351,719 of record CM030847.1, on the reverse strand, counting down.
AATGACTCTATTGTAGTAACCAGCTAGGAGCAAGTGAGCACTGATAAATTATGAATAGTTACGGATGAAACTAATTTAGAGATAATTTGCACATATGACAATTAATACTTTGATAAAATTCCATCTGTAAATCTTGTATAGGCTTCGTTATAAAATTTTGAACGCTTTAAATTCGTCAATAAATTACAATAAATGTTGTTTTGTCGAAATTTGAATTTGACAGGCGTGATGTTTGGATGCTGGTATCTCTGAAATGACCCGGTATATTTCTTAAAAATTGTGCTGTGACTGAGCTAATACCTGTATAACCTCAGTATATGTAACTCAAGAACCACACAAATGGTACCTTTTCTCAGGGCGCGATTTGTAAGGGGAAGGGGGATTCCCCCCCACTGCCCAACTGCATCCCTTCTACTGCTACATCCCTTCACCACTATACCCCCCACTGCTACATTTCCCCAACAACTACATCCCCAAACTCTTTTTCCCCCAAATATTCCCTCCACTGCTCCAGTCACAAATCGCACCCTGGCGGGGGGTAATTCAACATTTTCAAGTCAGCAAAGTTGGCGGGCAAAATAAACCCGTCGAGTTCTTGGTACATTTGCGTACAGTACCGTGTTCCGATCATCCTACCTAACAATCTTTCAACGATTTTGCGCAAACCCCTCGACCAGTCCCAGTCAGGGGAGGCGACCCGGTCTCCCCGTGGCTTCCCCAATGTCAGCAGCAGCGAACTGCGAACACAGAATCCCGTTATTAAAGAAAACAAAACCAAAACCAAAGCAAAACTCAGCGACTACAGAATTTTCTATATATTAGCAATTACAAGCAACAACATAGACCAACAAAATTTACATAAAATAACATTCATTCATTTTAACCAACATGTATAAATTGTCACTAACCATTATTATAATCACTAACAAAATTGTACTAATTAGCACAGCAGTAAAATAATTAAAGAACACCAATTTATAATTGCATAACATTACGATGCTAATATGATATTCAAAATTTGAAAAAGTCTCTCAAAGCTTAAATTTAGGACTAGAAAATTTAAAAAAAAACAACTTTAAACCACGAAACAATTCAGATTGTGTATAGTTTTAGTATTTGTTGCAGAATAATGCAAGTAAAATCTTATTTTAAAATGTGTCTCGACCCCAGATTTAAGCAGACATAGGACACGTCTCAAAAACGCAATGGCATGTTTTCAAAAATCTTATCTTGAAGAATTAAAGATTGAGAAGCCATACAATTTTTAAAGAATCACACAGTCAATAATTTCACGCAAACACCGATTAAAAACATAATATAAACACGAGAAAGAACCAGCAAAATAAATGTGCAAAAAAGATGATAATTGATTGCTCACAAGTAAAAGCACCAAAGATATGAAAAAGAATGACGATTTCCCTCTGATAGTCCTTCTTCAGTTGAGGCATTGCCCTATGCCTGATCTACAATTGACCGGGCAATTTTCAATAGGTTGTCAACGTTATGACCTTCACGATCCTGACGGTCAAGCCACTGTCTTGCCTTCATATCGATCATCTCCCACTCGTCTCTTTTGTTGCCAAACTTTGCTTCCAGATAGGAGAGTGCCAGTACTGTTGCCCAGACATTAAGCGCCTACAGCAAGAAACCACAGAGTTGCAAATTGGTCCGAGGGACAATTTAACCCCTTAACCGTGTATTTAACTGTAGCTCAATGTAAAATGGACGGATATATCCGGGATCCCCAGTTAAGGGGTTAATACGATCACTTAACCAAAATGTCCAAAATCATCAATCTCTTTTTTTTAAAACGGTGTAGAGAAGATGAACTGCACATCGTCCAATTATGGTGCACTCATAGGCGGATTTGATTAAAAGCTAGGGTAGGCTTAAGCCTAACCAACTAATCCAACCAAAACAAAAAAATTGTTTTTTCCATCAACACCAGGTCTGTCTAAGCCTCTTTTGTTAGCCATTGACATAGAATAAAATTTTCTAATACGTAGCAATTTCTGCCTATTTCAGTAGAGGGTGCTAACCCTCTGGACCACCCAATTCAAAGATTTAGTCCCTCCTCCCAAGAAATCAAAAGTTATAGGCCTATAAAAGAATACGTTCTATATGTGTTGCCCATACAGAGTACAGACCGTCCCCCATGTTAGCCTACCCAAATCTTAAACTCTAAATCCGCCTATGGGTGCACTCAGTCAAATCCAACTCTAATTAATTAATTCAAACAAAAGCTTAGCACATCCCTTAAGTGATGCCTCCATCTCCACATCTGCCTCAAATAATTATAACCGTCGTTTCTGACTGCATTCCCTGCAATCATGACCAACTACCTGTCAAAGAGTAGGATGTGATTATCACTGCTGAGATTGCATTAGCAGATTGTCACGCCACCTGGTGAATTTGGTGGAATTCACTACCTGACAATGCTATGGAAGCAAATCCAAATTCATTGAAGCATCCAAAAGAAGTCTCAAGACTCAAATATTTCATATTTTATATAACCCAACATTTGTTAAAAGTGCATTTGACCCTGATCTTGGCCATACTCACAGCGCCATAATAATAATAATAATAATAATAATAATCATCATCATTATCATCATCATCATCATCATCATCATCATAATAATAATGTTTAAATGCAGCAGTATTTTATTTGGAGTACATGCAGCAGATCCAAAAAACCTAACAATGACATACATAAAGAAATGTTTTCAGCTGGTAAATGCGAAATAATAATAATAATAATAATAATAATAATAATAATAATAATAATAATAATAATAATAATAATAATAAAGACCGAATTTATCAATAGGCATCCCGCTTCTATTTTAAAATATCATCAGAAGTGGTTTCAATACATTCTATGAGCCATAGCACAACATCAACTGCCTACCTTTACAGGTGATGTCTTTTCCAGTGCATCCAGAGTGGTTTTCAGGACGTTAGCCAAGTCTTCGTCCAGTTTCCACTCGCCGGAAAACTTCTGCAGAGACACAGCGTCCATGTACGTGGACTCAGCAGGAGGTGGCGGTTCATTGGAATCTCTGGAACTATCATCATCATCATTATCCCTGGATCTATCATCATCATTATCTCTGAATCTATCATCATCATTATCTCTGGATCTATCATCATCATTATCTCTGGATCTATCATCATCATTATCTCTGGATCTATCATCATCATTATCTCTGGATCTATCCTCATCATTATCTCTGGATCTATCCTCATCATAATCTCTGGATCTATCCTCACCAAAATCCTCCTCGTCATCACTGCACATCGCATCTAAAGATGCAAGCAAAAGAACTAGACGACAGAAAACGCAAGCCTTACGGCTCGAACAAAGCACGTGACTATTGAAAATTCGCTGCATTATTTCTTCTGAAGAACTTAGTTAAGTTCTAAACAAATCAGAGGAGTCGTTTAAAATCTCTAAAAATATAATATCGTTGTATATAAACAATGTTTACCTGATGCTACCGAGCATGTATCATACACAAATGCATCACTATTGAGAGGAAAAGGAGACTCCTGGCTAGAATCATCCAATAACGCCGCCTGAAAATAGAGAATGCAAACTACATTGTAGAAAATCAATGCAAATTATTTATGCAACTAAATGCACATTTTAATTACAGAAATTGGGAAGATTGGAAACTACTGTATTATAAATTCTTCTATATCAGTAGTCATAAGTTTATAGAGTATTCTACTGTAAATGGCCATAGATAGAGCTGAGACCATGCATGCATGCATGCATGCATGCATGCATGCATAGAGGCAATAAGATGGAGATATGGTATTCTCACAAGACAGTGAACTGTACAATGCTCATCTTGCCCCATTTTATGTGACCCTCTTTTCTTTCAAAATGTCATAATTTCGCCCCCACCCACTAAGTCAACTGTTGACAATCTTATTTGCCTTGAACTTCTTCCTGGAAGCAGATTTCCTCGCCACAGGAACAGAGCGGTAACGGTAATGCCGCATCGACAGCTGCGAATCACTCATCACGGGAACATTCTGTCGATTGAGATGACCGATGACTTTCTCTTTGCGCTCTTTGTCTACGCCGACCATAGACGTATGACATGAAATCACATTGGCAGACATGCTCAGAAGAACAATGGACGCCCTATTTTCATCTGCAGAATGAAAAAAAATGCAAATGTTTCATGAACCTTTTGCGGGAAATCAAGACATCTGCTCCTCAAATTATCAAGCTTTATGGAAAGATGCCAAATTACAGACCTCAATTCAATACAGAAAAGACAGTACTAATAAAAGCATTACAACTACAGTGTAATCCTACTAATAACATGATGAATGCTTGGCCACAGGAAATCTCTCAAAATACACTTAGCTAGAATGGACTCTGGACACAATTGATGGCAGATGCTGGATCTTACTCAACAGGCTTTATGGCAAATCAACATTCAAAACTTGAAATATTTTTCTCTGTGAAAAATCAAAGAAATTTCTTAACGTATGTGACCTCACTGTACAATCTTTCGCTTAGAACTGAATTCTAGAGAGCTTAAACTGAAGACCGCTTTAGTTTAGTTCCATTGATTCACTAAGAAAGGAAGAAATACAAACTCAGTTGATGTTAGTCAGTAGTCTGGAAACTGCATATTGCCTCCAAACAGACCCAAAGCCATTCATCCTAATGAGACAATACTTACAACTACCTACAACAACCCAATCACCATAAACGCTACCCCATACAACTGTTGTGTTTAGAGCAGACTCTGTATCTGCATTTAGCACAGCCTCAATATGACGTCATGTGAGTCTGACTTTTTCCAGAGTCCTGAAGCTGCTTGATTTGTGCTTTAGCGGCCAGACGATGAATGGGAAGCGACTCGTCTTTTGAAGTGACATTTTTTCCAGAGTCCACATCGAGTCCAAACTCCAATTTGCGCTCCCCTATTTTGCCTCTCAAGGTCACTTTACCATCTAGAACAGTCTGTGAACCAAGTAGAAATAAACAATATTATAAATTGGATATCCAATTGAATCAAATTTTACATACGAATAAAAACACAGCTGCGTCCCGTTAACACAGTTGTGAGAGAATTATAGCAGTGTCCATTTAATCAAATCCAAAGGAACCCATTGAGTCTTGCCAGGTCGAAATCAAACAGCCTGCCTTAAACAACGGTCTGTGTAATCCAAGTAAACAGTACTGAGGTTTGACTGTACAGTGAAGCCCGCTTAATTGCATAGGTGCCATGCAAGCCTTGTTAATGCGATTAACTGGGCTATGCGAATAGCCGGGACCTCTGATAATTAATTGTACGCACAAAACACTGGTTCGGGTTTTTATGTTGTTATGAGATTATGCGGGTTATGCAATTAAGCGGTATGCGATTAAGTGGGATCCACTGTATTATGAATTCTGAATTCTGCATTTGCTCTAGTACCATCAACGGGCAATAAAATGCAAAGCACGTGAACTTGGATTTTCTACGGTCGGTCGGTCTGCTCCCCGTACCTTGTCAGAGGAAGTCAGGGCGTAGACGATCAGCCTTTCTCCGGCAAACAACGGCGGCAGCTCCTTCGGCAACTGGACTAGGTCGGGAGAACCCCCTCCCAACTGCCAGTCAAGCTGAAGCTCTGATATGGCCAACTGCATCGCAGCCTTCAGAGTCCTTACCACCTGAAGTCAACACACTGTACAATTATAATCATGAAAAGACATACATATGCAAACACACAAACACATCGCTTGCAGTACTTGCTGTCAGTGTATTGCAAACATTACACACATCCTCTCCCTCCCTCTCTCCCTCCCTCTCTCTCTCTCTCCCTCCCTTCCTCTTACAGTTGAAATTAGAAACCAATGCAGGAGAGAGAGAGAGAGAGAGAGAGAGAGAGAAAAGTGGAATTTGGATGAGAGTAGGATAGAAGGCCAAAGGCCTTTATTGTTTATTTATACGACATTCTCAATTATGCAGTAACAGAACATGATTACCACATGGAAATTCAATATGTGAGTTAAACATTTAAACAAAATTTAGCCAAATTAATCAAAAACAAATGCAATTCTTCGATAGAAAAAAACTGCCCGCTTATTAACAAACACCATTAAAAAGAATAATAACAATAACTGTAAGAGCAAAGCATTGTTTTGGCAAAAAAATTGTTTCAACATACAAGGGGCTGAAGCCGCTCTCCCTCCTTTGTAAATTCTGCCCGACCCTGACCGGCCCTTGCAACTCCCTTGATGAGGGACGTCGATGCCCCCTCTCCAATTCCAAAGGAAAACAGCCTTTAAATCATAACAAGGAATAACATAAAGAACACGAAATACCAACTCAATTCACCACCGTCTACACGGCTCAGAATAACTGTACAACTTTAAACAGAGTAATCAATTCATTTTCATCATTTTCAACTAACACGGACCTCGATGGAGAATTAATAATGATGAAACATGTGAAGAATAAATTTCCATTTACACTTTTATCAGCATCAAGAACCATTATTATTATTATTATTATTATTATTATTATTATTATTACAAAATAACACAAACAACTCTAAAGAGACCTCGTGTTGTTGGCGTTCTTCTTGACCAGATCAATCACAGCCTGGGTGTTCATAACGTCTCCATCAGTCAGAAGAAGAATCTATACAGCAACCAGCCTACACTAGATACATGTGTGTGTGTTTGTGTGTGTGTGTGTGTGTGTGTGTGTGTGTGTGTGTGTGTGAATAACAAATACTTCATAAACCAAACGATTTCCGTTAACATGAAGCTGCAAAAATCATAAAATCTGGGAAATCTTTGGATTTTTGCACGTGTCGTCTCCCCACATACCTCCCGAGCGTGAGTCGGCAGCGCTGTTAATTTCTCGTAGATGTGCCGTAGAGGTCTGAGGATTTCTGTTCCTCCGAGATTGGCTTTCATCCTCCGCTGAAGGTCGGTCGCTGCCTTCAACGAATCCTCAGAGTACTCAAGACTGCCGCTGTCGAACAAAACGAATCCACACACGGCAGGACGTCAACAACTAAGCCGAATACCATAACCTTCTTCAATCGATCAGTGTTTAATCTCTCAAATTGCAGGTTACAAAGTAGAAATGGAAGTAGCAAACGAAGAAAACATAAGATGAACATTCTTAACTAAGAATTCTTAACAAAGAATTACACATTCATACCACAGTTACTACTACAATGAAAGAGGGATAACCTAAGGGATAGGAATCCCGTAAGGTGGTTATTCCAATATGAAGTTATACTTTAATGGCCGAAAAATAATTTAGATGAGCGACTAAAGTGTAGGGCCTATGCATAGGTAAGTAAGTGTAGGTTAGATGTAGACATAAAAGAATTGACATAAGAGAATTTGCCACACCGTCCAAATACCTGTATACCACATTTTCGGCAAAAAAATTAACTCCAGAACCAAAAACAACGACACCATTCCATACAGTACCATCCAACAATTTCATGATCACCTCAAGTCAGCATAAAACATGGGTAGGTGCACTGGTTAAATGGACAGCGAACAACAACCCGAAGTCCAACAATAAATGTAGACACCAAAGACACTCTCTTATCAAAATTTCTTACTTGGCAAACAGCACTTCAAACGTGTCACCAAACCCAATGACATTGAAGTAACATCCAGGGGGAAGGCTCTTCAGAAATAGCAGTAAGGTTTCTTTGGCCATCTTAATACGCGACCCTTCCATGCTCCCTACAACACAAAATGTCAACGAGAACGTCATCTATGCGCACCCAAAAGATCCCAAGATACTCCTAAGCCAGGGCTGCTCAAATTGTTTGCGCGGCGGTCTGGAAATTTGTACCGAGACACGACTGGGGGTCCGGTCTGACCAAACAGTTTGAATTAATTTCTGTGTTGACGAGCAGAAAAACATCGTCGCGTCGTATCTCCAGCGCTCTGAACTTAAATAAAACACTACAATAAAGAATAAAACTGATTATATTTACCACTTCAACTCTGCAGTTCTAAGTAAAATTAATATTTTTCATAGTATTTTGCAGCAGTAAAAATGATTTCAGTGCAATGTATGAAATTCATTAATAATAATTTAAAAAACAAGACAATTTGGATCTTGCTGCGGTCCTTTCAGGAATTCAGGAAACCTCCACAGTCCACAGTCTGGACTGTGGACCGCGCGGTCTGCCGTTTGAGTTGCCCTGTTCTAAGCAATATTTTACATATCATTTACTCCATAAATGTAAAAAGATTACACAAGGTTTTACTGGTCATAATCACTGTAAGCTCCGTAACCAGAAATAATCGTTTCATGCAAATTTACATTCTCAATCAATCAATTCATCAGTCAATCAATCAATCAATCAATCAATCAACTAAGACATAGTGTCGCTTAGCAGCCAATATGAATCACAGAAATAGAATGCCACAGAAAAGAAACCTCAGAAAAGGCGCAACATAAATGTGCTGTTAGCCGCAGAACATATGCTATTCTTATTTTATCATTTCACCGTACCTACTTACAAATTCAATGCCAAAAATACACGAGCACGTAAAAGGAACTCGAGTTTTTTTCACCTGATCGATCAACAACAAAGATGAACTCGTGATTGCTCGTATAGTCTGCAACTCTGAGCTCCGGGAAAAAGTTCAGCATAACGATATCCTTTTTCAATATTCCATCTGGAATATCAACAGATTCTTGAATTTTCAATATTTTAGTGCGTTATTTTCAACATCTCTATTAATTTCTATATAAAGATATGCAAAATGGACCAACATAAATATTGCTATGCCCACAATTCATATAACTTTTAAAACTAACATATATAGTCATCTGTTCAAACCCTTAAAAAATTAAAATGATTGCTAATTTGCGACTTAAAATTAGAATAAAGAAAAACGAAGACAGAAATAGGAAATCATCAAATTTAGAACAGCAGAGTACCACTCGTACCTTTCAAATCGTTTCCTTTTTCAACGATGATATGAGGTTTAGCAGCTTCTTCAAAACTTACATCCAGTGTAAAATCATGATTGGCAACAAATGGCTTTGCCAGAGTAACCTAGATGAATAAAACTGCAATAGTAAAAGAGTATTTATGTGGCTGACAGTGCAGAAAAAGTGACCTGTACAAATGTTTCTAACAACTCGGCATAAATCAATGAAAACGTACCTCAGCGAGTGTTTTATCGTCATTCAGCTTCACGTTCAATTCGTCCTTTGTCGCTTTGACAGCCGCTATCTTTGCTGGGTTAATGATTGTCGCGCTTATCTTGAACTCATAGGGTTGCACTTCTCCCCTTTTGACATAAGTGACATCCGATGGGTTGTCCGAACCACCCGCTATCACATACACAGAAACACTGTTTAAATATGATAACAATACGCAACGTCAAATTGCATGAATACGAGTGCTACAGGTAATTAATTTTAGGCTAGTATGTAAATTTTAAAAAAAGACGAAAGTATTTAATCAGCAGGAAAAGGTTAGAATATTACCATTTATTCAACTTCTCATAGTACTATGTCTTCATAGATTGAGTCAAATAACTTGCTAAACATCAAAATACAATGTTACTGAAATTATTTCGTTCTAATTACCGGTATTCCAATAATATATCACCGTTTCTATCATGGATGTATCAATTACTAATGCTTACATTCAATCGATGGATTGTATCGTGGATTTAGAATATTAGGTAAGAGAAAGGTCAAGACACCATCGGGCTGAAGAGATAACTCCGTCACATATTCAAACTTAATGGATGCTTCAGTATCTGGAGGTAAATTTCCCACAAGACAGGAGAAGATGTCTGAAGCATAATCCGCTTCCTCCATCAGCATGGCTCCATAGCCTTTTTTCTTCGCATCGTTATAAGTTTCTTTTGCCTTCAAACAAGCGACAAGTGAAAAAACCATAAAGTCACGGCAAAACTTGACAATTTAAAATCATCATAATCAATGTCTAGTGAAGACATTAATGTTTGCCGCTTCACAAAAGTTACCTTAATTAACCCCTTAACTGGGTATTTAACTGTAACTCAATGTAAAATGGACGGATATATCCGGGGTCCCCAGTTAAGGGGTTAAGAGAAAAGAAACTTTATTGTCTGTAAAGTGCTGACAGATCTAGTAGACTGGCAGTTAAAAAGGAAATAAGCAAACAACAACTCCGACCTGTTGTTTTTCTTGACATTCAGCGATGATGATCCTGTCTTCGATCTGAGCCTCAAAGTGATAGACAACACTCTGATCGTCCATCGGAAACTCGTATCGAGCCTCGATCGGGTTCTTTGAGGTGTTTTTATAGACGAGAGTCGAATGAACGTTTGCAATGAATCCATCGATCCTGACGTCAACACTCACTGATTGTAATGGCACTTCAAGCATAAGATCAGTGACAGAGCTTAACAATGCTTCTGTGCAATACCTTCGACAATTCAGGGCACCGTAACTATTCGTACTATTCATGTAATTATATTGAATAGAATGTCATCAGCATATACAAGTAGTTTCAATTTTCATTCTGGTATTTAATGAGTTGAGCGAATATATAAATAGCTTAGGCTACTATTGAAGACTTGTGATAAAATACAGTGGATCCCACTTAATCGCATACCGCTTAATTGCATAACCCGCATAATCGCATAACAACATAAAAACCCGAACCAGTGTTTTGTGTATCAGACGTCCCGGCTACTTGCATAGCCCAGTTAATCGCATAAGCAAGGCTTGCACGGCACCTATGCAATTAAGCGGGTTTCACTGTATTCATTATAGCAATTCAGGTAATCACTCACCAGGATCTTCTGTGTTGTAAAATCTACTAGTAATGCAACAGCAGTTCACCTCCATATCCATCTTGATTAAGACTTTGAAAACTCGTCTTCACAACTTTACAGGAGTGAAATGTGGCAGCTCTAAGTAAAAAATAACCACACAGATCATCATGTAGGTAATCCTCTGTCAATAGCGGCCTCAATTTTTTTTAAAAACACATCTAAAAATGGAAAGTAAATAACGAACGCTTTACTGTAGTCAAATATTGCATCGTTTCCAATAAAATTTGAAACTAATCAACTAGGTACTGTATTCTAGGATTCTGATGTTCACTCAAACATGGATCAACAAGCGATCTTGTTCAGAGGCGAATATTTCAAGGAGGACTGCCCTGACTCCGAGCAGGGAGGCTGTAAGCCGGGGAGAGATCGGTGGGCACAAAACCTGTAATGGACCATACCTTGCGAGCAGCATCCATCCGCTAGGTGCGCTAGTATCGATTTATGATCGGCCGACATTTTGTTTCTCGGTCATCTGGTTATCAATAATTGTCATGGCGAATTGTTCGGCAGTTTATTGGAATAATAGTTTTACACATTCTCGAATTATTTCCTTTTTTCAATTTTCGCAATTAAAACCCGGTAGAGGTGGATACGAGCGGCGTAACCGAAAGTAGTCCGTAAACACTGAGAAATTCCGTTGAAAGGGTTAGGGTCATTTTCTAGCGCGATAATTTAGGCCGACGGCCTAAAAGTCACCCCCGAATGCACATGTCAGCGAGAATGTGAACTTTATAAAACCATCTCGCTGACCTTATGTGCCTCAGGGGTTTTAAAAACGACGAAAGAAGCCAGGAAATGTTTTATGAATGAAAACCTTTATGAATGAAAACCTTTATGAATGAAAACCTTTTTTGAATATTTTGCAACTACAGTCGGTCAGTAAATGGTGAGAAACGTCATACTACTTTTAACATATGTCTGTTTCAGTGCTATCCAACACCACCCCTGGTAAGGGGTGTAGGAGTAGGGGGTGTCTGTCAAAAACCGGGGGTGTACCTCCCCCTCCCCCACTGGGGTGTAGATAAATCCCGATTAAAGTGGAGACCGGCGTCCCGATGTGTCCTTCCGCAAAATAACCTAACTACCACACTAGAAACCAAAACACCAAGAGATCAATCAATACACGCTTGTGAGATGGCTTAACATACAGAAACATTGTTATAGCTCACTACTTACCACACGCAGAAACATTGTTATAGCCAATATCGACCAAAAAATCTAGAAAAAGAAAAGAAGAAAATGAAAAATAAAAGTAAAAAATAAGAAATAAAGATATAACTTAGAAAGGCTGGGGACGCTGCTCAAGACGTTATGAGCAATCCATACAACGCTCCACAAGGCTGGGGACGCTGTTCTAGACGTTATGCGAAAACCGCATTATATAATGTAGTGTGCTATAACAATGTTTCTGTATGTTAAGCCGTCTCACAAGCGTGTATTGATTGATCTCTTGGTGTTTTGGTTTCTAGTGTGGTAGTTAGGTTATTTTGCGGAAGGACACATCGGGACGCCGGTCTCTACTTTAACCCATATTTTCCAGAAAATCTTCATTTTGTTGAAAGCTCCGTGGGCTTTTCAAATCCTATTCTTGATTTCTTAGTTGCAGTCATTGTCCCGGTCAGGAGGCTTCCCAGATAGTTGAATCTTTCTACACTTTGTTGGAGTTAATATTCATTCCCATTCTCTCTCCTTCTCTTTTGAGTGTTTATTACGTTTTCTTTTAGGCGTCTGTATTTGTGGTGTATTATTTTCATGTCATCTGCCAATTTCTAGTCATATATTTGGTAAATTTTGATAATCTACTACCATATTACACACTTAATGGATTTAGTTGCATAGCATTTGTTGAAATCACTCATCCAGTGGTCAATCCTGCATTTGATTATTTGATTACAGTACAGCGTAGTTAGCATCATGAGCAGCTATTTAGCTGGATTGCATTTGAAATTATTCTGCATTACTTTCATATAATATTCAAATTTAAATATCAGTTGTATTATTGCAAAGATGTAATAATAAGAACTTGTAGAGTGAAAAATTAAGTGGAAAGTATTGTACACAGTATCTGTTATGCTTATGGCTTTTAAAAATTATAATTTTCTCACTGATTTCACTCTTTCGAGCTAAGAAATAAAGCTTTTACGATCTTTTCATATTAACTCCGACTGGTCTTTGTTTTTATAACCTATGAGACAAACACATATACTGTACATTATTATATGAGAGTCAGAGAGTCATATCATTGGCAGTCTGACTCCCTGTCATTGGGGAGAGATTGTCACTCCCAATTCCCATGAACTTTTTATTTAAAGAGTAGACAAGTCAGCAAGCAGTGACTATAAAGTTTGCGATTCCTACCACAATGATCAAGCACTGAGGAAAAGGCAAATAACCTCTTATGTGTGTTACAACAGCAAACAGTTGACTTTAGATGTGGTTTTCAACACAGAAAAATCCTACCAGGGTTACGGTCTTTCTAGGATTATCAATTTTGGGATGTCGGTAAATTCTGGGGGTCCCCTGCCCAAAAGTAATTACCCGGTATGTCAACAATTTTTGGGCAATTTGTGACCCCTCCCCTTGTCAACTGTCAGTTGCCCCCTATAATTATGTCAACAACTTTTGACCCCCTACCCACCCCCCCAAGATCAATGACAGGTCCCAATAACAAGATTATTAGTTTGCGGTGATGATTATTTTTTGCCCATGGAGTGTCAATATGTGGTGGTGATTACCTTTTTTGTCATGCTTTTTTCCATTGTAATCTAATCTAATCTTAGACTTCTATAGCGCCACTTCATAATGCACAGGAGCATCAACCAATGGCACACCAAATCCAAATAATTAGAGATCCAGGTCAAATCCAGGGTATCCGGCCAGGCAAACGGGTGACAGTCTATGGTTGATAGGCCAGATCAAAAAGATGGGTTTTTAATCTTTTTCTAAAAATCTGTAATGAATTTGCAATGCGCACATGTTGAGGCAATGAGTTCCAAAGCTTGGGTGCAGCCACTGAAAAAGCACGAGAACCAAGAACTGTCCAAGTATGGGAGAGGGAGAGAACTATTGCAGACGAGAATCTGGTTGAGTATTTGCTTGTTTGCATAGAAAGTTTAGAAAGAAGGTAACTAGGTTCCTTGTAATAGAGTGTTTTGTATACCTGAAGACAGATTTTAAAGTCTATCCTTTCTTTAATTGGAAGCCAATGAAAACCCTTATGAACTGGGGTTATATGCTCGCGTTTTGGGGCTTTTGAAACCACCCGAGCCAGGAAATTTTGAACTCTACGTTTAGCCAGGTTGGATTTTGAGATGCCAAAGAGAAGGGAGTTGCAGCAAGCAAGGCATAGTATCAATAAGTAGTATTCCATGAAATTTCCTATTTTTTATTATTTGTAGAAAGTGAAATTGTTGACGTCAACTTCTCTTCACCCACCCTCCCCTATGAACAACTGTCAAACTTTTCAAACCCCTCCCCAAATTGCTGACGTAATTAATGGACAGCCCCCATCCTTAAGTAGCTGTCTACTAAGATTGTAAGAAGGCCGCTATAGTGCTGTACATATGCAGCAAATGGTCACAGAGATACTGAGCACGTAGTTTTATCATGCATGTTGAATGTGCGCTACAAAAATGATATATTACGGCAGTCTGCGCTAATAGCTACATTTATGCATAGTTTTATTACCAAAGGCGAAATACAATAGAATTATTACACTAATTCATTAGACTAATAAAATATTTGAACCATTATATACGGGAATGGTACTCAAAAAGACCGAATAATGCAGGAAATGTGTTTTTAACTGGACCAAGGTTGCATCGGCAAACAAGAATATAGTTGAGCATCCATTCGCTAGGTGGCCTGACGCCCTGACCAATCAGCTTTAAGATTGACCACCAAAATTCCATTAACATTGCGAGAATAGGCACTGATCCCTCCCCGGCTTACAGCCTCCCTGCTCCGAGCTATATTTCTACACAGATATCTCTGTCCAGACTAAGCCGATCCAACGCAGACTTTTAAAGCAAAATCAGTTATCGTCGATTAAGGTCATCAGTTGGCATTATCGTTTTCCAGTCATTCGCCTTCGGCCAGTGCATAACTTATACACAGACAGCCAAACATTACACGCCCACGTCTACGGAACTAACAGGCATTTGCGGTAAAAATACACGCATCTGCACGCAGTCTCTCAACATTTACTCATTTAACCGATTACAGTTTATGAATTACACCGTAAAACTACTCAAAGTAAAGTATGATTTCTTCTAGATGTTTACCTCTGCTAATGTACAAGTCCTGCGACAAGTTATGCTGCGAGGCTGCGAGCCGCAAATGCAGTAGCCTACCGGGTCCGGCGTAGTGGCCCTGTGGGCCTAAGGTCGAAAATGCACCGTGCTATTTAATTAAGACAAAGCAAGTTATGTATGCATTCGCCAGAGGTCTATAAAGTTTGTTTTTCAATTGACTAGTCAGAGGCAAGGCTGTAAAAAGCCTAATGAAATGTAGTTTTTAAGGGTTTTAAGACTCTGAATGTTTTTCAGGTTTAAATTAGCATGTCAGCAACCATAGATCCGCCTCTATATTTTCGTCATATGTCAACACCCATAGACATCTATATTGTTGTAACATGTGTGTTCTGCTGTCTGCAGAGAGTGACAAACTTCTTTAGCATTAAAGATGAAATTTGTTATTTTCTGACTTAAAAACAAAAAACCTAAATGCCTAAAATTGTACTTTATAAAACATAGGGCTTTTTTAAAAAAGCTAGAAAACCTAGTTTTGTCAAAATGATCTTTTCTAGCCCTGGCCAAAGGGCTTGCCTTAAAAGGTGGAGTTAATATCAAGACTAACTAAGCTAATAGAAATAATATCCGTGGCGCAGTTCCGAAGATAGTATCTGAACTTCGGAGTAACGTTTTATTAAGATTTCTTGTGGTGGCGCAGTGGCGAGCGTCTTGTGGTATCTTGGTCATCTAGAATCTGTGGTCGGAAAGCCATTCAGCCAAAGGCCTATGCTATGAGTAGTCCATGGTATCAACGCAGTCCATGCTGTGACCAGCGCTGTGTGATCGCTTCTAGTTGGGATGGATCCGTTTAAAGTTGTCGATCGGAGAAGTTAATTCAAGCGAGCGGTCGATGACACCCTGTCTTCAGTCATCCGAACGGCACAGAGAGACCCAGAAAAACAGGTGAGTTGACGATCTGAAAAGAAACTTTCAACTTTGTAGGTGTGCTGTTGGCTGAAGTGCTCCTGTGGGGCGTCATATGAACTACCTGTCTGAGGAGGGAGTTCGTTTTGGTTCTCTGACCAATTTGCAGATCATAATCGACCTTGAGATTTGAAATTCTTTGAGATCGTAGCATTATTTAGGTATCTATAAGTGGCCAGCCTCGTCTAACATAGTTATGTCAGCAGGATGCCATCGGTTCAGCCTGTCGCACTAATCGACAGTGCTCAGCTGTTTCTTAATTTTTTGTCTTTTTTGCACAACGTCCTCGAAAAATCTGAACGAAAAATTGCATCATAAGTTACTCACAAGTGGCAGAGAGATCAATTGTTAAGACCGATATGCAAGTGATCTACCAGGTGATACATCAAGGAGAGGAAGGTGATATAACTGATGATAGAATGCAAATAGATACCGGTACTCTGAACTGATTCTACCAGAGAGAGTTAAGCGTTCAGATTGTAAGTTGAGAGTTATTTGTTTTGGACTGAAAGATCTTTTCTGAAAGAAATGGGGCGTTGAACTTTTGTAACATGATTAGTCTTTTTAATTTGGTCTCAAAGGAATGTTATATGCATATGTTTTAGTTGCTGGTATTCGGGGTTGGACAATTTTGATATTTTGAGAACAATTTTAACTCAAATATTGTCGCTGTGCTCTTTTGCAGTCAGAACCAGTCGTTAGATGACGAGTTTGTGTGTGTGTGAGAGAGAGAGAGAAATAATATATAAAATTTTTGCATTTTTATCGGCTTATAACTGTAGTTAGTTTCTTTTATTTCTTCATTGCCAATAAGTGTTCTGGCGGCTAAATTCAGTACCGGACAATTTTTTGTTTGCAGCCACTTACCGGTACTGCATGCTACAACTGAATGAGTAGGGGCATACTGCATGCTAAAACACAGGACACTCAGAAGACAGAAGATAGTAGTGAGATACCGGTATATCCGAAGTTCCTTCCAAAATTGAGGTGATTGGATGGTACAGATGAAGGGATGTGCACATTTTTGAAGATTTCTTTAGGGTACATGGCCCTATTGGTGAACACTTTACCGGTACTAGCACTTATTTGCATCTGTCTCGTTGATCTTTGGGTCATGAGTCATGAGTATATCTTCGTCTCTTATTGATAATGTTCCTGATCTTGTCAGTGATGCCGCTGTGTCTTTTAGAAACCTCCTAGACCTACTGCTTGTCCATTCGAACTTTGAGGTTCCGTTCTGGGCTTGTACTCGAAATTCTTCAAAATGAGGATGCCATGTTTATGTTAGACACCCTATCCCCCCCTCTCTCTCCAGACATACTTTTGCCTTTTTGCATATGTGAGTGGAAAAATGAGTAAATTGCATTGATTCTGGTAACACATGCATGACAGCAACAATCATTTGAGTAAACAATCATATTAATTAATTACTTTGGGTGAATATGGTAAGAAAAGTTATATTTAAATGAGATAATTAATATATATTCGGTTTCTGTTAAGGCCAACGGTTGTCATACAATTTTGTAGTAATAGAGGTAGTAATTTAATTACGTGAGCTCACGCCATCGTTTTATTACTAGAGGTTTGCCCTTACCACTGTTAAAGTTATCAATTATGAAACACAGTGTTTTATTTCCTATTAGGGTAAATTTTCATTTTCAGTTTTGCATCTTGAATGATTGAGCTACGTGATTACCGGTAATTGTGTTAAAATTGCAAATTGTTTTCAATAACATCCCAATAGAGATTATAAATTTGGTTCCGTTCTATTGGTGGTGAGGTCAGTTTATGTTCTTAGATTGAATTATTCAATAGAAATCGAAATATGTGCTTGCAAAGGTTACACACAATATACTCCCAAGTGAAATAGCATTGGTCCATGTTGTGCATTTGAGCTGATTCAGCAGTTTTTCAGTGGACCTTAATTGATAAGGAGTGATGGTTGATTGCTGTTCACATTGATTGTGTTTGATTGTTGTTCAGTGTGATTGGTGTGCTTCTTTGGTACTGGAAATCTTGTGTTTCCTTAACGTTAAATTCAGGTAGACTTACCAGTAGTGGAAAATTCTTTTTGGGGTTAATTTCTCCATCTTTAGGCTGGCAAGTATTTTGTTTGAGGTAAGATCAATGAAAGGACATTTAAATAATGAAAGTGGCGATGTTTAAGGCATGGTGCGATATTAATGCCATTTTTAAAAAAAAAGAATTGAATTGTTAATTGTGCTCCAGCGGGCCGCATAAAAGTCGCCCGCGGGCTGCGTACTGGCCGCAGGTTGCCCAGCCCTGAGTTAAGTGATAGCTGTGTCTTGAAATGTGTGTGGATTTTCAAATTGGAGAATGTGAGGCAGCTCACGAGTTCGACTGTTGTCAGCTGATGTCCTGTGCTTAACTATAGTGTAATGTAATAAGAGACCTATAACTATAGTGTAATGTAATAAGAGACCTATAACTATAGTGTAATGTAATAAGAGACCTATATCCAGCGCCTCCTCTTATATTGTCTTGTTTCTCAGTGTGCGGCCCTAAGCTCTGCAATTCACTACCAACATCACTTTGTATAACTAGCAATTTATCATCTTTCAGATCTGGCCTTAAAACACACCTGTTTGACTTGGCTTGTCCCCCTTAGATTGCTCTGCCGCCCTTTTCGGACTGATCTTCTGGCTTGACCTGGCTCTAATTCTATCTGGGTTTGGTGCGCCATCGGCTGATGCCTGGGGCATTATGATAGTGGCGCTATAACAGTTGATTGATTGATTGATTGATTGATATTTTTACTCTTTGGAGCATGGGCGACCGGAGGGGGTGCAAGTGGGTGCAATTGCACCTCACTGGAAAAATTGTGGAGTTATGAAAGAAGTAAAATTACTTGTTTCTTTTGTCACAAGCCTTGTTTTTCACCCCCTGGAAAATGTTTTCATATATTTCGTCACAAGACCTTGTTTTGCACCACCCTGGAAAAATTTCTGCGGACGCCCATGCAAGTTTAGAGTTGCCTGGTATGAAAATGAGACTATCATGATATTGTAGTAACGCCTCCCAGATCAGTTTAGGATTCGGTTACGTAAACAATGTTGGCGTTGAAAATGTTGACCATTGATATTACTTGTGTAAGCCACCAAAACGTTGACTTGTTGTCAAGTACAGTTGGAACATGACCTCCGCACGGGTGTTGTGTTCCTTCCTAACGCCCTGCCTCGACATCTGGTGCTTCACAAGTGGCTTTATTTGCCATGTGTGTGTCCTCCAATGCAAGGGGCTGGTCGTCCTTAAGAAGACAGTCGCAGAAGGCTTTCCGGTCAAAGTGTAAACACAAACACAGGGACTGTAATGCCTGAACATTTAGCGTCTTGCGTAGGGATGATGTGCTTGGCAACGGTAGTGGGTAGATGTGTCTCCTCAGTCAGCCTACTGTTGTACGTGCGTAGCCAGGAGTAGTGGGGGAGGGAGATTTAGCAGTTAGCAGCACCGCGGCATCTTCTTCGTTTTATCGGGCATTGTTTAGTCAATAATCATCTGCCGCAGCCGAAGATGCGGAGCGTTGTGTGTTCCATGGCAGCGCTCTCTCTCTCTCTCTCTCTCTCTCTCTCTCTCTCTCTCTCGGTTATTTCATCCGAATGTTCTTTTCTGTATTTAGGATAATAACACAGGAAGTGAAGAGACCAAACGAAAGATGGGGTTTTCTGGACGGGGCCTGGCAATGAGCGTTCGCCCTTTGCCCCTCGTCGGTTCTCTTATTGGCCCTTTCATAGACACACTGTATTCGATCTTAATGGTGCCACCAGCAGCCGCCGCATCTTCCCTCTCTAACCTTTTCCCGCCCTCCCCTCCCCCTCTCCACGCGTACGCACTCTTGCTGATTGACTGTGAAAGGGATTCCCTCGGATCATCCACCCGGATCTTCAAAGCAGAAGCGCTTTAAGTGGTTTACGAGGAGGCGAAGAAGAAGGCGGTGGAGGGTGAGGAGGAGGAGAAGGAGGAGTGGAGGGTGAAAGATAAAAGCGAAGGAATGAACCACCAAGAATGAGATTACCTTAGGCTCCCGGAAAAACTAGATCCCGGGGAAGAGAAACACGCAGATGATATTCCGAAGGACAATTTAACAGAGTTTTAATTGTGAATTGGACAGAATAGTTCCAAGGAAGTTGGATACTATTGAGATATCACTCAAATCAAGTATCATAAAACTGAAGGCGAAAGATGTTTGTAGTGACGGGCTGCAAATGCAGAAGCAAGTTTTGTTTTATACCGAATGAGATTGATGTTGAGAAGTTTGAGAAATGGTGTGTGTGTGTGTGTGTGTGTGTGTGTGTGTGACGGAAAATGACCAAATATTGGCATTTATGATTTTAGAAGGCTTCCTCGTGAAAAGAAGCCGAAGTTCCAATCATACAGTAGATGCAGACAAATATCGTCGGTCTCTTGGTTGCTATTTCAATTATCTTGGGCTCTGTGGAGCGCCTTCATTTTATCTTGAGGAGCATCTGTAGTTTTTGAAGTACCCCCCCGCCTGCTGAAACGCCGTATCGCCCGCTGAGTACCGGTACCAGCAGACTGAAATAATTATCCAATTTGCTCTGGCTGTCTGTTGAGGGAAAGAGAAGCATAGGTAGACAAGCTAAGAGATGGATAGATTATAATATAAAGAAAGATGTTGGAAAACAAAATCTGAACTTAGAAGAAGCAACACACATGGTAAGAGACAGGAAGACCTGGAGTCATCTCGTATCAAACTCATCCTCATCATAGATGATGTAAGAAAGAGAAGAGAAGAACCAGGCACTTGCGTTTTTTAAATATCTATTAATTACTCGTATTCTTTAGTTGTATTCTAAAATACTGGTGTCATTGTCTACAAAGGAACAGTACAAAGCATGACCAACAATGGAGATTGGCAGTTGAATGAGTGTTTTCGCAAAGTGGTCTCATAGTTGGCCCTCATTGTGCAGGTATGACTGATCAGCTGTTGGAAACAGTTGTTTATTTGAAATGCAACATTCTGTTGACTAGACTATATATTATGAGATGTGATACATACTGTGTAGCCCAACTTCGCATTGAGGATGGCTAAAGAACAGAACAGAACAGATTATGTTTTACAACATTCTTTCTTTGCTTTTCTTATTTTGTGATTAGAATTTAAATTGTTTTTGGTTTTTTCCTTTCTGACGTTTTTGTCTTACAGAGGTCGGTCCTTGTCCTTGATCCTTGTCCTTGGAGGTCAGTCTTTGTGGTCCTTGTGCTTTGAGGGTAGGTCCTTGTCCTTGGGGGGTCGGTCCTTGTTAACATCACTGTTGTTTTGCCATTTATTCAAAACTCAGAGATTCTTTTCAACTAACGGTCGCCAGATGGCGTAATGCATTAAAAAAATATTACCTACTATGATTAGGGTCGTGGCACGTTACAAAACCTGTGAAGTGGGTTGCGGTTCCAAAATGTTTGGGAAACCCCGACCTGGAGGACACTGTACAGACGCTGAGTAATGAAGCAATTTAGCAAAGCACTATAGTGTTTCAATGAACTTTGAAAAGACAAAAACAATGGTGTTTGGACAGAAAGATATTGGATGTAGGATCAAAGTGATTGGATTTGAATTAGAAAACATGGACATTTAGTTTCATCTATGCCTTGGAAGCAACATGGCACATGATCATCATGAACTGTAAGAAAGAGATGGCAATAAAAACAGCGAAAGCCCTAGGGATTCTGAAGGCAACTGTCTGGAAGAGCATAACAATAAGTCTCAGAGTAAACCAGAATGTTCTTAAAGCCGGTACAGTGGATCCCACTTAATTGCATACCACTTAATTGCATAACCCGCATAATCGCATAACAACATAAAAACCTGAATCAGTGTTTTGTGCGTACAATTAATTATCAGACGTCCCGGCTATTCGCATAACCCAGTTAATCGCATAAGTAAGGCTTGCACGGTACCTATGCAATTAAGCGGGTTTCACTGTATTTTCAGCAGCTTCTTGCATGGATGCGAGACTAGGACCATGCACAAAAGATTTGGAAAAAGGAATTTGAGCATTTGAAAGGAAATGGTACAGAAAAGTTCTTAGAATTGGATGGGTTGGTACGAGTAAGATCAGCAGTGAGGAACTGCTTCAGGTGCTCTGACCAAAGACAGGTGTACCATACTCCAGCGTCGTCACTACTCTCTATGGTGAGCTCTTATCTTCACGGCTGAATACCGGTGCTTGTTTTTGCTGTAGTGTGTCAAACGTACACTCCAGCATCGATGTCCTGGGTCCCCGAGCAACTATACAAGAAAATCCAACCAAAGGAAACCTTGATGCAAAATGTGACACAGAGGAAACAGCATTGCTTTGGAGATATTTGTCATATGAAAGATTCTTCTTCTTTCTTTCCTTCCGTCTTTCGCTATTGGGTTGGACGATGGGTCTGATGAGTTCCTTCCATAATAGAGAGATCAAGACTATAATGCTAGGAATAATGGATGGTTCCAGCAAGAAAGGAAGACCACACAGGGAATGGTGTGATGATATTGGTGTGGAACATGTCTGCAGAAACTGTCACCTAGCTGCAAGCAGAAAAGATTGGGACAAAACTGTATTGAGTGCATCAGACACCAACGGGCGCTGAGCCCACGGTTGTTGTTGTTGTTGTTGATGGTGATGATTATGATGATTATGATGATTATGTTTCGTTCATTTGAATTGACATCGTTGGTTGTCACTTACGGTGCATAGCTGTCGACCAGTTGGCTTTTAATTAGAGAACCAGAGACATGAGATTGGCTAATTTGCCTGGCAGCGTCTAGTTCGATGCCAAAGGATGTGAGGTATTGGGGAGGGGAGGAGAGGGAGTGGAGGTGAGGAGCAGAAGGGAATGGGGTTCGGATGAACGTTTAGGCGGAAATTCTAATCACAATCTAAACCTACAAAATGTCATATAATTAAGAGTTTATGAGTCAAGATACATGGCTAATTTGTTCTGAACTGTGAGGGGAGACAATATGACACTCTCCACCTCCTAATGTGACAGGCTTGTAGCTATGTGGGTCTCATCGTGGTGTTGAATACACATTTGCCTCTGTGTGTGTGCGTGCTCTTTTATTATAACTTTTAGAAAATCCGTTTCTGGGTGTAGTTTTAATTGCTCTTAGCGGATAATGGTTTGTGCCACAAAATGACTTCAGGTGTTGAAATGAAAGAGTGTTGAAATTAAATCTGAGCGTGTCCGTGGTGAAACTCCTTTGTTTCAAATAATAACTAAGTCCAGGACGTTTCTCAAATCTAATTAACTCACTCGGTCACCAATAATGACGTCTGTTATTTTCTTAATGGCTATTTTTAAAAAAATCTGTGTAACTGTATGGAATGAGACTGGAACGGTGAGAGAGAGTGGGGGAGTCTCTTGTGCTTTAGAGCGGTTGTTTCATTTTCCCCATTTGTTTGCCACTTACCTTGCTAAGACGTGTTACTTGCTCTTGTATTGGCTCAGTGGCTGTATCCATTGCTTTACGGTTTACACCATTCCCACCTCATTAGCAGTGGCGGTTCCAGGAATTCTTGGTGGGGGGATGAAAAAATTTATAGGAAATTGGTGGAGGGATGCAAAGTTAAAGAAGAAATGAGAGGAAAAGAGGTACTTCTTCTTACTTGTTTTGCACACTAAATGTTAATAAACCTTGCCGGAAAAGGCTGACAAGCAAGAAAATGTCATCCGCAGTATTTTTCAGTAGTTTTTTTTGTAAATTTACCGCAAAAATGGGTTGACAAGCAAAAAATGGTCATTGCGCATATCCTTGGTATTAAGTTGACTGATTGTAAAATTTAAAATTTTAAAAGAGCTTACGAAAAATATGTTGACAAGCAAAAAGCTCCAGTGGGGGGGAGGTGCATCCCCAGTCATCAACATGGTGGAGCCGCCCCTGCTCATTAGTATATGTGATTTAGCTTCTTTGATTTCAGTTTTGTTCTCCTTTTCTCCTCTTATCTCAGTTCCTCCTATAAATGTCTGGCATTGAGAGAATATGAACATGGTTTTCTATTTAATTGTCCTTTATAAGGAAGTATAAAGTTACTCTCAGATATATTAGTGGATCAAAATTAAAAGTAACTGGTTTCTATGAATTTTTCTTGGATTATGACTTTTGTAACGACATGGATGGAATTCAAGTTTTCCGTTGCATATTTCATTGATTTCTTGTGATTGAGTGAAGTTCAAGATGGTGGGATAGCAGTTCTGTGTTGTCTCCATATTTTAATCATTTTCTTATATTGCCTCTGATTCTGATAGCATGTACCGTAGTTGCATTCGATTTCTGAGTTGATTGAATCAATTCCGTGAGTTAGATATTGTTTTGATAAACAGACTTTTTTGGCTATTTATTGGTTTTATCGATTTCAATGAAGTTTTGGACTTGTAATGATTTATTGTAGTTTTCTGTAAGCTTATTTTCTAGATTATATTGATATCTGTAGATTGAATGAATGTTAGCATAAAACCAATCACTTCACTGGCTTCTTCTGGAAGAATCCAAGATAACCGGTCGTGTATTTGGATGGGAGGGGGCGGATATTGGACGTGTATTTGGCATTCATTTGATTGCAGTACTTACTACTTAGCAATATAGTTGAACAGACAAAGCATATCCTTGCATTATATGCTTCGGTGTATTATTGCTGGGGTATTTTAACACTTCCCAGCTTCTAAGAGGCTGAAAAAGACTGACGAGCAAATAAGGTAGTCCACTGTTATTGTGTGGAGGCAAAGCTGAAATCTGGGGGGGCTACAGCCTCCCTAGCCCCACCCTAGAACCGCCTCGCCTCTGGCCAGGAGTTCAGATTTCTTAGAAACGGAATCGTTTCTTTCACAGACGCCTAGATTAAAGCTCTGGGCGTTATACTGCTGTGTTAAAAATGTCGGACTTTTTTTGGCTTTTGATGAGATGTTATTGGGAGTTGGATAGGCCTATTGATTTTTATTCGTCGTCTGAATATGTCTCGTGGATGATGCCGCCATATTGTTTCTGCGTTTAGACGTTAAGGCGTTTCCGAATTCCTTCTGTATAAGGCGTGCATCGAAACGCCTGCGTAGGGGGGGCGGATGGCAAGCTGCATCGGATGGACGGTTGTCTAGGCGCGCATGGTAAACTGCATTGGATCGACGGTTGTCTTGGTTGGCTTTCGACGCGTTCGGGATTAACGATCTTTTCCAAGTGGATCTGCTTATTAGGGATGCCGGAGTAAGACGTCTGACCTGTGTTCATCCTTTTCCAGTGAAAGTTCGCACTGGAAGACCCTTGAATTATCTTACCTCAGGGATGTTTACGGTTTCGCCGTTTTTAAGGAGGAACGGGTTGGAAAAGGGCTTCGGGCGGGAGGGGAGATGGGTGGGGGGGAGAGGGTCTGAAAGGGCAGTGGAACAAAAGGGGCGTCAAGCTCCTAAATTGTCGGCGAGTTCATTGGGTAAGCGTGCCGCCATTATCTAGACATTAATTTCAAGATTAATTGATTTATGAAACCCCAGACTTAATGGGGTGGAGTAGGGGTGGGGGTCCGAGTACTAAGTATATACTTCTGAAAACTTAGTATCAGTACATAGCTACTCTGTTCCATGGAAGCGGTTGTTTAGTGGAATTTTTGGGTCCGATGGAATTCCTAGAAAATGTCTGCTTCTTCCTAAGTGGTCTCCTTTACCCCTAGAATTTAATGCCCCAAGGACCCTGTTTAGAGTGAATGAACCCCTTCTATGATCTTGATATTTGTTAATTTCAAGTAGAGAGAGTATTGAAGTGCTGATAAACCAGATAGGCTTTGTTGTCTTCTGCTGAGTCCGTTCATATTATTTCCCAATTCAGACGATTAGGTTTTTTACTTTCATCTCTTCTAATCCTTATACTTACTCCAAAGTCTAAAATTATCCCTGAATGTGGAAGAGCCGCAGGATCTCCGATACATTGAATGCTCTGATTGGCAGGCAGACTGTCTACTTCAAGCACCTGGATTTAGCGCTGTCACGTGACTAAGCCCCGCATTTGCTGCATGAAACATTGCTGACTGAGCTCTTTTGTAATTAAGAGACATCAAGACGTCGTTAATCGTTAATCCTATATGTAAGATGTTCTTAAGTTCTTCAATGCTCAAAGAAATCAAGGTATAGTGGTCAGGTTAATATGAAAGCAATATATGCTAGTAACAGGCAGGGATGTTAACAAGGGCTCAATCCTCAAGACCAGGACTAAGGACTCGACCCTCAGGACCAGGACTAAGGACTCGACCCTCAGGACCAGGACCGAGGACTTGTAACTTGTCCTTAAGGAGTCCCTAAGGTCAAGACCAAGGCCAAGGACTAACGTCCCTGGTAATAGAATTGGCAGGCTATCTTAATTGCAGGGTTTTAGATAAAGTTTGTAATGAGGCGACACCATCTTGTATTGTGAGATTGTTTTTGACGATTCAGTATGAATTTTTATTCATGTCTACAGAATGGATTGAGTTTTCTAAGTATGTAGCGATTGTCCATAGATTGATGAATTGAAATTGGGGATTGATCGTCGTTTGGGTCGAAGATGAGAATCGTGAATATATTATTGTACAGTATTCATCGGCGTCTGTTCTGCAACTGTCGCTTCATCTTCAGCGACCATCGAAGGTGTCGTAGCTTTTGTCTTACTTTGAATTCACAGACATGCGCTCGGCCTTTTCTAGTGGCGACCTCTTCCGATGTCGGTCACAAGTGACGCTCTCTACTGGATGGATGGATGGATGGATCAGGGACATCTACGTATAAGCATATAGAAGTACGTGGATGGATGATGGGAGTGATCCCAAGTTGCAGCTTCAGCGCTTTTCAAGTCCTGCCTTTGATTGGCATTGGGTTTAGTTTTTTTTGTCCCTTTAGTCAAATGAGGTCGTCGGGGGGGAGAGGGGGGCTTGCACGATATGTTTGGCATGTGTGAAGTATATAGCGTGACTGATACGTTATCCTGTGAAGATGGTGACTGATCGTGTGATTTATTCGGTTTCTTCAACGGAACTGTAATGGTGGCACGTTAGTTAGTAAGTAAGCAGGTAATTAGCGTAGATTTGCTAATAAGCTCAGAATCATTTCAAAATCAATGAAATGATATTTTGAAGGCTCTTTGCAAGGAAACTCAACGCATCCCTTTTTCGAAAATGTTCGTGTACATCAAATGCGGTAACATCACACTCTAGATTTTGTGGAATCTTGTGTACCGGTAAGTTAACACTTGAAGCATAATAATGATTAGAATTTTGTAAAAAATTATTATATGATATGAGCGCAGTTTTCAAATAATTTTTGTGAAGTTCTAAAAAAGGTGCAGTTAACACTTTATGTTATGCAGTTACTTGATGTTTTAGCAACCAGCACGATTTCTTTAGGTTCAATTGTTCTGTCTGTCTGACTGACTGACTGACTGACTGACTGACTGACTGACTGACTGACTGACTGACTGACTGACTGACTGACTGACTGACTGACTGACTGACTGGGGCTGTTGATTCCGCCTTTAATGTCCATACGCAATGATTAAGATACCGGTTTTTTTAAATTTATAATCGCCTTCTATTGAGAAAGGCGGAGGCAAAAGAACTCGGTAAGCATGGGCTGTTGGTTCAAGTTCATGGACGGTAAATGCAGAGCGCTGAAGGCTGGCGGTCAAGTCTCTCCGTCTCTCCTGCCGTCGTTATCCGGGCCAGTTTCCACCCCTTCCCGAAGCGGTGTTTTACTGCCAAGCGGTGTTTTACTGCCAAACCGATGGACAATGTAAACATAACTGAATCTCCTGAAAATAGATTCTGTTACGCGTCAATATACAGTATTTTGGGAACTGGCGGCCAAGCACCCCCTACATTTTATGGCTGACTCATTCGAGTGGTGTTTTAGGCTTTATAATGACGGCTTTGTAGCATGACTAATAATTATAATTTAGGATTCCTTGCTTTGTAGCAGTCTATTGGTTGTGTGTTCTCTTAATTTCAGTTTTGCCTAGAATCAGAAATATCTCGGCAATTTGCCAGTGTCCTGAATGTGACTTTAATAGTGTCTTTGATTGTAATTGTATATAGGCATATTGACATTTTGACTTCTATACGTTTTCCTTTTGTGTTTAAACTAAATGAGACTTAGGCTAAATGGTCTTAAATGCTATTATGACATCATTTAAAATAGTCAACAGATTTAGGTATACTGTATTCCTAATTTTTAAAATTAAGCACCATGTCTGAGAGTCAGACAGACAGACAGATATTTACACAGCTATAGAGCGGTATGGTGTGCTTAGTTCCATTTCGTATCTATGATCCCATCCCATCAACGGGCATAAGAGTGGGAAATGCCTTGAATAATCGTTCTAAGGAAATTCCGTTTGCAGTATTATTTTACTGGTTTAGTAGAATGGGTGCTCTTGTATTGAAGGCTGTCTGACACGCTGTTTGAATTAAAGCAGGAATTCTACTGTCTGGTTCTTTGCCCCTGGAGCTGCTTATACGGCTTAACCATGAGACCGGAGAGACTGGTTATCAGTGCTAATGTTGATCAAAAGGCCATTGAATTCCATCTTTATATGACTTCTGCCCTTCTTCTCCTCCATGACCCTATGATTCAATGATAAAAGGAAGGAAGTCCTAACATTCTGAATAATAGGCTCTCTATTGTTATTCCATATGGTGGTGCCGTGGTGGTGCTGTGGTGGTAGTGGTGGTGGAGTGTTCACATTTTCAATTAGCGAGGGGGTTCTGACTGATGTCTCCCAACATTTTCATCTAGAATTGAGGGGCCAGGTAGCTAAGCTAACAATCAGTATTTTATACATATGCTGAGGTAGTCCAAGACCAGCGGCAATGGGAGAGGGGTTCGTCTCCACATTCTGCGTATAACGGATTTGACTGTTTGTATAGTATGCTGACTGCATAATTGATGGATATGACTTAATCAGGGTTGGTAGCCTTCCTGGTTGGCAGCATAGAGCTGAAAGGCTGCAGTCCGGATCATTTCGGATGGGATATTATGAGAGGCTGTTGGTCTGTGTCTTTCGGGATATCCCATCTCCCGGCGGCCTAAATTATCAGCGTCTAGGACAGGTGCTGGCTGATTGGCTGCAGGTGGCGTCAAAATCAACTGACGGTTGCACTGAGACGGACTTTCACCAATTTTGAGCAAGAAACTGGCTCATCGTCTCTAGTAGAACCAGTATCTTGGACAGTGCATATATATAGCGCTGTTCATTAGCTTGTAGTTGTGAATGGGTGTTCATGATCTGATATTGAGTGTTTGTACAGTACTGCTAAAAAAAATTGTGAACACACGTGGATTTCGAAGCAAAACGAAGTTTAAGGCTTGTTAAAACATTGCAATCACAACCAAGAATACCAATGCTGTATTTTTTCATTAATGATACTATTCTACGATTGATGTACAGAAGGCTATACATAGATATGCAAAAATTCAGAAGAGTGTTGAAACAAATTTAATCCACATTTTCTTGTCTCCCCATCTTCATTGCATCAAACCATATTAGAACAGTCAATATATTCTGCCTCAGTTTTATACTAGAGCGTTCCAAATGCCACGAAAAATAGTGAGCTATGTCAAACGACACTATACAAAATGAAACGAATGTTATCTTCCAGAAAACAATTCTCTGTCAAATGGTTACAAAGTCGATCGAGAAATAAGAGGGGTCTTAAGATAGCTAGTTTCTTGTATCACAGGTTTTACAGACCCAAAAATATTATAAAAATGATACCCTGTTTGACATTGGCCTGCAGAAGGACTATTGCAACAGTAAGCGATAGATATGAAAAATTCAGACGAGTGAAGAATCAAATTTTTTCCACATTTTCTTGTGTCCCCCATCTACATTGCGATTGCAATGTTTTAACAAGCCTTAAACTTCGTTTTGCTTCTAAATCCATGCGTGTTCACAATTTTTTGAGCAGTACTGTATACTGTATATTAAAGAAGGCGTGTGAAAGAACCAGTTGACAGAACGGTTCATATTACCCCATTGGATTGATTGCATTATGGATGAATAACTGTATCAACTCTATGTCTATGTTATGAAGTATTTTATGCATAGGCCTACGCATATATGGTGGCGGTCTTAGCATGTGGCATTGTGGTATCATATTTTGGAAATCAAGTTGTATCTTTATCTTATATTTTATTTGCTGTGTTGAAGTATTGTAAAAGCATTTGACAGTTGTAGAAGACTATAAGGCGTATAACTAGTTTATTAAGGCGGTCTGTAATCTTGCCACTTTTCTCCCTACTATTATGCTGTTGCAGAGTTATGATTGCAAGTTGATTCATAAGTACAGCGTAGACCCATTAATGCATACTCAAATAGCACAGACTTTTAGTTACCGTAGCTCAGACACATTGTTGACATACTGAGACATAGTAGCGGTATTTGTTTTTGGATTGCCGGTAACCCTGATGATTTTCTGGATCCTTGAATGGCCCGTTAAGGAGTTTCAATGTGCCTATAATTGTCCTAGTTATCTAATGATTCAATGCCTCTATAGTTATATTTTATATCATTAGTTTTTGAATCTTGAAGGCAGTATTCTGCTCCAGTCTGTTTTCGTACGATAACCGCATAAGTGCGTTGTGAAGCTTTTATCTCAGAGCTGCAGTTGTCCAGTATCCATTGCAGACTGTTTGACCTGTAAAATCTGTTCGTTAGGCTTATGTCTAATCTCCCAACCAACATAGTGGAGTGAAAATTTGTTTTCAATTTAAGTTGTCTGTCAAAATTCCTCTGCTGTTCACTGTCACTGCCCCCCCCCCCCCCGGGATCATCCATGGGCGGAGTGGGGGTACGGGGTGAGGGATAAGCCATTTCATCTGTGCCTCAGACTGTGGTACAACTCTATGTTGATTTGTAGGGAAAAATTCCAGAGTTGTGAGTTTGAAAGATGAAAGAAATCGGATCCTGTCTGTCTGTCTGTCTGTCTGTCTGTCTGTCTGGCTGTCTGGCTGTCTGTCTGGCTGTCTGTCTGGCTGTCTGTCTGGCTGTCTGTTTCCTTTAAGATGGCATTAATCTAACCCTAAGGAATATTCCTCTGTTGGTTCCTTTGTTCTGATCCCACATAAGTCTTTTTGATGATGTCTTGAAGCTTCTTCAGTGTGTGTGTGCGTGAGAGAGAGACAGACAGACAGTGTAATAAGATATTTTTTCATGGTTGGCCAACAACGGTGTTGTTGAAAGTGTTGATGTATAGTTTTGATTTCTCTTTATGCGATATCTTACTTTGACTGTACAGACAGAGTTTAAATGAAGCTGGCGTCTGATTGCAACATAAGAGCAGACGTCAACATTTTAGCACATGATTAAGTTGTAATTAATTGGTTTTTTTTACTGAAATAAAATGCTTGAAATGCTTGGGCGGACGCGGTAATGGATTTTCCCTTCTCTTATAGGAGTCGGCGATTTGGATCAACCGGCAGACAGTGACCACAGCATGAAGACTTGCGGGTTTTTCACACCGATAGTGCCTTACTTACTTACGTTCTCGATTCTCGTCAGCATCCCGACCGGGTGCTGGTCGGTCTACGAGTTCTTCGCGGACGCCGGCAATCCCGGAACTCTGCACTGCCTCGTCGTGAACAGGGCCGGGGGCCGGGTGTACGTGGGAGCGACGAACCGGCTGTACCAGCTGTCCGGCGCTCTGGACCTCGAGGCTACGGTCGAGAACGGGCCGAAGGAGGACAGCCCGAACTGCCCTCCCCCCACCAGCGAATGCCACTGCTTCGGCAGCAACTGCAAGGACTCGGAGAAGACCCGGTTGGACAGCGTCAGCAAGGCGCTCGTCATAGACTATCGCGGAGACAGGCTGATATCCTGTATCAATCTCTATCAGGTGTGTATCCTATCGTATCGCAGTTGTTTCAGCAGCAGAGTATCATTCTCATTATGCTCATAATGCACTTGAATGATCGTGTCGAAATTAACCTAACTGTGAAAATATCCATTTTTGGTTGTTTTACCTGTGATTGACTTGTGCCTGGTGTTTTGGTTTCCTCCAGTGGCGGCTCCAGGATTTGGCAAGTGGGGGTGGGGGGGGGGGTGTTGGGGTGTGGCAACTTCTAATCATGGGGGGCCAACCATTTGTTGTTAGGTATGTAGTATTAAGTATAGGTTCCCAACAGGGGATCACTGGGGGCCAGGCACTCAATAGGGGGCACGGACCCCCCTGTGGAGCCGCCACTGGTTTCCACCGTTCGGTTACTGGCTATGTTTTGAGTACAAGAGTTCTGGCTTTGCAAACAGGAATCTCTATATGATTTTGTAGAAGGCAATTAACAATGTTTTCAAATACTGCATCCTGTTGGCAGATTTCCTTCTTACTGTATCAATTTTTGCATTGCCACTCTGACACCCAATTGTAAATATAGAAGAATGTTATATTGTTGAGGATGACGCACAGTAGTACAGTACCAAGTAAGGCTGTGCTGTATACGTATGACTTTAGGTGCGTGTGACTTTACGTATGACTTTAGGTGCGTCTGTCTGTTTGACTACTTGTCTTTGTGTATTTGTTGTCCTTTTATTTACTCACAGCGACTGTCTCTGCATTGTTTATGGCTGCATTGATTGTTTTGCATTTGTGATCAGATTCATTGCTCTGTGTTGCGTGCCTCTACGTTAAGGAGATCACACTCTGATATTAAAATGATGCTGCATGCATAGTCTATATTTCTGTATTGCATCGGCACTTGTTAAGTGTTCATAACTGGACCTTTCCTTTGTTGTCACTGCAGTTGTTTCTGTGGGACGGTGTGCGTTTGTGTGTGTGTGTGTGTATGTGTGTGTGTGCTTGCTTTAATGAAGTTGTCACAACTTGAATTATTGTGCTGACCCATATTTATAAATGTTATTTTTGTTTTTCTGATGTCTATAGATATAATTGTTTCTAGCACTTTAGTTTTGATTTGCTCTTTTGAGCACAATGATTAGCTGTTAGAAATTATTATTCTATATAATTTTAGTAATGTTTTGTAGAATTTATGTTGCTGTTTGGTGGAGACTGACAATGAAATCGGAATGGGTTTGATGATTTTGTTGAGAGTTTTAGTATAGCAAATACGATGTTTTGCTTTTACAGGGCCACTGTGATAAGCACCTATTGACAAATATTAGTCGTAAGGACAGTGACATTTGGACGATGCTGGTTCCAAATGACGAAGAGTCACCGGCTGTGATGTTCATTGCTCCGGGTCCTCCAAATCCTGCCAGCACCGAAGTACTTTACGTCGCTGCGACGCGCAGCACGAAAGGACTGCCGGCGTACAAGGACATCGTACCCGCCATCTGCATGCGCAGCCTTCAGGATCTGAATTTCGCGTCCGACGACATCCTGACTCCGTCGCGGATCGACATCGAAATCCAACACCGAGACCAGTTCCGCGTTCAGTACGTCTACGGGTTCGCGTCCTTGGAGTTCAGTTACTTTCTCATGGTCCAGAAGCTCTCCGTGCTCACCGAGTCGGACCAGCTCGTCACGCAGATGTCCCGCATCTGCCAGAACGACAAGTCCCTGTACTCGTACACCGAGGTGCCGCTCGAGTGTCGGCACGGAGGCGTCACCTACGGCGTCCTTCGCGCCGCCTTCCTGGGATACCCGGGGATGGACCTCGCGAAGAGCCTCGGCCTGGCGCACATCGGGCCTCTGACCGACATGGAGCACATCCTTGTGGCCGTCTTCACGAACCATTCGGCGACGTCGAGGGAGTCGTCGCCGACGTCGTCTGCGATGTGCGTTTATTCGATGCGCGAGATCCGAAGGACGTTTACGGAAACCATCCAGAAGTGCTTCAGAGGGACCGGGAACACGGGTCCAGACCATTTCATACAGCCCAAGATTTGCCAGAGCACCGTAAGTAGCAAACCGCCAGAAAAGATCTTCAACTGAATTAAATTTTCACCTGTTACCTTTGATTGTTCGCTTTGAGAGTGAGTTTTCTTCTTATATATGTAGTTGTTGTCATCGTTTACAGCCGCTCGAAATTGCCGACGACTATTGCGGTCAACATGACCTGAACCATCCTATCAAGGGAACAGATCCGGTGTTGGGGCAGGCTGTCATGGTGTGGAACGGGATCAACGTAACCTCAGTGACCGTTACGCAGACGACAAATTTCACTGTCGCCTTCGTCGGAACAGACAACGGATGCGTTAAAAAGGTTTGCTAAATAGATAAAAAAGTTTCAACAACGTGGTTTACATAATTTTGGGTGTGATGTTAGTGGTCACATGTTTCTTCATACCTGTTGATCCTTTCTACTGTTTCTCCGTTTTGATATCCTGATAGATTTTCAGATTTTTGTGACATGTACCCAGTATATAGAAAAATTTCCAGTTTTGCATATACAGTGAAACCCACTTAATTGCATAGGTGCCGTGCAAGCCTTGCTTATGCGATTACCTGGGCTATACGATTACCTGGGCTATGCGTCTGATAATTAATTGTATATGCACAAAACACTGGTTCAGATTTTTATGTTGTTATGAGATTATGCGGGTTATGCAATTAAGCGGTATGCGATTAAAAGTGGGATCCACTGTATTTATCTATATTTACTGGAGTAGTTTATTACCTGAACTTTACAGTTTATGTGAAATCGCTTGGAGTACGATCGATTGATGCCTCTAGGTATCGGAACTGGTTTTATGAAAATACACAATTAATAAAACTATGATTATTGGGGATTCATTGGCAGGTTGAGTTGTATTGTTCTTCTGGTGAAACCTTGCTGTCGTCTGCTCCTGCAGCTGAGAAAACTGTAGAAGGGCTCTTTGATAAATCGTAGACGCTGTTAATAATACAGTGTTGCAGATGTATTTTCGAGTGTGTCCTTGAGTATCTGGGTGTATCATTGTCTTCTGCCTTGAATGGCTGGATATATTTAATCAATATGTTGCTTATTTAATTAATTAATTAAATAGCCTTTACTTATGCCGTGCCTTGTAAAATTACAAGGTAAGCACCCAAAGACTAAAGATAGACAGGCATCGTGTGTCTGAATCTTTGCTGCCAAAGCAAAGTAGAGCGGGGGGGGGGGTGCCAGTTGAGAAGGAGATGGGCCTGTGGGAATCAGTGTGTGTGTGTGTGTGTGTGTGTGTGTGTGTGTTATCTTGAAGTTTTCTTTGTATTCCGTTGATGAGTCATTTGCCGGTGTGGACTGTTGATGCTGATACTTTTCTTTCTGTTGTTGCGTTTGCTTTTCTAAGGGAACCGGATTCT
The DNA here is from genome assembly GCA_018105865.1 of Metaphire vulgaris. Lineage (NCBI taxonomy): Eukaryota > Metazoa > Annelida > Clitellata > Crassiclitellata > Megascolecidae > Metaphire > Metaphire vulgaris. Next base: position 3,316,413 of record CM030847.1, on the reverse strand, counting down.
GTCTTGGCCCTGATTTTCTGAGTGTCATGTTAAATGTCAGGCGGGGTTGAGGATGAGGTCGAGGAGAGGTGCTGAGCAGGAGGGGTCGAAGGGCGGTGCCGAGAGGGGCGGGCGAGCGCTATAGAGGGTATACTGCCGAGGATCGCTGGAGAGTGGAGACGCGGCGGTTGCAGTGGTGTGCGCCACTTTGCACTGAAGAGTCTTGTGAGTCTCGTGACGCACGCCGTTGAGTTGCAGAGGTGGCGGTGGCAGTGGTGGTGGTGGTGATCGCTCGATACTCCAGCGGGGCCGGTGTTAAAGTGCTGTGTTGATATCCACTTTGAGATCCAATTAGAAGCAAGAACGAAACTTTCTCATTTGTCGCTTTTCTAATGAATAATTACAATTAATTAGACAGTGGAGGCAGGGGTATTTCTACACCCCCTAACACCCACCAACACCCCCCTCAATCCCAATTTGAGGTCGACACCCATCCCGTCTACTATCAATCCATCCGACCTTAGGACATATTGTATGCGTTGAACTTATTTAAGTTCTCTATTTCGCGGTTTATTTAGCGCCAACGTTGCTGTGTGATTTAGTGTCTGTTTTGCACACGTGTGTTGCTGCTGCTGCTGCTGCATTCCAGCTTTTCGTGTGCATAAATGTAGGCCTAGGCCTAATTGGCTTTGTCAGCTATACTTTCAGTGCGATTCCTTTGGATCTTCTGGCGTTTATCCCAAAAATCATTATCCTTTGGTTTTATATACTTGTATTTTTATAGTCTGACCGGATTCATTGGATTTTTGTCTGTCATTCCATCTGCCAGTGGCCTCTTTTGATCCAGTTCTTTGACAGACTAACCGAGATCGTCTTCCCTCCCCTCTCATTCCCCCCATTGGGTGCCGCCCCTTCTCCTCCTCCTCCACTCTTCCCTCTCCATTTGGTTTAATTCCAGTTGCCCTCTGGAACTGCTCGGAAAACATTTTCCAGGCAATGACTAAGTCGATTTCATCCACTCCTCTGTTTAATCATTGATGATGATGATGACGACGACGATTGTAATGATGATGAATGAAGACTACAGTTACAGTAAATCTGCGAAACTGCTTTATCAGAATTCAGTTGAGTACATTCTCTTGAAATAGTAAAATATTTATAAGATCCATCTTAGCATTTACTGTTTTAGAGACAGGGCAGCTGCAGGTGAACGAGGCTGTGACCTTTGATTCTGGTTACCATGGCAACAGTCTGATAGGTTGCCACTGAAACCTTTGATGTTGCTTAGGGAGATTCTCTTAACAATATTGAGAGATATGCATCATACCCTATTGTTGAAGATGTGCAATGAACCGGTTTATGAATGTGTGTGTGTGTGTGTTTGCTTTGTGGAATTCAGTTATTTTTATGTGAATGATTTTGTGACCAGCAGTGGCGGCTCCACGTGCCCCCATTGAGTTCCTGCCCCCAGTGGCCCCCCTGTTGGGACCCTATACTTAATACTACATACCTAACAACAAATGGTTGGCCCCCCATGATTAGAAGTTGCCACCCCAACGCCCCGCCCGCCCGCCCCCACTTGCCAAGTCATGGAGCCGCCACTGGTGACCAGTGTCTTTCATTTTATTATCTTCTTCTTTTCATCTGATATTTTATTGCGTATGGTTGTGTCTGGTATATCCCTGGCCTGACTTCCTGGATGTCTGGCATCATACAATCTTGTCCTCATCTGTAGCAACTGCCTTTGGCTTTGTTAGCTTTCGTTGGTGTTTTCCTGTGGCGGGGGGGGGGAGGTTGGTTATTTCCGCTTCCTTATTTTGACGTTGCGTGTTTAACTTCTATTCTTCTAATGAATATGCTATAATTGTTTATATCGACTAAAAGTGCATGTAAATTGTCAGAAATGTGCATTATTATTGCAAGAGAACTTCTTCAAGACACTGTAGAATATTTCTCTACATTATATATGAAGAACCTCGGAATGTGTCTTGTCAGACACTTGGAACCCATAACAATTAGTTTATAGGTTATAATAGTGTGGGGTACGCACGTCACGTCGGAACGAATTTTCAGCAGGGGGTGCGTTTTCCCAAGATAAAAGATCTGACAGGCAAAAAAAGTCGTCACTTATATTACTTTATCCTATCAAAAGCCCCCGACAAGCAAAAAAAGGGTCGTGATCTCTCTTTTTCTTATATTACAAAATCTTCACAGGCAACAAATTACAAACAGCCTTATCTTCCAGGGGGTGCACTGCACCCCCAGATTTTTTCCAGGTGGTGCAGCTGCACCTCCTGCACCCCCCACTTCCTACGGGCCTGGTGCATAGGCGGATTTTATCAAAGGCTAGGGTAGACTTAAGCCTACCCAACTAATCCAACCAAAACAAAAAAATAGTTTTTTCCATCAACACCAGGTCTCTCTAAACCTCTTTTGTTATATACTTATTTACATATAAAAGCACAGTGCCACACATTCAATCCATAGACTTTAATATCACATGATTCAATCTGAATGACGTCATAATTTCTTTATATTATGGGCAATTAGATAGTTGTACTACAGTGTACTATCGACAGTTGTCCAAACTATGCTGCTTTGTAAGATAATATAGTTACCCTTATTCTTTGTAACAGAAATACTAAGTATAGGGGGTAACTTGTTGAAATGGTCATCAGTTCATGGTGATCTCCAAGTGAAAATGGGATACCTAATCATAAAAATGGCATCAGCTTCTGGGGGCAAAGACCTCTGACCCCCCAAGTTAGCCTACCCAAATCTTGAACTCTAAATGACTAAATCCGCCTATGGTGCTAACCCTGTGGACCACCCAACTCTAAAGATTTAGTGGCTCCTCCCAAGAAATCAAAGGCTGTAGGCCTGTAAAAGAACATGTTCTATATGTGTTGCCCATACGGCTATATATGCAAAAAATAGTCATTGACATAATCATACAAATGGCGTCAGCTTCTGGGGGACTTCACCCCCCCCCCAGACCCCTCATGCTAGCCTACCCAAATCTTAATCTCTAAATCCGCCTATGTATTGGTGCGAGGTGGCTGTAACTTATTCTTGCAATCTTACTGTGTAATTCAATGTAAATGTAATTGTAAATGCAGGTAACAATAGAATCTCGCCAGAATGCCGAAGAATTTGAATCACTGCTGATCGAAAAGAACGGATCGATCGGTTCTTTGACCTTTGACCCAGTTCAAGAACACGTCTATGTGATGACCAGAAAAAAGGTTAGTAGGTCATCGAAAGGTCAGTCACACCTCTAGTGTGTTTTTATTGAAGAGTTTTAAGACTGTAATTGACCCAAAACAGTTCTATAACAACACCTCTAGTTCATTGCCTCTCTCTCTCTTATGCTCTACAATGTCTATGTGACTGTTGCAATGAAAATCATACGGCCTGGGTGTTAAGATGTTGGCGCATAAAAATGCTGGTGCTAGAGAAGCTGTACAGATTTGAGGCAATGACATTTTATTTTGCGTTTGCCGTTGGTCGGTTTGGCGCTATACAAATAAGCTGCTGTTTATTCTGCCTTATCCACGGCATAAGTTACCGGTACTGTTTTGTTATCGTTTGTATTCAGATTTTAATTGGCGTGGCAATTTCAGCGCGTCCATCAATTAATTGAGCCTTGAGGGATTATATAACATCGCCTTTATCTTAGAGAGATTTCCTATGCGATGCTCGCACATTGACTATGACATTGGCTTATTCATGTTTTTGGGCTTTTATCATTTTGTTACAGGATGTAATCTCTCTATCTGTTGATAATTTTCATTTCCTAAATTTCTCATTTGTTCCGCAGACCTGGATTGTTTTGACATGTGCCGAGGGGCCTTAATAATTAACCCATCTCCAAACTGGTGTAAGCCCTGATGACCTGTTAACCCTTTGTGTCCAAGGATTTCAGTTAGATCTCACGGGTTGTCGGTCTAGATTTGATTAACGGCCTCACACGCGTCCTTGAATGGTAAATTAAAACAAATTTCTGTCTCGCAAATATTTCTACGGGTTTCATAGTATTCAAGTTCTTTTGTGAAGGATCTTAGCTTTTAAAACTGAGAAAAACTTTGGTCAATGTAGAGACGAAGACACTCAGCACAACTGGGGAATATTTCCCTTTATGGTTGGAAGTTTTTTTTTTTTTAAACCTCAGATGTTTCTACTTCGAGCAGAATTGAATAAATATGCCTCAGTCAACAGCTCGTCAGCTGTGCACGCACGCCATGTAGATTTCTTGTGCCTTTTTGGCAACTGATCACGTGACTTAGTTCAGCATCCCGTTTGCATTGATGCCTTCCATTTTGAGATCGACGCGCTATATAAGACCTAATTTAAGGTTGCAACGCGTAATACCCGTACCGCCGCTTTCCCGTTTCCCAACCCTACCACCACCACCTCCACCACCACCACCGCTTTCCAGGGCACGGCTGAGGAGGTACGGTAGTAGTGGAATACTGTTTCGGAGCGTTCACTTCACTCGCCTTTATTCCTAATGAGATCTCTTCTTGCTCTTTGGTGGGTTGGGTTGGTGGGGGTGGGGCGTTAGCAGTGGCGGCTCCAGGATTTGGCAAGTGGGAGAGGGGGGCGTTGGGGTGGTAGCTTCTAATCATGGGGTGGCCAACCATTTGTTGTTAGGTATGTAGTATTAAGTATAGGGTCCCAACAGGGGGGCCACTGGAGGGGGCAGGCACTCAATAGGGGGCACGGGCCCTCTGTGGAGCCGCCACTGGGTGTTAGTATGTAGTAGATGCCCGTAGACCTTCAGTCATTCATCATCGGCCATTAGCATTGCGTGCATGTTTCGAATTAGGCGTGCTTCTTGATGTCTTTGATTTATGTTTGTATTGGTTGGTTATGCTGTTATATTGGTTATGCCGTGACTGTGAAATGGCCTGTTATGTGGACATGGACAGGGTTTAATCTAGGCCGTTTTCGGGGGGAGGAATTGCCCTTTTCCCCCGGAAATTTCAAATTCAGCCCCGGAAATTTTGGCATATCGCATCAACTAACAGCAGCCCCCTAGCTGACTTACCCCCGGGCTTTGTCAGTTTCCCCCCGGGTTCAGGAGTCTAGATTAAACACGAGACCTGGATGGCCAGTTTCTGCTAACTTTGAACGAACATTGGACAGTCTGTTTACACGAACCACTTCCCTTAACTTATTAGATTCAATATAAATTAGTTATCTTATTACGTAAGAACTGTTTAGCCTTAGTGTATTCAATCGAGAGCAAGCGTTGCATAAGAGATAGACGAGGGAAAATCGCACGCCATCAGTTTCTTAAATGGTCACGTGTCATTAGCTTCGTGAGGCGGAAATCATCGTTCGCTTATTGCTTCCGGTTGCAATGAATTCTGGTCCCGACATTATTACGGCCTATTCGGATTTTAACTTTCCAAGGAGACGTCTGTAGTTTTTTTCCGGCTGCGTGACATTGACACCCCCCCCCACTCCCCCATCCCAACTGTTTCTTTATGACGAATTTCCCGCCGTTGTTGTTTTTCTATATCCGTCTGAGCTCGCACCTGTGTGGAATCTGGCTGTCCCTGTTCGATATTTCTATATAGCGTTAGAGCAAGGGCTTTTTATTATTTCTATATAATATAGCATCATCTTCAGAACTCGTTGGTTAGAGCATCTTTCTGGAGTTACTGATGACGCCTGTTAGAGGTTTGAACCAACCCACCCACCCACTCACCCACTCAGACGATACCGATAACTGGATTCAGTATGCATGCGTCCGCGGATTTATCCTCGGCGGTTGTTAATGACATCTATTACGTAGTCTAATATACGTAGTTTGGCTTTTCGTGCGTTGAACCATGCACTGTCATCGTTAACCAACGCCTGAACCAAGTAATTAGCTCGGAGGCTGGCAGGCTCTATTCGACCAATCTCTGCTGTGTATTTCATAGGACGACTTCTGACGTCTTGCCCTCGAAATGCACCATATATTGGACAGGTCCGATGGGGAGGGTTGGTTAGAGCGTCGGCGAAAATGGCTTGGTTCAGGCCAGATGTTTAAAGATGGCAGCGTTTGAATTCTTGATACTGTATCTGTACTTTAAATTGGAAGCAAGGAGATGCACAATAACACCGACAAGACATACAGACCAGTGTTTATTTTAGGTCTTCTCTGGGGAAATCCCCCCCCCAGTTTTAAAATTCCCCCAAAATAAAATTGTTTATATGTTGGCTGGGGATGGAATCCCCCCTCCCCCCAAAAAAAGTACGAAGACTCAGACCTTCCCCTCAAAAAAAATTCAAAATCCCCCAATGTCAAGGTGGCTAGAATAAACACTGCATACAGACAGACAGACAGACAGACAAGACAAGTCAAGCAAAACAGATTGGCAAAGGCATTTAAAATACAGTATAGACATGCCTGCTCCGTTGCATTATTCATTCTGTGCTTGATCTACTCCGTTGACTTTATCAGCTACTGTATAATGTGACTGATGCACAGTTTTAGTGTTAGTAGGATTTTCGTCATAAATATAAAGCCATTTGCTTGTCGTTAAAAATTATTGTTGAAATCAGTCGTTGTGGTCATGCAGAAACTTTCCCCTTTATGTTGGCTCATGATATAGGGCTCAACATGGCCGACTGATAATAATTAATTATTCAGCGCTTGTGTGTTCAGTGCATTGGGCTTTTTGGTTGGCGTGTTAATGGGTCGCGACTGTCGCGTATCTTCTGCTCGAGAAGTGCTCCCCGACGGTTTCCTTGGCTCTGTTTGCTCAGGTTGCATTTGAGTGATTTCTGACAAGTGGGCGATGTTTGTCCTGCAGAGAGAATTGGTGGGTTTTTAAATTGTGGTTGTCAGGTAGGCATATACATGCATGGAATAAATTGAATTCAGTATCAGGTGACACCAGTACACTCACTCCCTCACTCAATCACTTTCTCACTCACTCACTCACTCATTCACTCGCTTTTGAAATTAACTGGGCTTTTCCATCCCTTTGGACTAGTTTCTCTCTTTTTCCCAGTTGACTTACCACGTGGGGGACCCTCGGGGCGCCCCGTTCCCCCTTATTGAATGCCTGTGCCCCTCCCCCCCAATGGCCACCAGTTGGGACCCATATAGATGCTATTACATACCTAGCAACATATAGTTGCCACCCCTACGCCCCCTCCCCACTTGCCAGCTCCTGGAGCCGCCACTGTGCATGATGCTGGAGATTGTGTATGATAGATGTATGCTACTGGATAGAGAGTGTGCATTTGATGCATAATTCAGAATTTGCGATGATCTATGATCTATACAGGTGTTCCGGGTACCTGTTCAGAACTGCAGTCAGTATGCAACCTGTGAACTGTGTCTTGGAGCCAGAGATCCTTATTGTGGATGGTGCTCCCAGGATCGCAGGTAGGATGGGTTTTCCTCTGTTTTCCGCCTGTAACTAAGATGTGGAACAGTGTTTTCCATGACTGGACTTCATAATTTTTTCTGTTTGCGTCTTATCAAAAAATCTTAGTTTAATAATATGTGCAGAGGCGTAAACCTGGCGTCAACATTGGGGGGGAATAGAATATGTTGAAAGTTGACCCTCCAGAAATATAAAAATCCCCCCATTTTGGAGGATATTGCATATTATGGTGGGGACTTTAAATCACCCATGAAATACATTAATAACAAAGTAGCCCATGCATTGTCTGGTCTAGGACTATTTTGCATGTATGTACACTATATAATATACACCATAACTTTATTTATATCAACATTGACAAAACGCAAGGTCAAACAATACAAGTATCAGGTTACCATATAAATAAACTGTAATAAAATATTAGAAATTACACCCTAAACAAACATTTGGATGCTCACATTGGTGTAATCCTGGCATCAACATCATGGAGGGGTAGACGTTTTTTACCATAAACACCAAACATTGTGGGGATAACTGATACTCTATCCCTGCATACTAATTATTGTGGGGACTGTCCCTCCTGTGGTTTACGCCCTTAAATATGTCTTTTAATGAGTTTGCTCTGCATATTATATTAACATTAAGACAGTATTGTTTAATAACTATATTTGTAATGTTTATCTTTGTGGTGATTACCATTAATCTTTGTATTCTTGTTAATAACATATGGAATGCATTTATATTTAGGATGGTTGGCATTTAACAAAGGCGCTATGTATTGCCGGATATAGACTATTAGACTTATTGGCTTAATTCTGTTGCAGTAACAGGATTTCTAGGGTTTCAGATCTAGAACATAGTATCAGAGTGGAATAAAATTGTGCAACTGTGTTTCACCAGTACCTCTGTTATATGAATGCGCTATATCAGTGGTTCTTAACCGGGGGGGGGGGGGTACTTGTACGGTTGTACCTTTCAGGGGTACTTGAGGGACGTTGTGGGGATATGCAGAATGATCTGGAAGTACAAGTACATGTAAAGTCTGTTTAAAACTCTATGACTACAATGTACACTGTACAAACACTGTAGAAATGTTTGCAATAAATTAGAAATTGTAAAAGAAACATTCTACTTTCTGGCTTGTGCACAATCTGTGACAGAAAGAAGTTCGTTGTAGTTTATAATTATTCAATATATTACTGAGCATAAGCTTTTGTCCACACATAAGGTACTGTAAGCTGGTAGGGGGTACTCCGCGCCCTTATACTTGTTTTAGGGGTACGTACTCACAAAAAGTTTAAGAACCACTGTGCTATATAATGCCATTAATGGACTTAAGATTTATTGCATAACTGTGAATATCTATCAGCATTTTTCGGTGATGATGATGATGATGATGATGATGATGATGATGATGATGATGATGATGATGATGATGATGATGATGATGAAAACGATGATGATGATGCTGTTGTTGTTGTTGTAGCTGTGGCCTAATGGTGAATTGTTCTAGTGTTGATGGAGTCAGCAGCTGGCTTCCCTATGATTCAGGACATTGTCCAATGGTTGTTAATCTCTCTTCAACACAGACACAGATCGTAACCAGCTCCACATCAGAGGTCAGATTAACAGTTGTTCATGCAATATTTGGCTGTCAATCCTGTCATCCATGATCCATATACTGTCATGTATAGGACCTACATTAACCCCTTAACTGGGGATCCCGGATAATCCGTCCATTTTACATTGAGTTACAGTTAAATACACGGTTAATGGGTTAAGACGACGAAAGCCATCATTGGTTAATGCACCCATATTTTTATGTGATCCATGCAAAATTCTTACTGAAAATCCTGTGCGTTGTTGTGACGTCGTCATTTTGAGGCCACTGTTTGTCCTTCAAAGGCCGACTTATTGAGGCCAAGGTGTCCTTTCAATGGACTTCCTAGTGTACTTGTAGCCAGGACCACCGTCATGTTTGTTATCAATCCAATTACAGTTGTTGGGAGTGCTGCATTGATTTGTTGTCGATAACGTAAATGGTTGCCTCTGAGAGTTACCCCACTGCCACGAAAAGGCATTAGGGTGTGTCTGTATGTGTGTGTGTGTGTGTGTGTGTGTGTGTGTGTGTGTGTGTGTGTGTGTGTCTTTTCGGCATCCAATGAACTTCATCTAATTACTGCATTGTGACGTCAGAGGAAATAAACTGTCAATTTACTCCACTGGCGTCAAACTAAGTAATGTTAGTCCTACTTAATGAGTCTCTCCTGTATTTTGTCACTTGATAATGACAAGATCGCTTTAGTGCTTTGCAATCAAACGTCAATAGATACGAGTGCTTATTTACTCACTGCATGACTGTATGAATTATATAATGGGCAGTTGTATCTAGGCATGTATGTCAAAGCAATACCTTCTATAGCACTACCCGGTATTACTTTGATGCGTTGGACTGTGTGCGTGAGTGTGTGCGTGAGTGTGTGTGTGTGTGTTTGTGTGGGTTTTAGTATAGACTATAGACACCCTTAGTCCCTGTAGAGACTGGATTGCTTACTTGTGGCGCCATCTGCAATAAATTCCTAGTAAAGATTTCCTGATTCATTGAGGTCGGATTTTCGGACTTAGCTCGGAGGAGGAGGGAGGAGGAGGAGGAGGAGGAGACTGTATTAAAGTTATTTCGTGAACTTTGGATTTTTCTCAGTCTAGGCACAAAGCTTACAGATAACATCTGCACTTAACAGCATGCAAACAGCCCTTGTTTAGCAGTAGGATGTCGTCCTTCTATGATTGGCTGTAAAATCCAACAGGCGGGAGTTAGGGATCTTCTATGGATCTGTATCTGCTGCTATTTATCGTTTTTACAACGGCCCGACATTAACAGTATTTAAATTAAAGAGAACATAGATATAGAAATAGTACAAGTTATTAGATGCACTTAGGTATTTCATATGTGCTGTGCATTTAGGTCAACATATTTCCGGAAGTTGAGCACGTCTTGGTTAAAATAGGTGTTTTATACAACATATTTTATACAATTTATAGGGTTAGAAGGATATTTATTATCTAAATATTTGTGTTACGTAAGCATTCTCTTCTGATTTGGACTCACTCTTATTAATATCTTATACTTCTTAGAAATTTTACAATTTCTATAGCTGTGTTCTTTTATGTAGGGTCTTCGAGATCCTTTGTAAAAGCTAGATTTATCTCACATCTAAATACAATTTTTAAAAAAATAAAATGTTTAAATACGTTTTCATGTCCTTGGATACTACTCGTCGACAGGCCTGCCCAGATAAATTCCGGGCCCCTGTGCAGAATAAAAGGGTACCCCTAGGGGTACCCCTACCCTTAGGAGTATTCATACCCCTAGGGGTACTCCTACCCCTACCCGTAGGGTTAGGGGTACCCCTACCCCTAGGGGTACGCCTACCCATAGGAGTACTCATACGGTATGGGTACCCCTAACCCTAAATACGTTTTTATATCCTTGGATACTACTTGTCGACAGGTCCGTTGAGAGAAATTTCGGGCCCCTGTGCAGAATAAAATTTCTTGACGACCTTTTTTTGCTTGTCAACATTTTCACGCATGGGCGCCATTTTGCTTGCCGCCGGGCCCCCTCTACTTTACTGTTATTATTCTTGTTATTGTTAATTATACGTATTCATCATGGGCCCACCCCCCACTCCCCACTTGCCCCCCTCACTCCCCACCCCCACCCCACCTCCGAACGCCGGGCCTGTGTGAAATTCTAGCCGTTTCTACAATTTATATATCTATGTTTGCTTTACATACCGTTAATGTCGGATTGTTGAGATCCTGTTTAAACTATAATTTCTAACGTCTAAATGGCAAATTTTAAATCGGATTTTTAAAGATATTTTTATACCGTTGGATACTACTCTTCGAGGCCTTTCCAACGGTATAAGTAATTTTAATATAAACTGCCTGGAAGGGGTTCAAGTGGCGTCCCACGGCGATCTATAACAGGACGAAATAACTTTAAAATATGCGGTTGTATTTGCACAAATCCTATGCATTATTAGCATTATGGAATAACGAGGGTTGTCATGGATGAGCCGTTTTATATGCAGAAGGTGATGGCCCATGTTTGCAATAGCGATTGATATCATTGTAGCAATGGATGCTAAAGATAGTGGCTGAATATGGTGTTTGAATTTGATCTATAACAGGACGAAATAAATTTCAAATATGCGGTTGTATTTGCACAAATCCTATGCATTATTAGCATTGTGGAATAACGAGGGTTGTCATGGATGAGCCGTTTTATATGCAGAAGGTGATGGCCCATGTTTGCAATAGCGATTGATATCATTGTAGCAATGGATGCTAAAGATAGTGGCTGAATATGGTGTTTGAATTTGATCTATAACAGGACGAAATAACTTTAAAATATGCGGTTGTATTTGCACAAATCCTATGCATTATTAGCATTATGGAATAACGAGGGTTGTCATGGATGAGCCGTTTTATATGCAGAAGGTGATGGCCCATGTTTGCAATAGCGATTGATATCATTGTAGCAATGGATGCTAAAGATAGTGGCTGAATATGGTGTTTGAATTCGATCTATAACAGGACGAAATAACTTTAAAATATGCGGTTGTATTTGCACAAATCCTATGCATTATTAGCATTATGGAATAACGAGGGTTGTCATGGATGAGCCGTTTTATATGCAGAAGGTGATGGCCCATGTTTGCAATAGCGATTGATATCATTGTAGCAATGGATGCTAAAGATAGTGGCTGAATATGGTGTTTGAATTTGATCTATAACAGGACGAAATAACTTTAAAATATGCGGTTGTATTTGCACAAATCCTATGCATTATTAGCATTGTGGAATAACGAGGGTTGTCATGGATGAGCCGTTTTATATGCAGAAGGTGATGGCCCATGTTTGCAATAGCGATTGATATCATTGTAGCAATGGATGCTAAAGATAGTGGCTGAATATGGTGTTTGAATTTGATCTATAACAGGACGAAATAACTTTAAAATATGCGGTTGTATTTGCACAAATCCTATGCATTATTAGCATTATGGAATAACGAGGGTTGTCATGGATGAGCCGTTTTATATGCAGAAGGTGATGGCCCATGTTTGCAATAGCGATTGATATCATTGTAGCAATGGATGCTAAAGATAGTGGCTGAATATGGTGTTTGAATTTGATCTATAACAGGACGAAATAACTTTAAAATATGCGGTTGTATTTGCACAAATCCTATGCATTATTAGCATTATGGAATAACGAGGGTTGTCATGGATGAGCCGTTTTATATGCAGAAGGTGATGGCCCATGTTTGCAATAGCGATTGATATCATTGTAGCAATGGATGCTAAAGATAGTGGCTGAATATGGTGTTTGAATTTGATCTATAACAGGACGAAATAACTTTAAAATATGCGGTTGTATTTGCACAAATCCTATGCATTATTAGCATTATGGAATAACGAGGGTTGTCATGGATGAGCCGTTTTATATACAGAAGGTGATGGCCAATGTTTGCAATAGCGATTGATATCTTTGTAGCAATGGATGCTAAAGATAGTGGCTGAATATGGTGTTTGAATTTGATATATAACAGGACAAAATAAATTTCAAATATGCGGTTGTATTTGCACAAATCCTATGCATTATTAGCATTGTGGAATAACGAGGGTTGTCATGGATGAGCCGTTTTATATGCAGAAGGTGATGGCCCATGTTTGCAATAGCGATTGATATCATTGTAGCAATGGATGCTAAAGATAGTGGCTGAATATGGTGTTTGAATTTGATCTATAACAGGACGAAATAACTTTAAAATATGCGGTTGTATTTGCACAAATCCTATGCATTATTAGCATTATGGAATAACGAGGGTTGTCATGGATGAGCCGTTTTATATGCAGAAGGTGATGGCCCATGTTTGCAATAGCGATTGATATCATTGTAGCAATGGATGCTAAAGATAGTGGCTGAATATGGTGTTTGAATTTGATCTATAACAGGACGAAATAAATTTCAAATATGCGGTTGTATTTGCACAAATCCTATGCATTATTAGCATTATGGAATAACGAGGTTGTCATGGATGAGCCGTTTTATATGCAGAAGGTGATGGCCCATGTTTGCAATAGCGATTGATATCATTGTAGCAATGGATGCTAAAGATAGTGGCTGAATATGGTGTTTGAATTTGATCTATAACAGGACGAAATAAATTTCAAATATGCGGTTGTATTTGCACAAATCCTATGCATTATTAGCATTATGGAATAACGAGGGTTGTCATGGATGAGCCGTTTTATATGCAGAAGGTGATGGCCCATGTTTGCAATAGCGATTGATATCATTGTAGCAATGGATGCTAAAGATAGTGGCTGAATATGGTGCTTGAATTCGATCTATAACAGGACGAAATAAATTTCAAATATGCGGTTGTATTTGCACAAATCCTATGCATTATTAGCATTATGGAATAACGAGGGTTGTCATGGATGAGCCGTTTTATATGCAGAAGGTGATGGCCCATGTTTGCAATAGCGATTGATATCATTGTAGCAATGGATGCTAAAGATAGTGGCTGAATATGGTGTTTGAATTTGATCTATAACAGGACGAAATAACTTTAAAATATGCGGTTGTATTTGCACAAATCCTATGCATTATTAGCATTATGGAATAACGAGGGTTGTCATGGATGAGCCGTTTTATATGCAGAAGGTGATGGCCCATGTTTGCAATAGCGATTGATATCATTGTAGCAATGGATGCTAAAGATAGTGGCTGAATATGGTGTTTGAATTTGATCTATAACAGGACGAAATAAATTTTAAAATATGCGGTTGTATTTGCACAAATCCTATGCATTATTAGCATTATGGAATAACGAGGGTTGTCATGGATGAGCCGTTTTATATGCAGAAGGTGATGGCCCATGTTTGCAATAGCGATTGATATCATTGTAGCAATGGATGCTAAAGATAGTGGCTGAATATGGTGTTTGAATTTGATCTATAACAGGACGAAATAAATTTCAAATATGCGGTTGTATTTGCACAAATCCTATGCATTATTAGCATTATGGAATAACGAGGGTTGTCATGGATGAGCCGTTTTATATGCAGAAGGTGATGGCCCATGTTTGCAATAGCGATTGATATCATTGTAGCAATGGATGCTAAAGATAGTGGCTGAATATGGTGCTTGAATTCGATCTATAACAGGACGAAATAACTTTAAAATATGCGGTTGTATTTGCACAAATCCTATGCATTATTAGCATTATGGAATAACGAGGGTTGTCATGGATGAGCCGTTTTATATACAGAAGGTGATGGCCCATGTTTGCAATAGCGATTGATATCATTGTAGCAATGGATGCTAAAGATAGTGGCTGAATATGGTGTTTGAATTTGATCTATAACAGGACGAAATAAATTTCAAATATGCAGTTGTATTTGCACAAATCCTATGCATTATTAGCATTGTGGAATAACGAGGGTTGTCATGGATGAGCCGTTTTATATGCAGAAGGTGATGGCCCATGTTTGCAATAGCGATTGATATCATTGTAGCAATGGAGCAATGGATGCTAAAGATAGTGGCTGAATATGGTGTTTGAATTCGATCTATAACAGGACAAAATAACTTTAAAATGTGCGGTTGTATGGGGAATAGAGTGTCCATCTGTTGACCCAATTTCAATGTAGATCAGGTGCATTTATGCAATTCAAGGAGTCTGTAGGCTCCTAAAATTTTGTTGTTGATTCATACGCGGGTCATAGCAAATTTCCTTAATTTTTAAACTAAAAATGGGGTCAACTTATCTGCGAGATCGACCTATCCGTGAGTATATGGTATCTCTCGATTGATTTTTTTAGACATTTGACAGAGATTAGATTTCTGAAAGACTTTGTATAGTGTCGTTTCAAATGACTCATTATTTTTCGTGGCATTTCGAAAGCTCTAGAAAAAAATTGAGACAGAATATATTGACAATTTTAGTATGGTTTGACACAACAAAGATGGGGACACAAGAATATGTGGTTTTAATTCGTTTCATCACTCTTCTGAATTTTTGCATATCCATAGCCTAACTTGTCTGGAAATTTACCTTTTCTTTTGCGAAATATTCACTTATGGTAATTAACGAAGAACGGCCACCACTTATATATACACACACACACACACACACACACACACACACACACACGCTAGACCCTCTGGTGATGTTAATGTTCAACTGCAGTCATCGATGAAGATTTTTGCCAACGCTTCCCATCCTCCTCCTTCTCCTCCTCCTCCTCTTCTTCCTCCTCCTCCTCCTCATCATCATCATCTTCAAACCCATTGGCCAATTCCACTTCCGCTTCCTTATTCTTGTATTCTTGCGCAGAATCGAGAAGCGTTGGTCGGCGTAGCGTCACAGAACGTCCTGTGTTTGTGACTCGGTTCGGTCTCCCCTTCCCTCCCCTCGCCCCGTCTCCACCGCCTCCTAGTCTCCCTCCTTCGTCACCCCCATCTTACCGTGTCGAAGATCTTAGATCTGCGACGTTTGATCACGTGACAGCATCACGACCGACCCGTGAAATACAGCGGTGCTTTTTTTCGTGCTAACGATGTGACGCGTAATTTCAATTATATAGCGCAAAAGATATAGGCACGCTCTCGATCGTCTACGTCCGAAGCGGACATACTCTCGCCTCCCTCCCTCCCTCTGATGAAGAAAAAGCGTCAATGGTGTGTGTGTGTGAGTGAGTGAGTGAGTGGGTGGGTGGTGTTATATATGCATGTCAAGGGGCTACAGTTTTACTTGAAGGACCGCTTCTAAAGGACTTTGCATCGGACTCCTTCACGGCAGCAAAGTTCTTTCCATCATCACAGTGGATTTTAACATCGCCACCTTCTAACCTTCATTGACATGTCAGCGGTGTCAAAGCGCTTTTGATTTTTGATTTTAAACCATGCGTACAGCGCTGTATAAATTGTCCTGATAATAATAATAATAATAATAATAATAATAATAATAATAATAATAATAATAATAATAATAATAATAATAATAATAATAATAATGTATCACTCACTCACACACAGGCCTAGTCACCATGTAGTATTGATAGTAAGTCGAGAGATTTCAAGAGTGGGATCCTAAAAAGCTGGAGCCATGGAAAGTCTTACGAGCCAGGAAAGTGTTCAGGTCGGAGGTGAAAGGTCACATCTCGATGAGGGGGAGTGGTTGGAAGAGGCGGCGAGAGAGTTCTTTGGCGGAGTCAGATTGAGAGGTCAGCAGAGGTCGATCGAGTGTTGGCAGCAAAGTGGCCTCGTATAATGTACGCGTTTGTGTTTGAGAGAGAGAGAGAGAGAGAGAGAGAGAGAGAGAGAGAGAGAGAGAGAGAGAGAGAGAGAGAGACAGAGAGAGAGAGAGAGACAGGCAGACAGGCAGAGAGAGAGAGACAGACAGAGACAGGCAGAGAGAGAGAGACAGACAGAGACAGACAGACGGAGGGAGGGAGGGGAGGGGGAGGGGAGAGAATTAAAAGCCACAATACAAAGTATCCGTTTTGATATCCCGTTACAATGTAGCAGTTGGAGAAAGGCAAACAGCAATGAAGGAAAGACGGACGAAGGCTTAATAAAAAGAAGTAAATATAGGAAGCGCATGTTTATGGCGTGTCCGTTGCTTTATTATCCAGTGATATTTGCGGCTTTTAAGGTTTTCTGGAATATGAGACGGTTTGCGGACGACTGATGATTGTCTTTCTTTATGAAAGTGCTTATTGCATTCGAAAACAAACGAGAAACTCTAGAATACAGCTTTTAAATTGGCCTTTCCACTCGTTCTTTTGCCGCGTTCCTGCTTTAAATTATCTCTCGGCGTACGAGTGAGAGCTGAAAAGTGAGCGTTTGGTTACTTTGGTATTTATTCCACTATCAAGGCATTCTTATTTCATTTAGGCCAACTTAAATCCGATGGGAAGATGAGGATGAGGAGCTGGAGGAGCTGAATGAGGAGGAGATGGAGGAGGGTGTGGAAAGCGATCGATTTTTCAGCGAGAGGAGTGAAACGCCCTTGAGACAAGGGTCTTTCGGAAAATGCGTGAAATTACCGGTACTTATTGAAAGTCGTGAAGATGACAGAGAATGTATTCGCTTGTTGTGTTTCACTGTCGGCTTCACGTTTCATGGTTGTGATGAGAGAAAATAGGAGATTTATAAGGAGGGAATGAGGAAGTTTTATAATATATAAAACGTCCCAAGTGCCTCCATGGCATTCTGAAAACATGGCTGTGCCACTGATATTGGATATGCTATCGGCTGAACCAGTAAATTTCATTTTGATTACTTGACTGACTGACTGACTGACTGACTGACTGACTGTCTGGCCGACTGACTGACAGACTTACTTACTGGGTGTCGGTTGTCCACAGTTCCTTTTCTGCGAAATCTCTCCGACCTTTGACTTCAAGGAAGAGCCTATTGTACGTACGAGATGATCTAACCCGCGTGACCGATTGAATGGCATAAAACGCTGATTGTACCAGGAACCCATCCATGACTGAGTTGATTTCCTTTTTCGTGGAAGAAGAAGAAGAAGAATAAGAATGGGTCAGTGAAGATTCACTCACTCGCTCATTCATTTACTCACTCATTCACTGGATTTTTGTTTGATAATCTATGTTTTTCTCTGCACTTTTTTATAATCTCTCTCTCTTTTTCTCGTAGGTTGTCATTACCGTCAGCCATTTACTAATACGCCTGCTCACTGATCTGCAGTGTGCCTTCAGCGGCTACGGCGTTACACGGACGACGAAAGCGACGAACGAAAGCACAGCAGGCACTTCCAAGACCAACAGCACTCTGAGGTGCCACACGCCAACGACCAACCTCCTTCCGCCGTTTCCAACTGGAAAAGGTCTGTGTGCACTATTGTTTTTCCATCTGTTTTCTCTGCTGAGGTCGAGACGCTATAGGCTGGTATATGTATTTAGTTGGATTTTATTTGTTGATGTGAATCAAACTGTGGATGATCGCTCCATTTTCGCACAATCTTCTTGATGTTCTAACTTAACGGTTGCGTAATCTATAATATTAAGATCCTTATCTGTATGTCTCTCTGTCTGTTACCTTCAAGCATTCTGATTGGTTGACTATTGCTAGACGGTTTAGACCGTTTAGTCCTTACGTCGCGATGCGTTGGTGGGCGAGCGTTGACTATTGGTAGACGGTTTAGACCGTTTAGTCCTTAGGTCGCGATGCGTTGGTGGACGATGTTCGAAGACGACGTTGCTATTGGTAACAATTGTTCGTAGAATCGTAGTTTAACACGGTTTAGTCGAGTCATTGCAGCGTCAGAGGGGTGGGCGTGCGACGACGTTGCTATTGGTAACGCAATTTTGTCAATTAGTTGCAACGTACATTTTAACGTACACAAAAAATACGTGTACAGCGTCACAAAAATGGCCACAGTTGCGTGATTTTAACGTACATACATAGGCCAATTATTACGTGGCGCACAATTTGAAATGTTGTTCAGCATGAATTCAATGATTGGGTATTAGGTATAGGTATTGGATTAGTATTTATCCTGCAAAATGGTCACAGTTGCGTGATTTTAACGTACGTAGGCCTAATTATTACGTGGCGCAGAGCTTGGCTAGGTGGCGATCATTGAAATGTTGTTCAGCATGAATTCAATGATTGGGTATTAGGTATACGAAGCGAGCATCTTTCTAGTAATCTTAGAATTTAATTATCACTAGAACGAGTCTACGGTGTCTGAAAGTGAAGACAGTTTTACGCCATTTTGTCACATTACCGTAAAATTCCCAATTGCAGCCGGATCTTAAACAGCCGTGGTGTATACAGTCATTTGTTTTAATAGAAGCTGGGGCATGTATTAGAAGTTTTACGATAATTTCTATGGTGACCAAAGATGGAACAAATTGGCTTCCGCTTTCTTTGTCTTTGGACTACTTCTAGCGAGTATTAACATCTATATGGTCGTAACGGCTTCGTGTGGCGTATCTTAGAGTAGTGCAGTCTTCATTACCGGACGACGTGCCGTTTTCCCGTTTCCCGATCGCCCATGAGCATGATTTTTCTGGCGCCGTGACTGCAATCTTCGTTTTAATTAAAACCATCAATTATGACGGGACGTTGATTGAAACGAACTTTCCTGCCTCCCTCCTCTCATTCATTATCTCCGTCGTCTTTCTGGGCCATAATGCGCAGTTGATGCACCGCGCGTGGCAGTGGCAGTGGTTGCTTGTGGCACCGTCATTCGATTCCTGTCGTTGTCTGCGCATTTTGTGAACCTACCATGACTACGGAATCGCCTCAGAAACAGTTCTTTAATGTTCCCCGTGATGGATGCGACCGATGCTAAGGATTAGTGATGGAACTGTCTCATGATTGGCTGAATGGCTGCCCGACTGACTGGCTGGCTGGCTGGCTGGCCGGCTGATTGGATCGACTGTGATTTCTGTGGTGAACTTCAACATAAGAAGCGAAACTTACTGGTACATCGCCGCCGTTTTCAAAGTTAAAGCTGTGATGAATCATCTATTTGAATCTGCATTAGATTAGTTTTCACTTTTCAAGTGTTGTGGATTCAGAAAGTGGCTACGTAAACTCGCTATAATTGGCAGAAATAACCTTCTGTCTGTCTGTCTGCCTGTCTGTCTGTCTAACTTGACTGCTCTCTTTGGCATTTTATACGCTGAGTTCAGATAAAATGTTTTTTGCATATTTTACGAATCATATTATTTATTTAGAGCGCTTCTCGTTTCTTTTCGACTCTAAATTGGATCAAGTGTAATAAACGATCGAAAGGGAAGAGGAGCAATCGTCTGGAATGCGTGGATCGGCCAGTTTCCCCCTCCCCACGCCCCTCCACCACCTCCACTCGGAAGAAGATGCTATTCGCTCCTCCCTCTTCTCCTCCTCAACTGAGCGCCGTATTCCGGCGCTTTGGGTCTTTGTCCGCAAAACGTCCATTTTATTTACCACAATACTGAGTGTTTGTTTAGTGACGGACAAACGGAGGAGAGAGAGAGAGAGAGAGAGAGAGAGAGAGAGAGAGAGAGAGAGAGAGAGAGCATCGTAGCTAGTATGATGGTGGTCAGCTGTGCTTATAACAGTTCATTTTGTGGATGGGTTTTCCTGGAATTCCAATACAGCTGGACTCTTGGACTCGCTGCATGGATCTTCTTCTTCTCTCGTCTTCCTTCTCCTTTCTCTCCTCCACGCTCTTTCCCTCCTTCGCTTCTCCTCAGAGCAGCGGCAACTGTATTGGCCTCCTCCTCCTCCTGTCCTCCGTCCTCCTCCTCCGGGAGAATTTCGATCTATCGTTCCTTTGCTCTCTTTGGATTCGTTTCAGTCGTTTTTTTCTGTGGGAAGTCGAGTGATTGTTGTTGTGGTCAACTGTGTCTGTGTTCATCCCTGTGTTTGTCCGTCTCTCGCTCCGTCTGCTTGTGTTTCTACTCCCATCCGTCACCCTGTTCTTCCCTCTGTCCGCCGACGGTGCCTCGGTGTGCTGCTTCGCCTGTTCGTCGTTTTCTTGCTCTCTGTCTCTCTGTCTCTCTATCTCTCTCTATCTTTCTGTCATTCTCCGTCTCATCGTCACTGTACTAATTATCACGACGAATTTTAAGCGGCAGTTTCTCCGAGACGTTGCCATTAGTTATTGCGCGTTCGGTGTCGACGTACGAAAGCGTATGGAACTCTCATGGGGAGGTTGGGGGGGTGGCCAAGCGGCGCAGAAGAGTTCGACGGAGGCGCCACCGTTTGGCCGCCGCCGTCGTCGTCGTCGACAGAGTCGTTACTTCTTCCCCCAAATTGCGTCTCTCGTCAGTGTCCATCGTTTGGACGCTGAAGACGACGAAAGAGAAGGAGAAGAAGTTGCAAGTTGTGAAGATCATCGATCACCCCTCCACAGTCGCTTTTTTTCTCCTACTCCTCCTCCTCCTCCTCCTATCCTCCTCCTCCTACTCTTCTTTGCCCTCTCCGTTTTGTTCTTTTCTCGATTCTGTTGCTATGGCTATGCTCTCGACTTCAAACGCTGTTGCGCTTATTTTCATCATCATCATCATCATCATCATCATCATCATCATCATCATCATCATTATCATCATCATGTGTCATCTTCATATCTGAAGGTTGACGGTCATGAGTTGTTTCCACTTCGTTCTGTCTTCAGCAATCCTTTTTAGTCTTGCGTAGTTCTTTTCCTGTATGTGTTCCTTAACGTCGTCCAGCCAGTCTCTTCTAGGTCTTCCTCTGGCCCTGTTTCCCTCATATCTGCCCTCTAATAGGACTTTTGCTTGTTCTGTGCTTGAACCCCGCATTATGTGTCCAGCATACTGTGTTTTCCTGTTTATGATTTCTGTCAAGAGTTGTCTCTTTTCTCCAATTTTCTTTAGTACCTCTTCATTTGTTATTCTCTCTTGCCAGCTAATTTTCAGGATTCTTCTGAATCACCACGTTTCAAAGGCCTGTATTTTATTTTTCAGGTGCTTTGTTAAAGTCCAGCATTCGCAGGAGAATGTGAGAACCGAATATACATAGCATTTCAGCATTCATAGTTTTAGTGCTAGGCCTAGGTTTCTTCTTAATAATTCTTTTTGCTTCCAAAAGGCTTCTTTGGCCATAGCAATTCTGGCATTTATATCTCTTGTACATCGTCCGTTTTCTGTTGTGAAACTGCCCAGATATTTGTATTCATTTACTTGTTTTTATTACCACTACCAGTATGATAGCAATAATGATAGCAATATAAATAAAGCAATCTGTGGCTGCTGCTACTGCTGCTGGTCTAGTGTGTTCTGGAGACTGGACATCGTATTGTCGGATGAGGAGGAAGTTGCTTGTCAGAATTGAACATGTTGATTTTTAACTCATCAAAAAATGGCAAAGTCATGTTTCAATATTAAGGATTATTTGTCAAGGAGTTTGCGAAGAGCCTCTTACGATGAAGCCATTGGAATCTTGTTTTGGGTACAAAAATGTTAAGTTTTTGGGACATGAATTAAGATTTCAAATTGAGATTTCACAAGATATTTGGGAGGACTTTCAGTTATATATATTTCCCTCGTTCTCGTACAGTCATTGGCGCCAGCGTGCAGTATAAAATGGCTGGGGTGTGCCCTATTTTGAGCTCTGTATACATGGAATTTGTGAAGGGCAATATTGATTATTATTGCATGATTTGTAGCAATGAGGATGAGTACTGGCGAAAAAATGGTTCTTGTAAGAGAATTTGTTTATTTCGCTGAAATTTTTACATATCTACAATTTGACTGTTAAATAGGCCTTCCATTGGCCTCGTTCACACAGCGAATTAATTATAAATTGTATTTTGTTGTCTATAAAACCTGTTGTATAATGAACCAGGTATCTTAATATGCGGCTTACCTCGATCAGTTTACCTCTGCTGCGGTGTTTTGTGATTAGTTTCCTTTTAGTGTTATTTATGGGCGGGAAGTTAGCTGAGTGGTAACAACAGTGGTCGATGGAGCAGAAGGTCGCGGGTTCGATTCCCGCAGAGGCCCTAAGGTCGACGCAGCCTTACTCGCCGTAGGGCGGTGGTGTAAACTGAGGAGCAGCGTTAAGCTGTGGGGTAACACGTTGGTCTGGGTAAAATAATGGAAACCTATGCCCCAGATTAATGGATTATACCACCTGCTTCGCTGATTGCCCAGGACGGAGATAAGCGCCGGAATCCACCGCTCGGACCCGAGTACGGGACCTTTAGTGCTACAGTGCTACTTAAGGATCACTGGTTTAGACAGACAGTCTCACAGACTGCGTCTTTATACTATAGTTCATCTGCTTCTCCCTAGCTCTC
This sequence comes from Metaphire vulgaris, assembly GCA_018105865.1. Classification (NCBI taxonomy): domain Eukaryota; kingdom Metazoa; phylum Annelida; class Clitellata; order Crassiclitellata; family Megascolecidae; genus Metaphire; species Metaphire vulgaris. Next base: position 3,293,178 of record CM030847.1, on the reverse strand, counting down.
CCCTTTTCTTCTCTCTTTTTCTGTCGTTGAATGAAAATGTTCCGCTTGAAGACGCGTGTGTGAACTGAATTGTCGCTTCTCCTCACTGGTCACTTTTTTTGGCCACTAATTCTGCCTTCCCCCACAGCCTCCAGTCGTCAATGGCGTCACTGTTCCCATCAGTTGAGATCGACAGACATTGATTGACAGCGAGATTCGGACTGTCAAAGCCGACGACGTTTACTTAAACGGATGAAACGATTTGATTTGACTTGTCAGACGTCATTTGGTTGGAGTTTCTCGGCCACTGCTTCACCCCTCCATCCACACCCCCACTCCACCCAAGCCACCTTCAACGTCCAACGCGGTTTTTTTATTAATCTGCCAGGGTTTTTCATCGCCCCTCCAACATCCTCTCCCCCATTAGAAACTGGTTTTTACGGACAAAGTCTTTTTTCCTGTCTGTCGGTCACGTGACCTCTACCCACTCCTCTCCTCCCTCCCCTCCTCCATCTCTCTCCCCTCCCTCCCCGGAGGCTTCAATTCCGTGCCTGCGAAGATAATTCGATTACTGTTTATTACGTCTCCGCCCAATTATTGTTTCCAGGAAAGAAGCGTCTTCCATCCATGCTGAGTACGTCTGCACCTGGAAAGGGTCACGGGTCAAGTCAGCATGACCTCCGTTGATCCGGTTGGTCTTCCCCGTGATTTATTGATGAATCACTCCCTCGGAAATATTCCACTCGCCTGCTGCCTCCCCGCCCGCCCGCCAACCGATAACAGTTAAGTGGCGGACTGGGAGATCGGATTTCCCGGGAGTATAGTTGAAAGCACGATGGCCATTTTCAAAATAAACTGGTCACGTGACAGACTTCTGGAAAGCAATGTAAGAAGGATGCTGTAGAGTGACTTTGTTTTCATAAAGTAAAGTAAAGTAAAGTAAAATCTCGTAAACTTATACAGCGCCTGGAAAGCAGTACAGCAGTAGCTGCGTATTCTTATGTGCTTAATCTTTTTTGTAGCAAGATAACGTTGTTTTTAGAAGATAACTCTGTTAGCAGTGTTAATCTGAATAATCAGGATAACAATTATTGGTTTTTAAATTTGATGTCATTGAACTCATTGTGTTCGTATTATTATTTTGATGTCATTGAGAAATAAATGATTCTTCTTCTTCTTCTTCTTCTTCTTCTTCTTCTTCTTCTAAATGAAAACTTATCCTATTGTATATACTGCTTATTTTGCCATTTGTATTTTGTATTGAAATAAGCGGTATGTATATGAATAATTGTCTGTTTTATTTAAGGTGCTTTTTAAAATTGAGAAATGGCATTGCAACCTTGTTTAAATTGGTTTCTCCTGGGAAAAGTGGGAGCTTTTCCGATTTAAGTGTTAAAATTGCTTATTTCTTCGAATATGACTCCGTGGCCTGTTTGCCGGCAATCGGGTTAAAAAATTCACTTTGAAATTTAGAGTTTAGAAGGGCTTTTTATTGAATGCATGTCGAGATAATTTAAATGAAAGTTTTTGCAACTGTTGTCAGTTGCACTTGAATAGACCTTCACATGGCAGTTTGTGCATATAGAATTATAGATCCATATATTAACCCCTTAACCATGTATTTAACTGTAACTCAATGTAAAATGGACGGATATATCCGGGGTCCCCAGTTAAGGGGTTAAGTGGTTTAGTGTTAAATAATGTTGTGTTATGATTTCATGTTGTTTCATTCTAGATCACATTGTTATGAATCTGTCTTTGATTTCCGACGGTCTCAGCATTCTTTTCGTAACAAATTATACGTTCTTTGATTGTTCAACACACGACACGTGAGTGTGCTGAATCTTTGTATTTATAGCTAATAGCATATTTGCGATGTTGTTGAAATTGCATCAGAAAAAGTTCAGTTGCCATTTGCAGAAGATGCTATACCAGCGTTACCGGTAATCATGGCTGGGAATTAGAGCTGCTGTAACATTCAAGCAAATGTTACCATTTAATTTCATTTTACTTGTATATCTGAGTGTGTGATGTTGAGCAAGCAGTGTGAAGATATGTACACAACGCATTACATTACATTTTTATTTGGATGAGCAGAAATGTTTGGTGCTGGGTCGTTGAATGTTTGTTTTAAGGTTAAGCAGTTTCAAGAGAAAGACGGAAAAGAAGTGAGGATCACGATTTATGGAGAAAGAATAGAACAAGTCCAGAAATTCTGCTACCTGGGGAGTCTCATAAACGGAAGATGCAAGATGCAAGGAGGAAGTGAAAAGGAGAATAGCGATGGGGAAAGAGGCATTCTATCAAAGAAAAGAACTGATGAGAGGAGGATTAGACAGAAACTTGAAGAAAAGACTTATCATCAAAGCACTGATATGGAGCGTGACACTTTATGGATTGGAAACATGGACTCTAAGAAAAGAGGAAATAACAAGACTAGAGGCCTTTGAAATGTGGATATGGAGAAAATGGAGAAGATCAGCTGGACAGAACATAAGACAAACGAGGAAGTGCTGAAACAGGTGGAGGAAAAGAAAGAGATGATCAATACAATAAGAAAAAGACAGAAGACCTGGATGGGACATATAATGAGAGTAGACTCACTCCTAAGGGAAATAATAGAAGGACAACTAGAGGGGGAAAAGACCAAAGGAAGACCACGAGAGATGCTACTTGACTGGATGATGGAAAAGGACTATATAAAGGCCCAAAGGAGAAAGCTATGAACAGGAATGAATGGCGAAATTGGAATACAAAACCTGCTTAAGGGCAGAATACTGGTACTACAAAGAAGTTTCAACAGCAGGGATTTTGAAATTCTCTTTTCGTGCTAATGCTAGCGGCAGTCGTGTTGCATATATTATTATTATTGTTGGGACAGACTAAATGATGGGCTGTTGGTATTCAGACCCCTGTTGAAAGGAGTTATTGTGTGTGTGATGTGGATAATGTAAAAATATATTCGGTGAAATAGTTAGGATATGTCAACCGAATGCGTGTCGTTGGAAAGCATTGCCGATGTTGCCACTGTGCATTTTGAATGTCCTTTGAGTGATATTACATCGTTCGATCATTGTTTTGTTGGGAAGCTTTTATCTGTGGTGGACTCTCGATGACTATTTTCCCCGACATTCCTGCTGATTATCCTTTGGGAATGTCTTGAATTTGATGTTGCCGTACATACATCAAGTGGCAGTGACAGGTGCACTAGCGTCGCCAAGGGGAATGGGGCAAGTGCCCCCCCCCAACCTGCCCCAGACCACCTACCAGATTCGCACAAATCCGGTGAGAAAGTTTTCTGTGAAGGGGGGGTCAGCGGTGGGTAAGGAATCTGACACGGTAGCCCCTTCCCCCCCAACCAAAAATTCCTGGCGACGCCACTGCAAACAGGCTATCAATTATAAAATATTTTTGTTTTCTATAGAACTTGTCTTACAAGAAACCAACTCTCTTAAACCCCTTCTTATCTCTCATTCGATTTTGTAGACATTTGACAGACAACAGATTTCTGAAAGACTTTGTATAGTGTCGTTTCAAATGGCTCACCATTTTCCGGGGCATTTTGAATGCTCTAGAATAAAATTGAGGCAGAATATATTGACAATTTTAGTAAGGTTTGACTCAGCTAAGCTGGGGACACACGAAAATGTGGTTTTAATTTGTTTCAACACTCTTCTGAATTTTGCATTCTATAGCCTACTGTAGCAATAATCCTTGCATTGTCCAATGTCAAACAGGCACTAGCGTCGCCACGGGGGCCAAATGTGCCCCCCAACCTGCCCCAGACCACCTACCAGATTCACGCAAATCCGGTGAGAAAGTTTTCTGTGAGGGGGTAAGGGGTGAGTAAGGAATCTGACACGTTAGCCCCTTTTGCCCCCTCCTTCAACCAAAAATTCCTGGCGACGCCACTGACAGTGTGTGATCTTTATATGTTTGGGGATGATGTGTCTTTTAGAATATCATCTCTTGTCGTTCTTTTATTGCAACTGTACCGGTGTTGCCGCCAGGAGTTTTGAAATGGGCTGAACCTCTTTTAAAGTTTGGCTCGGGGGGGGGGGGCTTAGTCCTTCTGGTCCGGTTGCCTTTATTGTATATTGTAGGCACTGCCAGGAGTGAAAGGTTATTTCAGCTTAAGAGAGCTTTTTCTGTTATTACAGTTTCAACTGATGCGTTTTACTATTTTGAAATTATACATAATGTATGTGCGTTTATGTATGTGTGTGTGTATGTATGTATGTATATATATATATATATATATATATATATATATATATATATATATATATATGGAGAGAGTGAGAGAGAGAGAGAGAGAGAGAGAGAGAGAGAGAGAGAGAGAGAGAGAGAGAGAGAGAGAGAGAGAGAGAGAGAGAACACATTATTGTGATATGCAGTCTTGATGATTGCACATATGATGTATTTGTGGTTCTTTGTAGATGTACACTTTGCACAAAGAGCCGTTTTCCATGTACTTGGTGCATCAAAAACCACATCTGTACCAGCAACAGCTGCGGATCAGACATTCTTGTAACGGGAAAGCATGTGAGGGTGATTGATATGTGTACAGTCGTTAGCGTAGCCAAGAGGGAGGCACGGGGCCCCGGCCCCCCTTTCATTCGAGTTAGGTTCGGTTGTGGAATTTCTGCAGAACCCACAAGAAATTTTTAGCAGATGGTTGTGATTTTTTGACATTATTGGTAAATTTAGTTGTTTTGAAATTCTGTAATAAATTGCAGTTATAGCCTTTAACCCCTTAACCGTGTATTTAACTGTAACTCAATGTAAAATGGACGGATATATCCGGGATCTTCAGTTAAGGGGTTAAAATAGGCATCTGGGCTCTCGAGTTTTTAATTCCAATATTACTCAAAAGCTTCTGCAACTGAGACGGATGGTGGAGGGGCCGGCGACCCCATGGCCCATGCCTCCTTGGCCCCCAAATTCCCTAATCAGGCTGAATTTGATGTCGGTGTCTGCCCTTGTGGCGCCGCCCTTTTCAGATATGAGGGAGTTGGCTGGCATAAGTGACCCTATAGTTTCTGGATACTGACTTTCAGCGTAAAATGGAAACTGGGGTGTGCTTAGACGGCGATCCGATATTTTTGCTGATTTCTACCGCTTCGTTTGTGAGTATTCTCCCAATAAGGAAGTGAGTAAGTGGGTGTCTTTTGTTGATACTAGTATATGTTATTAAAGACCAGTGAAGAGAACAATTCGTTGGAAGTACAATCAGCTGAAAAGATTGTTTTATTCGCTCTGGTATTGTTTGGTGTCGTATAGGGAATTCATTTAATCATAAGCTCTGTTAGTTTTCTGACGCCGGTAACTGTTATTCCTGGCAGCTTCGTCTTCTTGAGACTTTGCAGCACCGAAAACCTTTGTCCCAGTGTTTAATCTAGACTCCTGGACTCCGGGGGGAAACTGAAAAAGCCGGGGGGAACTGGCAAAGCCGGGGGGGATTCTGCTAGGGGCCGCTGTTAGTCCATGTAGTATTCCAAAATTTCCGGGGGGAATTTGAAATTTCCGGGGGGAAAGAAGGGCAATTTTCTCCCCGGAAACGGCCTAGATTAAACACTGCTTTGTCCTCAGAGGCGTTTCAGTTATATTTCAGCTGTGGTTGTTGGTTTCAGGTACCTGGCAATAACTCCGACACGCCTGGACCGGAGTTCTGTCCGCGCATCGAAGGCACAACTAACTCGACGGAGATCCTGATATCGTCTGGATCAGAGATTCGGCTGGTGGTGAGGACCGTCCATCTGCAGGTATCCGTCCGTCCACTGGCTGCATGTGAGGAGTAGCCTTAGTGTGGCCCCATATTTAGACGACCCTTGGGTCAGTTATTAGCCAACGGTCGGCATCGGGTCTTAGACCGATTCTGATGGCATTACGTGCTCTTTTGAAGAGGAACCTAGAGCGGAAGCAAGAACGAGAACAAGAGCGGTATTCATGCACTGCCACAGGTTTCCGCCTTTGATGACTAATTTGATTTGTGTTTGAAATAAAACCGTGAATAATCTCTTTAAGAACAGATTGGAAAGTTCTCTGGTTTAAAAGACATTTCTGTCTTCATTCTCTTTAATTTTGGAAATTGAAGGTCAGATATTTTAGTATGAATAAGTAACTATTATCTTATTTATTATTAACTCACAGCATTGGCATATAAACACTGCTTCTTTAGATTGACAGCCATGCACAAGGTATTTCCGATTGTATATTACGATATTGTTGTGAAAAGAAAGAAGAAAGAAGGAATGAATTTCCTGATTTATTGCAGAACTCTTTTAATTTTCTTGTTCTTATCGCCTTTGATGTGAGTTTCTATCTGTAGTCTGTAGTTTCTATCCTATAATGGCATACTTAGTGGCTGATGTCTTACTCACTGTTAAGATTTGGTGACAATAGGAGAGGGAGAGAGAGAGAGAGACAGACAGACAGACAGACAGACAGACAGATATTAGAAGGCACATTGTTTTGTTTCTCTCTTGCCTGTCTTTCTGATTTATTGTGACGTTGAATGCAGAACGGAATTGCAAAATTTTTTCTGTCTTTTCGGCGGAAAGGATTTATCCCTGTATATTATCGTCTTTGATTGTTTGCGGTTAATTAACTGCATTCGGCTGTTTCTGTTTAATTAGAGAGCGCACCCTAGGGGCTGTTAATACACAGGTGCAAATATTCTGCAGCAAATGCACCCCTGCACTTTTTCAGGGAATATTATTGATTTTTTAAATTCAATTGTATACTTTTACATTTGTAGTTTTGTGTTTGTTGATAACTGTGCATGGATAAATTTGAGACGAAATAAAATAATCGTATGGTAATTATGTCAGAGTGTGAGGCAGTGATGCAGACTATTAATTAAGGAAAAACCTGTCATAATTGAATTCTTTTTAATCTAGACTTGAATTTATCCAGTAATGAAGACAATCTACGGCAATCTACCATAATCTGAAACTTATGTAGCGCTACTGACGGCACACCATATCACAATCACACAAGATCCGGGTCGAACCCATGATATCAGGCTGGACCACCAGATGCACAAACAATAATAAAAGTATATGGTAGATATGCCAGGAATGATGATAACAGTGATATCACCTCACAGCAGGGTTAAAAGGAAACTGCTAATGATATAATGATGTAATTGTTTTGAATTTGTTTAACAGGATTTCCAGTTGTCCTTCAAATGTGTCTTCAATTTTAATGGTGGCGTGGAGCGTAACGGGGTTCTGTCGAAGAACGACCAGGAGGAGTCGAGCGTTCAGTGTGATCCTGTTCTGGTAATGAACATGTATTAGCAGTTCCTGTTTGTGATGATGCGATCAATGTGTTGTTCTGGAACATTCTTGCCTCGTGTCTTCTGCCTTACTCATCAATTTACAGCTGACTTGATTAATGTGCTGTTAGGTTTCATTGTGTGTGTTTGTGTGTGTCTGTCTGTCTGTCTGTCTGTCTCTCTCTCCCTCTCTCTCTATCTATCTATCTATCTATCTATCTATCTATCTATCTATCTATCTATCTGGCTTGTATTTTGCTTCTGTTTTTGCTGATGGTACATGTACTTGGGGTTAACACAGCTGTTAGTAATGGCAGATAGTCTGTGAACTGTTTGTGGCTTATGATGAATTAATTGTAGAGAGTTGTAGCTGAGACATCACACAGCTGTGTTAAGCCCAAGTACATGTACCATCAGCAAAAACAGAAGCAAAAATACAAGCCAAATAAAGAGAGAGAGTGAGACAGAGACAGAGAGACCGACAAACACACACAAACACACGAAGAGAGAGAGACAGAGACAGACAAAGAGACAGACAGACACACATGAACACACGCAATGAAACCTAACAGCAAATGAGATTGTAGCTGTTGAGTTGGACAGTGTAGTTGTTGAGTAACTACCGGTATCAGTTGAATTGAGCAGCTGTGCTCAGTTGTTTTGGTATTTAACAGACAGTTTTAGTGACTTGTAGGTAGTTAAGTAAAATGTCATGATTTTTTATAGCACTTTCGGAAATAGTACCGCAGTAGCTGTTTATTCATAGACGATTGGTCTAAATTTGAAATGGCTATTAGCCAAATAAAAGGTGGGTGTCGTTTATGCAGGGTCATTTTATCCAGAGGGTCGTGTCATGGTTGGGACGTTATGGATATGGTGTATGGTAAATGAATTTTTGATTGACAGTGTCAGGATTACCTGCGTTAGTTTATATTTCGTGAAATGTGTTTTTATCAGTTCACTTACAGTGGTTCTTCTCCCTACCTGAATGTTCCTTTTGTCATCTTCTGGGGAAGTCAGCAAAGACCTCTTGACAATCCTAACAGTGTCCAAGGTAAAACGATGTCTCTGGTAGAGTCTCCTGTTTCCTTTCTACTTTAGCGAGTGCCATCGACGGATCACTTTGCTTCTATAGCGCCGATATATTTACGAATAGGGCATCAACGTTAAAATCAATGATGCATTTCCTTCCTAAAGGAAGGAGAGAGAGAGAGAGAGAGAGAGAGAGAGAGAGAGAGAGAGAGAGAGAGAGAGAGAGAGAGAGAGAGAATGACACCACGTTTGAAAGCTAACGTAGGAATGACGTTTTCAAAAGGAATTAAATGTATTTACCAGTTGATATGGTTCCTTATCTATGGGGCGGGAAGTTAGCAGAAGGGTAACAACGTTGGACGGCGGAGCAGAAGGTAGCGGGTTCAACTCCCGCAGGAGCCCCAAGGTCGACTTAGCCTTCTTTCGCCAGATGGTGATGGCAAATGAGTAGCTGATTAATCGGCGAAGAAAACAGGCGCGTTGCATGAGAACACTGGCCCCAGTGTTACCAACGTGACCAACTTGGAAACATTCACTAAGATAGATACTCAAAACGCACTTGTTCGGACACTCCTTTAACGCAACGTAAAGCGCTCTTGATTCTAGCCCCTTTAGGACAGTAGCGCTATATAAATCCGCCTATAACTAACTAACTACAGGTACCAGGTATTGGCATGACAGGTTTTTTTGTGTATGTGGACAATTTCAGTGCGTGTTTTCAAGTGCTCTCATTTGGCGTCAAACTGCGGCTTATGCCGGTCGATCAACTTGACTCATCGATGCGGCTGGTGTACGACATCCAGCACATGTACCATGGAGAGCGACTGCCACAATGAACCATGGCTATCAAGAGATGATCCATGTCATAATCCAGTCATACTTGAGGTTCTCGATCATTTCGTTTCTTATAAGATTTGCGAGGTCATGTAGCTACAATGAATTCTAGTTAATGTCACCTTAAATCGTGTCGTATTAGGTGTATTTGGATTTGACAGTAGTTGGGGGTTTGGCGATGAGATCGCAGATACATTGCCGTTAATACGAGTTATGCTAAATAGGTTTGACTTTGTGCATTGTAGTGTTATGTTATGTGATTTGAATTTAGGGCAAACTGGGAATTTTCAACTTATTTTCTCTATTGATTCGTAGAGTTGTTCATGTGAGATTTTTTTTGGAGGGTAGATATTCCCGTCAAGTGGACCAGTCGAAGGCGGAACGAATCTGACGATCAGGGGTGAAAACCTGGGTCTGCACGAGACCGACACGGCAGCATTGGTCGCCGGTCGTCAATGTAGCGTCTCACACTATGTGACACCCTCCACCGAGTGAGTACCGGTACTTTCCCTGTTTTATCAAGTTGATGTAGCAGAAGTAATAAATGCACAATAAGACTTTTTCATCTGGATGCCTTATTGAATGAAATTGTTGCTTGAGAAATCTTGAAGTGTCTGATAGAATTTTCTTATTATGTATGTCTTTTTGACAATTCATTTTGCATTCGGATATGATTTTGTTATATTTTCCTCTTGTTTTCATGTTTGATGTTCTGTGGTACAGAATGGTTTGTGTGACCGGTCCAGCAGAAAGACTGGACTCTGGTTCGGTTGTTCTGAAGATTTCTGGAAAATATGAAAATTATGAAGCTCAGTCCACAGTGTTGTTTGACTATGTTGTAAGTTTCAATGAATACAGTTTTAATGTCCTTTACTTTGAGGAGATTAATAAATATTTTGCTAAGAGTAAATTGCTGGTTTTTCTCTCTTCCAGCCACCCTAATTGAGCATTTTATCACTGTTTTTTTCATTTATTTAGAAGCCTGAAGTGCACAGTTTCCAACCGGGTCGTGGTCCTTTGTCCGGCGGGACACTACTGACCATCTTCGGTCGCAACCTTACCGCCGGTTCAGGTGTGTCCGTTGTCATGACGAATGCCACCAGGTCGTGGAACGTTCCGTGTGTGGTTGTTTCGAGGGAAGAGAGCAGTGTCATTTGTTCCACTGGTAGAAGTCTTTCTCCGCTGGAAGTCGACTTGATCCAGTTGAAGATGGACAACAGTGTTGTTAATTATTCAGTGGGAAGATTTAAATTTGTTTCCGATCCAAACGTGTCCACAGTTGATCCGGAAAAAACTATTGTCAGGTAACGTGGAACTGTTACCAACTTGTGGGTAATGATTTCTTGAATTCCATGCTAATTGTTTTATTCATTTTGATTTAGGATTTGTGCATGAGACACCTGTAGTGACAACAGAATTTATACCATAAACTGCAGCATTTACCTGGTTGAGGCTAACGATGAATGAATGAATGAATGAATGAATGAAATTCTTTTTTTGTCAAAATGGGTTTTCGGTTGAACAACGAATTGTCTTTTATTTTGGGTAGATTTTGGGTGAATTTAGATGAAACCTTTGCTTTTGTTGTGATTTCTGCACCTTCCGAGTGGAGCCGCAGAACGGGGATAATTGTGATTTGTGATATGATAAATAGTGACTTCGTTTCGTGTGATGTATTTCCAAATTATGCGTCAATTTGATTTGCAATTGTGTGTGATTAATAGCGGAGGCATAAGGATCAATGTGAGTGGAGAGCGACTCGATTCTGTCAGAGAACCGAAGCTGGTGATTTATCTACGTGACAGAAACGTAACTGGTGTAAGTGTCTTTTACGCCAATTCGTAAAGATATGGAAGCTATGAATCGCCAATAGTCAGAAAACGTGATGACTTTCTCAATGCACCGAGCAACAGAAGCAATGCGTTTGAATTTTGCGTTGTTGTTCTAGATTTCTGTCGTTCTTTCTCTAAGCATGTACTTGTTTGTTTTTTTTATAAGCCGTGCAAGGTACTTGACGAAGGCACCATGACGTGCACGTCTCCGAGTCTTGACATCTCAGAGGTCGTGAACCCGGTTGCGCTGCATTATGGGTTTGTTATGGACAATGTCCGGTCGCTGCTGAACATTTCGGGGAGCAGTCTGCGGGGGACGATGCTGGTCTATCCGGACCCTACTTTTGACAAGTTTGACAGCGGAGTGAAACAGTTTTTCTACAGCAAAAATGAACACCTTGTGCTTAACGTTAGTACCTGCTTTAACTGTGTGCAAGTCTTTGTTATACTTGATGTAATGGGATTAAATTATTTGAATTCACGCGTGAGACTTTGTATCAATCCCTCGTCAGACAGAAGATATATTAAAATTGATACCTGCACTCAGTTGATGTTGGATAGTAGATATTTAATGGATTTCAATATTTTAGAATCCTGTCCTGATCATTTCAGTAAGATTTTTAAAAATGTGTTTTAATGTTTATATATACAAAACGTTTAGAATGACTAAATTGTTTCATTTGTATGCAGCGACAGATTGTTGAATGTACGTTGAGTTTGGTCCTATGCTACATTTTTGTTGCTGCAGTGAAACCAATTTAGAATGGCCTTCAGATAACACAGACCTTTTATGCGGTTCTCAAAGGTCCGTGTTAATGGGGCTTCGGTGTACTTGTCTTCTGCTGTGAAGTCGGAGCTTGATGTCTGTGATGTTTTAAACAGGGAAAGAACATCAACGTCGTTCTAACCGAGCTTGACTATAAGGTGTCCGTTGGCGGAGTGGAATGTGTGGTGATGTCGGTGACGAGCACACAGCTGACATGCCTGCCGTCAGAACAGAGTACCACTCTACCAAGTGCTTCAGTTGTGGTGAGTACGGTTATGGATACATTTGCGTTTAGTGATTGCCTCAAATGAAATATGTTGCTAGTATCCAGCAGACTCGTTTTGTAAGACTCGTTTTGTCGACGATGCATTATGCTTTGAAAGTGCATAGTCTTAGGTATTTTTGAAATTCATAGAAAATATTTGAATTCTGTATCTGTCCAGGTACGCTTTGGAAATTCCACCGTCGACATCGGTTCGCTGGATCTTGACACTTTGCAGAGCGTCTTCACGCTTACGACGATAATTATCGTTGCCGTTATAGCGATAATATCGCTCGCCATAATACTGATAATCTGCATCGCCTATCGGAAGAAAAGCAAGGAAAGCGAACGCGTCGTCAGACTTTTTACAAATCAGATGAATACGCTAGAAGCTCGCGTGGCAACAGAGTGCAAAGAAGGTGAATGCAGGAGAATAATTTCAATTTTAAATGAATTTTCAATTTTAAATGAATTACTGATTTATTATGTTCAGATCTTACGGATTGCGAGTTCTATGTTGTTTTTTTGGCAAACGTTCGTAGCATTTGCTGAGCTGCAGACGGATATGGTTCATGTGACCAGCGACATCTGTGCTGGAGGGGGAGGCATTCCGTTCCGCAACTATTCGAGCTTCTGTGTCCGTGTTATGTTCCCAGAGGATCAAGGCAGCGATCATCCCATCATGAGACCTTTTGACGTTAGTCTGAAGTTTTGGTGATGTTGTCAACATTGAAATAGTAGTAATAATAATAATAATAATAATAATAATAATAATAATAATAATAATAATAATGTAATAATAATAATGTAATAATAATAATAATAATAATTTATTATCATCATGAAGTAGCTCATAAGATTCAGTGATTAGTTCTTTACTACTATTTGAGCTGCATATAAAGAAGTTGAGTATTCTATAGTCTGAATTGAATTGGAAAAGTCTGAACGTTGAATTTAGATATGTTTGCATGACACCGGTGGGAAGTTGAGTTGGACTTGATTCTGATGAATCTTTGTATGTTACGAATTCAGACATGCTGAGCACTATTCTGTTCCAAGTGAGGGTTTTTTGGATTGCCAAATTCTTTGCTTTCAGGCAGACAACCCTTCGACCGAGAAAGTCGAGCGTGGTCTCGACGTCTTCAACCAGCTCATCGGCAACAGGACTTTTCTCTTGATTTTCATCCGCGTTCTCGAGCAACAGCCTAACTTCACTGTGCGTGAGAAAGTCAATGTGGCCTCACTTCTCTCGGTCACCCTGCAGAACCGAATGGAATACCACACCGAGTAGGTTTCAAGTACCACACCGAATAGGTTTCAAGTACCTCACCGAATAGGTTTCAAGTACCTCACCGAGTAGGTTTCAAGTACCTCACCGAGTAGGTTTCAAGTACCTCACCGAGTAGGTTTCAAGTACCTCACCGAGTAGGTTTCAAGTACCTCACCGAGTAGGTTTCAAGTACCTCACCGAGTAGGTTTCAAGTACCTCACCGAGTAGGTTTCAAGTACCTCACCGAGTAGGTTTCAAGTACCTCACCGAGTAGGTTTCAAGTACCTCACCGAGTAGGTTTCAAGTACCTCACCGAGTAGGTTTCAAGTACCTCACCGAGTATGCAATGATACTGATCCAGGACGTTGCGCAGCATCAAACATCTGTGACAGAATGTCAGAGTATTTTGATCATTAATAATAATTATAATTATAATAAATATAATAATGGGGGTTTAGAATCGTTCAATAGGATCTCGTGACGTAATGAAAGTTTGGTTGTTTTGACTGTGAAGATTTCAATTAGTCTTGTTGTGTTTCACTGAATTCCAGCATACTGAAGACACTTTTGGCCGAGCTGATCGAAAGGGCGATCAGCAAAATTCACCCGAAGCTGTTGCTTCGGAGGACAGAGTCTGTGGCCGAGAAAATGTTGACCAATTGGTTTACTTTTCTCCTGTACAAATTTCTCAAGGTGGAATATTTGTTTTTTTTTTTTAGAATAATTAATTAATTGCATTAGAATTATATTTAGTACTGTTGTGGGAATTTAAATTTTTGAGATGCCTGCTAACTGAAGTGCTCCACTGATGACAGATGGGGGGGGGGCTAAAGGGGTCATATTAGATCGAGGAAAACAGACTAAACAGGAGACTTTAAAGCATTTGAGACGACAACCTTTTTTGTTTGTCTAGACATTTGGGCTGAAAATGTGGAAGTGCCCCCCATTCTGGAATCCTGGCTATACCACTTTTGTGTTTGTGTGTGTGTGTGTGTGTATAGTGGCGGCTCCAGGATTTGGCAAGTGGGGGGGGGGCGTTGGGGTGGCAACTTCTAATCATGGAGGCAACCATTTGTTGTTATGTATGTAGCATTAAGTATAGGGTCCCAACAGGGGGCCACTGGGGGACCAGGCACTCAATTGGGGGACATGGGCCCCCGGGACTCCCATGTGGAGCCGCCACTGTGCCCTGGAGGAAAAAATCAGTAGCATAAGAATGAAACCAATTATTGCTTGTGAGATGTGGAGTGGACCTCTCTTTTTTAAAATCAAATCCAAAGCATCATTTATTATTTCCAAAACATAAAAATCATTGAAAGTTACATCATAATAACATAATAACTTAATACCATCTGTATAACAATTTAATAATAACATTTGTAGAAGAACTTAATTATAATTATTAATTAAGAACTTAATTATAATTATTTAATGCAGGAAAGCGCTGGAGAGCCGCTGTTTCTGCTATTCCGTGCTATCAAGCAACAGATAGAGAAAGGGCCGATAGATGCTCTAACGAGCGAGGCAAAGTACTCTCTTAGCGAGGACAAGCTGATAAGACAGCAGATTGACTTCAAAGTCATGGTAATGGACCCAATCTCGTTTCAGATGCCGTTTTTAGTTGACCGAATATAAAGATTTCTCATAAACGACTGCCAGTTTAAATATATTTGTTTGTGAGGTTGCTATTTTGGAGATATTATTTTTTCAGTTATTGTTCGCCCTTGGATTTGTTTGAAGAGTGTTGGCACTGCTAATTAATCGTCAAACAGTTTTATTTCGTGTGTTTGAATTTAGCCAAAATTATTCAATGAACTGTTCTAGAATGTCGTCCATCAATTGATTGGACAGTGGACACACTGGAATGTGTTTCTAGTTTGTTTTTGTGGTTTGGTTTCTCATAGAATTTTACAGTCTCTTCTAATATTCCTGCCTTTTTTGCAGACGTTGACGATCATTGTCGATTTGGATTTGAGGATCACTCATGACGTCAGAGTCCTCAACTGTGATACGGTAACACAGGTGAAAGAGAAGATCCTCGATGCCATTTACAGGAGCGCTCCCTACTCCACTCGACCCGACAAAGACGACCTTGACCTTGGTATGGCTAATGCGACATAAGATAATCTGTAATGCTCCGTGCAATTTACTTTTAGTCATTTAAATATTTATCTTGGATACCGTTTTTATTAAGATAGATATTTGTCTTGCAGACTAATAGTTTTAAAAGCTGCCATTATGTCTGTTCTTACACTTAGGCATTTATTCTATTCTGCCAAGATATTTCTATGCTGGTTACTTTAGCATAGCATCTGTTCTTGAAATTGTGTAACTAGCCAAATTACTATGTAACAATCCAGTTAAACTGTAGTGTTGTGATGATGATGATGATGATGATGATGATGATGATGATGATGATGATGATGATGATGATGATGATGATGATGATGATAATAATAATAATAATAAGTCTGTCATATCTATTTGTCGAACTGGAAAAACGGATTTATTGGGAGTCTGACCATTGGGGAAAATAATTCTAATTTGGAGTGACCATCAACTGATGTTAAGCACTTTATTTAAATGGCACCATAGAAGTTCTATTTTATTAGTTATTTTGTGGATTGTTTGTTATCATCAAGAGGCGTGGAACATTCATCTTTTGTTTTACAAGTCTGCCGTTCAGTCGTCTGTGTAAACATTACAAATTCATTACACAGTATTACGTGTAATGCATGGTTCGATTGCAGAGTGGCTGAACTGCCCATCCCGCATAAAAGGTCGCTTCATTTTGCAAGACGAAGATGCCACGACAGGCCTAGAGGGAGACCTCCGTCGACTCAACACTCTTGCTCACTACCAGGTGCCAAAGGATGGTGCTCAGATGACGCTCATTGCTCGGCGCATGGACTCCGTTATCAATCTCGCTCTCAGCTCTGAGAAGCTGCCGCTCAAGGGTTAGCGCGGGACGTTTTCCTCCTTAATTATATTTAACAGCAGGCATAACAATTCAACGTGATGCACTGAAGTTTCGGGATAAAACTGAGTGAAACAGAATTGCGATTGCATTTAATTTTTTTATTAACACCTTAACTGGGGATCCTGGATATATCCGTCCATTTTACATTGAGCTACAGTTAAATACATGGTTAAGGGGTTAATGTTGTTAAACAAAGTTTAAGAAAACGATTAAAAATTATTGATATTTGGTTCAAGGAGAACTAGATTAAAATGTTGTGCAACTATTAAAACAGTGTGGTTTACTAGAGAAGTTTGGTTTGGTCTCTTGCTTAACACTGTATATTTAAGTTTAGTTTTGATGGTTCTTGTCAGAGTGCCATTAGTGAGTATGAAATGTTATGAGGTTACCCTGTCTTTTATAATGGAGCTTGTTGATTCTTTAGCTGCATCAGATGGGTTCTACAATGGAAGCCTTCCTCATAGCCGTTCTCTATCCACATCACATACAATCAACTTTTTGCCCGAGACAGGCACAAAGTGTTACCACTTGGTAAGTTTTACCACTTGGTAAGTGTTACCACTTGGTTAGTGTTTGTCATTTGCTCTTAGTTTTGGGGAATTTGTCTGACACCACTTGGCATTGTGGATAATTTCTCTTTTATAATACCCAGTTGTCTGCTGTCTTCTGATTCATACGCCTAAATCTATCTTGGGAGAAAATTTATGAGCGGATTTTTAAATCTTCGGCTTGCCATCCAAATTGTTTTGTCAGTTTTTGTCACTTGACTGACGACTCATCATGATGCAGTGAGTGGAAATAGAATATTTCCTCTTGTTTCCAGGTTAAGTCTCAGGAGAATGAATATAACAAGAACGCCAAAGTAGAGCAATGCAACAAACTCGTCTCAGAAATTTATCTCACGCGACTTCTCGCCACGAAAGTGAGTCTCCCGATTTTGCCGGCGTTGACGTTTTAGATTGTTACTTGTATATTTTTTTTATTGCGAAAAGAAAATTACTGCAGCTGAGGTACGTGCTGCATACTGTTTGAAGTCCTATCGTTTTTATTTTGCATCGAAATGGCAGAAGTATTGCGTGTGGAATTATCTCGATGACTTTGTCGATCATCGTAGATGGCGCTGGATCAGTTTGTGAAGACGCTCTTCGAGACGATTTTCAACGCGGCGGCCAGAGGAGGGTCCTGCCTTCCACTCGCCATTAAACATCTCTTCGATTTCCTCGACGACCAAGCCTTGCTTCACGGGATCACCGATCCAGAGGTCGTTCATACGTGGAAGTCAAACAGGTGACGAGTTCTTGTTCAACATTTTTGGCATCACTTGAATGTTATGTTAGCAACTATGCATTTGGTATTGTCACATCATCTAATTCTTTTCAGTTGTTTTAAGGTTTTCTTTAGTGTGCAAAATGAAAGCATTAAGTCTTCAAAGTTATAGTAATAGGATCTTAAAAAACATAAGAAATATTTGAAAACCAAATTGTTGATCTTTATTTCTTAAAATTCAGAAGAAGGAATAAATATTGATTTATCTTTGATTTATCTAATTGATTGTTTACCTTTAAGAGTAATTGGTTCTTTTATTTATTTAAGATGTGGAAACTTGTATAATCTTTTTAATGGTCCATTTATGTTCAAATAGCCCAGTTAAGGGGTTAATGGTATTTTGTTTGTATAATTCTTTAATGGTATTTATGTCAGTAGAAATATCTGTCAAAAAGTGATGCGGTCTTTTATCTGTTGTAACCGTCACCAGTTTTGCTGACCTGTGTCTTTTTGCTCTGATTTTCAGCTTACCTCTTCGATTCTGGGTAAATGTTATCAAAAATCCCGACTTCATCTTTGACATCCACAAGTCAAATATTGTTGACTCGTGCTTATCGGTCGTTGCTCAGACATTTATGGACAGTTGCTCGATGAGCGAGCACAAGCTGAGCAAGGATTCACCTTCGAGCAAGCTCCTCTATGCCAAAGACATTCCTTTTTTCAAAGATCTAGTTATCAGGTATGCTTTATTTTCAGGTTTTTTTCATATTATCATATAGTTTTAATATCATATCATAATTTCATATCATTTTAAATTATCATATAGTTTTTTGTATACTGACTGTACAAGAGATGATTTTAGATGCTAGTTTGCTATTAATGATTTATTGTTTAAATTGAAATATTACTATGATGTTATATAATACTACTACTACTACTACTACTACTACTACTACTACTACTACTACTACTAATAATAATAATAATAATAATAATAATAATGCACTTTTATAGCACCTTTTCTAATACTCAAGGGTATCAATCGATGGTACTTCAAATCCATTCTGCAAAAGACCAGGCCATTCCAGAGATCAGTCAGATGGAAACAGCAAGACAGACGATGGAGGAAATGCTAATAGGAAGAGATGTGTTTTAAGCCTAGATCTGAAAATTTTACAATTATAATGGTTTTAATTGTTGATTTCATCTCGTGTAGTTATTACGAAGATATTCGAAATTTGCCTTCAGTCAGTGATCAAGAAATACAAGAAATGCTTCGAGATGAGTCTCAGGTTTGGAGCATTACTTTACAAATTGAAACACTTATGCATAAAATCTGTTACTGTTTGCATCTTGAGCTGTGTTACTTTTTAACGTATCGACTTCATCTCTATGATCGATCGCCGGTGTTTTTCTATGTCACAATTATAAAATCTCGTAAAGAAATGAATTAGCAAAAGACTGCTGAGTCATCATATTGGTCTGTTTTATTATTTGTTGTTTCTCGTTGCTTAGATTCACAAGAACGAATTCAATCCAAGCGCCGCGCTCTTCGAACTCTACCGTTACACTGCCAAGTACAAGAAGAATGTATGTCTTAACCCCTTAACTGGGTGTAACTCAATGTAAAATGGACATATATATCCGTCCATTTAACATTGAGTAACAAATATTGAGTTACAAATAGTTGCCCAGTTAAGGGGTTAACGAACGTCTAATGAATTCTGTTCATTTCACTACTAATTATCTCTAAGAACCTTTCCAGATTTGCACTGTCTTTGCAGTCTTTTTGTCTTGTTGCATTGCAAGCTATTATGGAAATAAATGGAAATAGTAGAGGAGCCTGGAGTTGTTCAGGACAGAGAGGCCTGTTTCACTTGTAGCCTGTTCATTGCCAATTTTTAGAACAAGATTAAAAACCCATTTTTTTACCTGGCTTAGCCACCATAGACAGTCACTTGGTTGTTCAGCCGTATTCCCCTCGGTTGAGATTGAAAATTTTGAAGTGGGAGAAGCCTGACCCTCCCCCCACTGCTTTTAGATAAATTGTGGTCACTACCCTATACAAGTTTCATAGTGCAGAACACATAGAACATGAACTCTTATGAAGCTATAATTATTTTTCTGCATAAATGACAAGTGTTTAAAATAATGATGATGATGATACTCAGTTAACATCCCGCTCCTCTGATTGTTGCAATCATTCTTGATATCCAGAATAAGTAAGTAAGATCTCGTTAATTTCTATAGTGCTTTCAAAAGCAGCACTGCAGTAGCTCAGAGACTATGGATGCCGTATCAGACACTTATTTTTGTAACTGATTTATGTTTCAGTTTGGCTGTGACCGGTAGGTTTCTTCTATAAGTTGATTTCAATCAGGTTTTTTTTCTTTTAGTTAATGGAAGAACTCGATGCAGACGAATTCGCCTGTCGCAGTCGCCTCACACAACAGCTTGAAATCGTCCACAGATCTATGGAACCGGAAGTTTGACGTCACGCGGCGCACGGACGCCGACTCTCTGTGACGTCGTTGGCAGCAGCGTTGTTGATCGGTTGTGACAAGTTCACGTGCTCTTTGCCACAGTCGTGTTGTTGACTGCCTTGATATTCTAGCGGTGGAATTTTATACAGATTCTTGGGCGTTCTGCTTCTTCGGCCTATCTGTTCCGCCTAGTCCCAGCCGATTTAGTCAAGTTCTAAAATGGACACTGGGTGAAGATGTTGCAGTTGTTATGTGAGGTGGGGGGGGGGTCAGTTGTCTGCAGCAGCACCACTTGAGATCATGAGACTCTTATTACCCACGGGGTTCTTGAAAATGCTTTTCCCGGGAAATCGGTGTTTCATTCAAGTATTCACCCGGGGAGAATGAAGCCCCCATTGGGGAAAGCGGACGTGCAAAATTTTTAGAAAGTAGTATTGATCTTCATGTGCAATGACGTCTGCCTCTCCCCAGACCCCACTCCGCCCCCCCGGGGCCAAAACCCTGAATGAAGCACTACTCCCACTTCTGATTTCCAGAAACAGAAAACTTTCCCAGATCCAGGTCTCTCATCGGTCGACTCATTCCAACATCTTTTGTGAAATGTCAAAGATTAACCAACCTAGTCTTCATCTTAAGAAGAGGATCCTGTCGAGGAAGGGAAGGGCTTTAGTGTGTTGTATCGATAGGAAGAAAAGAACATCTGAATACTTCATTTTGTTGCTAGTTGAGATCTGCAACCGCTGTCGCTTGAATGTTAAATTACTTGTTGAAATTTAGATTTTGTATCAGAATATATTGTAATTATGTGTATGATTAATTAGGACAAGGCAATGTAATTTTACAGCTCTTGCATTTGGTTGCTAATGGTATTACCTAAAATCACCGCATATTTTTGTTATTATCATTATTAGAAATACTTTCTGCTACGAGATTCAAACGATAATTTAAAAATTGGTGTGAACTTGTTGAAAGTCCCAATATCTTAGCAGAAAACTACCTAATCATGCGTGTTCATTGTTAACTGATTGTTAAGAGCAGACAACAGTCCTTGCAAGATCACAAGTTCAAGATTCCCCACTTTTTAAAATGGGTTTCCTTGTAGAAAATACTAATCTACAGTTTTTAATAACAGCAATGTATGCACGATTTGTACATGATGATGTAAAAAGCCAAGTTAAGTCATCGTCTGTTGTGTTTTGGTAAGTTCTACATCTAATAGCGGCTCTGTTTAAAACTGGATGCTCTCAATATTTAACATCAGGTACAAGCAGAAAAATCTTCTATTTTTTTAAAATCAAAAGTGGGAGGCCCATGTTAATCAGCAATGTTTCACAATGAATATTTAAAACAGTAAATTCAGATCAAATGTACAGACTGCAAACAAACACTATTAAGAACAATAAAACCTACATTATACAAAAAATCATTAATTTTCTATTTTAAGGCTAATTTCATATTTAAGAGCAACGACAAACGTCTCATATACAAAAAAGTTACAAGGAGTAAAATGGGAATATAAGTTACTTAATTAATAAGTTACTTAATTACAAGTTACTTAGTTAAATTTCAAAAAGTTACAAGGAGTAAAATGGGAATATAAATGACAAACATTTTATAACAAAATCTCATTTGTGATTGAATCAAGCATTCGAGTCGTCTTTCTACATGCAACGAAAAAGTTTCTTAACTCGCATTATTGAGTGTTAGGCTATGCAAAATGCTCGTATAAAAATTAAAGACCTCTCAAAATACACTTTTGGATGCTATAACAATCGCACAAAGGCACAAAATATTTTAGTGGTTTACTGATTAATTATTCAATAGCACCACTGTGTGGACACACACAACACAAATCCACATCTGCAAAAAGCAGCTTGGTCCAAACAATTATATCACCTCTGTGCAATGTATAACAAATGTTGTATATGTTTAATTGCTTTAAGAATAGAAATTGCAAATCATTGAAAACATCAATAGAAATACAAGAAAATCAATTATTAATACAGGATAGCAGTCTACTTGGCATCGTCCATCAAAAAATCTCGATTTGAAGCCCTAAACAGCCATGAGTTAAGGCTGACAGAAAATTTCAGTTCAAAGTTAAGTCGCTTACAGTAGACAGAGAGTATTGATCCATATGAAAGCATGGTGAAATACAGGAGGTGATCAAAAAATATCCAAAGAAAACAGCAAACTGTCTAAATAATTTAGGTCGTGGGTTACCTTACAAAATCTTTTTCGACGACAGACCGGGTGACTGAAAGAATTGCGAAGTATGGACTGCATGACCAGTCTTCAATACAAGCAAGCCAGAACTAAAGGTACTGGAAAAAGCAAAGTTTAGCATTCCATGGTTTTAGAGCCACGGGTGAAGTAGCGTGCAATACAAAAAAAGAGAACCAGTATATTTATTTACCGAAAGGTAATAAAAAAAGGCTATATCAGCAAATAGACGGGGACGTGGCACCTGATTTTATCAAGCAAATTTAAGCGGTGGGCCGGATAAACGGACCTCGTAGGCTAGATGTTGCCACGGGCCATAGTTTGGTGACCCCTGGTTTCATTTGGCACTCAATTCTTGTCAAGTTGTGAATCACATGTAAAGCATAGCATAATCTAAATTTTGTCATAACTACAGACATATAAGAATATATACATATCTCTGCAAACAATGATTAACATAATAAGTATCAGTCCATTTTCTCCACAAGACAATTCTGTAAATACAAAACACCAAACAATCAGCTGTCATATAATATATAAACTACTTGAAAGCAAAATACTACTTGGTTATTGCAAAGCATTTGACTGTAATGCAACAATAATGAAACTATCACTCAGCAATTAAATGCTCTAAAAATGTATTCTAAACCTTTATATTCACAAATAATCAATATCTAATGAAATTATTCAATTTAATAAACACACAATGAAATAAAAATCTCAAATAATATCAACTTTAATCTCAATTTGTCAGAATCGAACTAAAACATCAAAATATTTAAACAGCGATGAGGAAGGTTAATCTCGGAAATTATAGTTGCTGAATCTGCAGTTGAAAGAGGAAAACATTCTCAAATAAAGATGCACACCTGCAAATTTTCCAAATCATATCAATAAATCTAAAACCAAATCTCGCACTGTCGCATAAGCATTTCTTTCATCGAATCTGAACTGACCTTGAACTGTGACTAAACGTTGATTACAGCCTTATTTTGTTGAACAATTTTGGTAAATTCTTCAATTTATTTCACTTCACATGAAAAGTTGCCAAAATGATAAATAGAAACATTGAATTCTGATATTTAAAAATCTCTAGAAGTAAAACCCTGCTGCAGAATGAATCTTCTCTTTATCATTAAGACATGAGAAACTGGCAATAAGATAATCAACATTGGTCAACAATTTTGACCTCACACTCATCAGCACGCAAACCTGAAGCATTTCCTGTTAAAACCATCTTGTTCCCACCAAATGAAAATCCGTGTTAATCATTTCTTCAAGGAACACAACCATTAAGAACAACTAAACTAAAAATATAGGCCAATAAACAAGCTGATGAGTAAACAATGCTACAATGACATTGTACATCTGGTAATGGCTTCATGTGGCTGCATCATCAAATCAGCCTTTATATATTTCTCTTAGACAACCCAACAAAAATGAGTTAACCCACTGAAGCTAACCCGACACGCGAACTACGGAATCGGTCACGACATATCTGACTAACCAAGCATCACTCGTACAGTACCCTACATCTACAACGTAGACCCTTGACAAAAAAAATGCACAAAACATTGGTCCTTTAAATCAAGATGACAAATAAAGACACAACAATGAATTCTAACGCTATTTGACATATACAGCAGCAAAACTCAAAAGTAAGAGAAGCACTTGGAAGATCTCAAACAAGAATACTGGAAAACATGAATCGCGGCACCGCGGTGTCCCACGTATCGAGCACGCTGCCTCTGCGGCGTCATGCATTAGGAGGACTAGCGGGAGGCGGTCGAAAATGGCCCGGAGACGCTGGTTCTGCCACGTTCACGTACAGAGGCTCCTCGTCGGCAGCAGAGCTGGTCGGGTAGCGCTTACGAGGTGGATTAAGCAGAACTTCCAAGCGGTTTACCAGATCTGGAAAAGACGGCCTGCGTTCGGCCACCTTCTGCCAGCAGTCAGCCATGATACGGTACCTGAAAGGCACGAATGTTCAGTCATAACTCTGATCCTGCTAAGATAACCTTCGCTCGAATTTCCCCGCTGTCAATTAATTAACCCTTTAACTGGGGATCCTGGGGATATATCCATCCATTTTACATTGAGTTACAGTTAAATACATGGTTAAGGGGTTAATAATAGTTATAATGTAATAAAATCAACACAAATCTGAATTTAACAATGTGACAACTAAAAAGCAAAATGCAGAAGCATTAGCATGGATTGACTTACACTGTCTCTGGACAGTATTTTGGCTTTTTCAATCTCTGTCCGGAGTTTAGAAACGCCTTCATCTCGCCGAGCGGAATTTCAGAATACGGAGCGATTCCTCTCGTCATAAGTTCCCACACCAGTACGCCAAATGACCACTGGAATTCACCAGAAGAATTTGTGTTTTAGCAATCAGCAAGAAATTCACCCTACTGGAAATTACCAGCAGAATAATTCAAAATCAATCTGAAATTTACAAATCACTAGTACTTGACAAACTACTCCTAACTCAAATCACAATAACACTTGATTAAAAAAAGACAGGTGCTACAGTTAGAAAAATACAGATGATGCATACATGCACCTCTAGAATAAACCTAGCACCCCCCCACAGCTCTGAAATCTCATTAAAATTAACCAATAGGCTCTGATATGCAAAATACTATCGGTACACTATTCAAATTTTTTTTTAATGATTTCTAAAGATGGTATCACAACATGAGAAATACTGAGCTGAAAATAAGAACTGGCAAAAATCCTACCACATCAGAGAATGACGTAAAAACAAAGCCTTCAAGGGTTTCAGGGGCCATCCATTTTATGGGGAGTCTCCCCCAATCGTCCGGGGAGCCATACTGCAGCAGATGCTCAAATAGCTCGTGGCAGAGTACAAAGTCCGATACTTTCACTTCCAGGTTTTCGTCAAGCCTGACAATATACAATCAGAAATTAATTTTACCATGCTGCTAAAAATCACCAAAATATTGAAACTCAGATTGAAAAACATTCAATTAATAAGTCTTATTATGATTATTATGATTATGATTATTATTAATTACAACTGTCTTTCATTGTTATGGAGCAGCACAACATTTCAGTAGAAAAAAAGACTTTACTTGTAATAATAATAAAATAATAATAATCATGAACTGATTATGGTGGCATATCATACAAGTACTACTAGGACACCTGACAACAGTATATCCTACAATGATCAATATAGGTACAGTTCAATTTCAAGATTTACAAGAACACATCCACATTAATATGAAACGAAAGACAGCTTTGAAATGACCACAAAAAACTTACAGACAGTTTCTTGCAGCCAGATTTCTATGAACAAGATCACAGCTTGAAAGGTACGACATTCCCTCAGCAACCTGCTGAGACATGAGCAAGAGCTGGCGAGCTGTGAAATTCTACCAGACAAACACAGCAAGACAAGCCTTCCACAGAGAAAATGCTAACAAATAAAATTCTGTGCAGCGTCATGCGTACGATTTTATGCTAGAAAGCTCACAGCCAAAGGAGTTCAAAAATAAATTAGCAAAAAATTAGACAGATATATTTTTCAAAATCATATAAACAAAGACGTTACTATTTAGCAATTTCAACAGCAAAGACATACAGTAACTGCAACTGCAAGAGACCTTGCTTTTGTCCTTAATGTACGTTCGAAGGTTCCCGTTTGACATGAAGGGCAGTAGAACAATAGGTCCTGTTTGGCTATTCAGACAGAGTCCCACAAGACTAACAAGTCTTGCGTGGTTGAAGTTGCTCATGACGACGCTCTCTCGCAGGATCGTCTCGAAGACCTTTTCGTCCAACACTGGAACTATCGTCAGATCAACAAAACCAGTTGAAACAGAGGCCTCTAAGCCCGGTGAAAACGAGGCTGGCACTGGCACTGGTCTGATGCTGCCCCCACTTACCCCACAAAGCTTAGTAAGATTCGGATAACGGCTACCATTGTAGAGTGGATGCTCTAGCATAAGTCAATTTCTAAGCCGATTTCTGTCACAGTTACCATATCTGCAAATGAGGTGACAAATTTCTAGGGCGAACCCTAATTGAAAACAGAATATAGTGACAGCACCTATGACATCACATTCAAGAGATTAATCAAGTGATAGCGGACAATGTCACGAGATGAAAGGAATAAATAGCATGAGGATTGGAAATCAACCAAATTTTTTTGCTAGAGACTCCTTCATCTTGGGCTTTTAAGTTTCAACT
Organism: Metaphire vulgaris; assembly: GCA_018105865.1. NCBI lineage: Eukaryota > Metazoa > Annelida > Clitellata > Crassiclitellata > Megascolecidae > Metaphire > Metaphire vulgaris. The sequence goes on along the minus strand of CM030847.1, from coordinate 3,266,748 downwards.
AAAGAGTCCAGTATTTCAAACTTTTTCTGATAATTGCATAACTAACTGGGGAAATTGGACTAAGAACAATATGTGGCTTTGACTGTTGCTAATTTTACAGCAACACACACACACACACATGGTTTTCCAGTAGAGTTTTCAGTAGATTTTACCTTCGACCGTCTTAGCTGCAACCTGAACAGAATTTTTCGTTGAGACATCTTTCAGTGTAGCCAAATAGACACAACTAAAGTGACCTGAACACAACAGAATAAGAATATCTTCTAAGAGTAAGTAATGACATTAACCCCTTAACTGTGTATTTAACTGTAACTCAATGTAAAATGGACGGATATATCCGGGATCCCCAGTTAAGGGGTTAAAACAAAACTCAATTACACGATTTGTCTGAAAAATGTAGAATGCCATACACTGACCTGCCGTTCAACAAAAAAATAGAACTGTCAAAAAACCAGTGACAGAAAAACAAAAAAATTATTTTTGAAATAATCACTTTTTAACTATGGAACACATGTGATGATGAAATCATTAATATGATGATAATATGAATTAATTATGAAATCATTTCATTTAATAGATTATCGCACAGAGAGCGAAACAAGAGGAAGAATCACAATGTGAAGCCATTGCATATCGTATTGCTTGGTCAGATGAAGTCTTGTGCTTTTCTCAATGTGTTTTTCTCAACAAAAACTGGGAGGAAAATCATAATTTGCCCATCTTGAACTTTTACCAAAAACCTATTTCTCTCCTGCTTAAATCAGTGTCTGGCTGAGTGCCCTGGTGGTGGTGGGTGGGTGGGTGGGGGTGTCGTACCTCTCCCAATGATGTTTCCCATGTCCACCCGGTCCCTTGAAACAAGGATTTCTCGTGCTGCATTTCGCCGTCGCGGGTTCTCAATCTTCCGCAGCAAATTTTGGATGAAGCGACCATCATCTACGTAACAGTGGCAAAAAGAATGCAATATGGTGTATTCAGCACTAAAGACAAAGGCAAATAGCTTGAGCAGAAGCAGCAAAGAAAATACCAGAGAGAGAGAGAGAGAGAGAGAGAGAGAGAGAGAGAGAGAAATTGTGCTGCTACATCATCACATCAAACATCTTTATTCCTAAAAATCTAACAAAACATGGAACTGATAATTTAAATGTAAAAAAACGACAAACAAAGGCCAAACCATTACGCATTGCTTCGTAGCCCGTTTCCTCTCCGTCCTGATGGTTGTCATTAAGAGGTTCCATTTCCGTCCGGCTGTACGAATTGTTCGATCTGTCTTTTCTACTTCCCTCCATTATCCGCCCAAACGCCAGCGACCGTGATTGCCTTCGACGACGATGACGAAGCAGAAGGACGATCAGAACGATGATTGCAATTAACGGAATGGCCGCGCCGCACACAATGCCAGTAATGAGTGCCAACGACAAGCCGTAGTCACGGTAACTCAGATATCCAACCTCGACGACAAAGTTGCCAAGATTAACCTAAAGAAAATTAATTCCATACACATTATAAACTTAACGTAGCAGCTCAGCAAACAGCCTCACTGCCAAATGCCCATGCGATTAACAACGACCAAATACATTGTTTTCACACCTCAATAGTTCAACAATATAATACTAACACTCTAAGCATAATTTGAACGACAGATTTTAAACTAAATATATTCTGAATATTGGTATTTTAATTTTACACGACTCAACTCAAAATCAATGAATGTGTGTAAAATAATCAGTACCCTAAATTCTGATGCTCAGATCAATAAATAAACTGGAGAAATTGACATGATTCTAGTTCAAGCATATAAAATGCAAAAAATTCCAGCTCTAGTATACAATATATATCTCCTATAATCTTTCATAGGCAAACAGACTCATAGACTTCAAATTTCATTAAGCGCCTTGCGAAAAAATATAAAATATTGGATTCATAAAATATTTATTAAAGAATATTAATTTATATTTTATACTACTAATTGCTTAGAAAACCTTAAGTAAAAAACAAATAAAACCAGGATTTCCTTACGACAACCACTGCATCTCCATCTGCATTCAGATTCTTTGGTTCGTTCGGAGGTTCACAGGACATCATCGTGGGGGTGAAATTGGGCGACGAACACTTAAAACCATTGATGGAGATGTTGAAATCAGTGAAAACTCCCAAAATCGTCAGATTTTCTCCCTAAGACAAGAACACTCACTTAAAGCACAGATAATAACAAAAACCATCAAATGAGCAAACAAGCACATGAGGCATAATTATGCTAGAAAAATATCCCAACTACAAAATGCAGGCAACACTACAAAATTACAATATAGTTTAGTACAGAATCAACAATATTAAGTGCTTTGCAAATAAAAAACAACTTTAATATCGAGCAAAAGATAAAAAGCTGTTAATTCTATTATATATGTGTTTGTCTTTTACTTGGTATTAAAAATAATTCTATTATATATCAACTACCTCAATGATATTTACTCACGTAAATTTTCAGTAATTTGCTGTAAGCGACCGGAGACTTGAATTTTGCAATATGAGGATCACGGACGTAGCGTAGTTGTTTAAAACCATCATTTTCTTTCGGGATTCTCAGCAACGATTCGACGCCATCCATGACAAATCCAAAGTCAAACTCAAGTTTATCGTCGCGACTGAAACCAACGTCTCTGAGATCTGGGGTCGGGCAATGCATGAAACTGTTCTGCGGACTCGTACAGATCTGAAATCGAGGCAACAGGAAAGTCTGAGTCGATGAAAACAGACAAGTAAAACTGCATCCCCTGCAATTTCTCTTAACATCCCACCTGCCTAAGTTAAACCTCAATTCGTAAAATCTGATCACCGTTGATACTACTACACATGAACATGTTGATTTTGCTTTCATCATCATCATCATCATCATCATCATCATCATCATCGTCGTCGTCGTCGTCATCATCATCATCATCATCATCATCATCACTTTCTGTCTGCATGGCGGCAATAGTTAGATACGAAACATTTCTGCTTTACAAACATAAAAATTTAAATGTGTTTTAGGTGAAGTTCGCTTTAGTGCTACTAAACAAGAGAAGAACTAAGAACAACAACAACAAAGCATTTAACAAAACCAATTCCTAAACTATGGAAAATCAAAAACTCAATAAAAAATTTCAAAATAATATTAACTGTCATGATATTTAATTGATACTCGTGCGGCTGAAAGCAAGATTAATTAAGAAGTCTCTATGGAAACTGTCATAACAACCGTGGTGAAGTTTCTGTCTCCAACGTAGAGAATAAACTGAGGCTGAGAGATCAATTGTAGACCTGTTCCTCGAATTTCAAGTCTGTTGCCTCCGCTTAAAACAAGAATAAAATTATCGCAATTTCAGACGAAAATCCACATTCTTTAAACCAAATTATATCCAATCTAATCTAATCCAATCTAAAACTTCTTCTATAGCACCACTTCACAATGCATATGAGCATCAGCCAGTGGCATACAAAGTCATAATCGCACAAGGCCCAGGTCAAGTATTTCAGGATATCTGGCCAGACAACCAGGATATGCCAATTGAAAAAGATGAGTTTTTGGTCTTCTTTCAAAATTTGGCAGTGACATTTTCAGCGCACAAACGAGGCTGAGACAGTGAGTTCCAGAGATTAAGGGCAGTCACTGAGAAAGCACAAGTACCACCCGGTACCTCTCCCCTCAAACGCAGTGATACAGACAGAATACTGACATTCAATCAGATTCAGAAGCAGGTACTTAGATGCTGTCCTACTAAATACTGCATTCTGGTTGGAGATCACAAACAGAAATAAGCGTAAAGAAGTCCCCTCACTAAAAACAATCACATCAGATTTCAGACAACCGCAAAATCAGCAAACGAGATAAGTCCAATAACCACAAGAATAATATAGGATCACATCATCCGAATATCAAGATCCATGTTCAAAACAGCTACAAAGCTTTGGAAAAAATGCGTTGACCGTTTGGATGAACCCCTGTGGCACTAAATAAGCTGTCTCTCACTGTGAGCCGTACTGACCTAATAAGAGAATCTGTCGGGTCGACTGAAACAATCTTCGGATCTTCTTGGTATGTGTAGCTGTTCATCTTCAACGGTAACGGTACCTGGAACCCATCGATTGAAATACTCAGAGACACGGAAACACCGCTGGAATGATCGTATCGCGGCATCACAAACACAAGATGCGTTCCATTTCTCCTGCAATAAATACTCATAGCTCAAGCACAAACAATCTAAGTCAAACACAGTAAAGGAGAGGAAAACTTAGAGAGAATCGCCACAAATCTGACAAGGCATTTTTTTAAAATTGCTCTACAACAGATGCTCACATCATCTTACTGGACAACTAGGCCCAATAGCAATTATAACACTAATAAATAAATAATTATGCACTTCCACAGCACCGTTTCTAATACCCAAGGGTAACAACCGATGGTAATTCAAATGCATCTGCAAACGATGTCACAGATTCACAGGAAGCAAGAACAATAATTATGAAATCAACAACTACTGCTACAACAACTACTACTACAACAACTACTACTACTACAACAACTACTACTACAACAACTACTAACGTGGACTTGGGAAATTTGTTTTTCTGAAATCCACTTACCACAGAAATGTCGCTTGCTTTTTTCCAACATCCCCTTTCTCAGGAGTTACTGTAAACACTTCCAACGTGCTTGCCATAATCCAAGTTAGTCCCAACGACCGTGACGTAAGTGCCTCCGGACAACGGTCCCTTTCGCGGAGTAAACAAAGTAGCATTTGGATCCTGAATCAGGAAAAAAACAGTTTGCTCAGCTATTCAGAAACAAATGAGACTATCATAATTGATAACTGATTATATACCACATTAAAACCTCTGCACAATTATTAACTACTAACTGACAAAAAATCTAAATATATGGCATACACCAAAAAATCACCTTGTATGTGTAGACATCTTCAGATTCAGTGGTGAAATTGGCCATATTTTTATTTTTTACAGATGAAAGAGACAAACGCACTGTTCCGTTGCAGCTACTATCTGCTTTTCCTGTTCGACACATTACTCTAAAAAAATTACACAAGTATGAAATAGCAATCACCTCTCAAGTGCTTTTTCACAAATATCAATCACTCAATCACTGACTGACTGACTGACTGACTGACTCACTCACTCACTCAATCAATCAATCAATCACTCAATCAATCAATCAATCAATCACTCACTCAATCACTGACTGACTGATTGACTAACTCATTCACTCACTCACTCAATCACTCAATCATGCTTCAATGACTGACTAGGCTTCCAGATACACGTGATGAAAACATGTCAGTACAATAAATGCCAAAAGATCAGAGAATACTTATTCAGAGTGCACTTAAATTTTAAAGGTCGAAGAATGTATCTGTTAAAAAATGTTACCTATCGGTTGGACGATAGTTCTCGCCCATGACCGTGCACGGTTGGTCAGCAATGCTTATGTTCATGTCAGAAGCCACTCTTCCGAGGTTAATACCATGGATGGTAAGAATGGTCTGCCCTGCAACTGGGCCCCCAAGAGGACTGAACTGTACAAACAACAAGGCAGAAACTGTTTGTTAAAGACAATTTTTTTACATCAATCAACAGCCAAGAAAATTATTTATGAAGTCATAACAATAGAAGTTCATCAAAACTGATTCAGTTTACAGCAGAACATGAAGACATGAATTTTCAGTCTTGTGTGGAATAAGAGGGTTGTTGGTCAAACTCTACTGAGATAAAAATCCGATTTTCACGTTATCATACAAAGTACAAAATACTTGAGAAAATCTGAATAAACTGCATATGCAACTCTTTAACCTCTCCTATGGGCAGCTCAACATTCATTCAGTCACTCTGAAAAAGTAACTTCAACAAATAGTCAGAGATTCGTGAAATCTTAAACTACCAGCCATGTAATAATGCTGATTCAAGCACAGTCAAACCCATCTAATATCAGGCACGGATCAAATCGTGTAACATTGTCCAAAGCCGACATGAGGAGGGTCAAAGCAAAAGCACTGACAACAGCCGCAAATAGCAAATAACGTGATCTCATGCAGAGCCCAGCATTCGGGGAGGGAGCTCGAAGAGACAACAAATTCACAAAGACGTCTCACCGAATGTATTCGTGGATGTTGACACACGGCACCGCGCTGAAGAAATGCCGGGTCCCTACAATCGAGCAAATGCATACAGCCGTCACTGCACCACGCGCAGCCGTACGCTTCGTCAAGCAACAGACAATGGCCACAGTTCGAAGCCTTGAAGCGACACTTGAACACTTCAACTGCAAAATAAATTCAAAACAAAACAGATCTTCCTTTACTCTCGACAGGAAGCAGAGTAAATAAGGATTCAAATAATTAATTTCTAGTTTCAGTGTAAAATCAAGAAAACAGCAACTTTCATAGACTATATAAAATAATCAGATGATGTTGAACTAATTAACAAAATATTCCTTTTAAGTTGCTTCCAGGTTTCTTTTAAGAAATTAAAATAGGAACTATAATATTTAAAACAAACATGCAAGATCAGTTCAACTTACTAAAAGACATGGAGCATACAAAATATATGAGACTATATCTACCTTTCAGTGACAAAGGATTATCAATAACAAACATGGAATTTGAACCCCAGACCAGATCCAGTGTGAAAAATTCGGAAGCAGCATCTCTCACATATTTCAACTGTGAAATATTTTTATAATAACATAAATATAAACAACCAACAAAAATATAATACATATAAGAACTTTCAATTTTAAAAAACCCCATATGTACTCTTAACAGAAATACTGAAAGATCTGAAAACAAAATATATGCAAAAACAAGTCAATGGGAAACATTTACAAAATGAGAGCTTTTAGTGCTTAATGTCAAAGCTGAAAATCAATTTATCAACCAACCAATCAATCAACCAATCAATCAACCAATCAATCAAAGCTTCTAAGGTGCCACTATCATAATGCCTAGGGCATCAGTTGATGGTGCACCAAATCCCATCCGAATTAAAGCCTGATTGGTGGGTTTGATAATCTAAGGAGATAAGTCAAGCCAAACAGGTATATCTTAAGACTAGATCTAAAAGACTATATAATAAAAGCACATTTTATAGTCCAAAAGTTATAGCATTCAGTCGGAAATAGAAAATATCTATTTAAAATAGAAAATGACGAAAATGACTGTTACAATTTACACACCCGAACTTCACCACAAAGAACAGAGTGTCTCGAATGAAGAAGGTCATCAGTTGTTTGATTCTGCAAACTTGCTGTTGTATAAATGAATTTGCCATCGGCAGATCCAAAGCGACACTTGAGATCACTGTTTTGTTGATGAAATGGCTGAATAATAGAAACAATACTAAAATACTTTGGTTCTAGGATGATTGACCATAGGACAATTGTCCATAGTCCGTAGGACAATTGTCCATAGTCCGTAGAACAATTGTCCATAGGACAATTGTCCTATGATTGTCATATCACAATTGTACATAGGACGATAAACCAAACAGGACATTTCACCACAGGACAATCATCCATAGGACGATTGTCCATAGTCCATAGGACAATTGTCCATAGGGTGATAAACCACACAGGACGTTTCACCATAGGACAATTGTCCACACTATCGATTTTTAGGCTGCCAGCCTTATCGCTGCTGTAGGCTACATGTGCCTGTTAGAACTCCCAGCAGACGTTGACTTCATTACAAATTCAAAATTTGAAAGCTCACACATGTAGCATTGAGTTTGATGACCAATGAGTGGAGTTTTCCATGCAGCACACCCACACAGGGCCATGTACCGGTATTTGTCTTGCTGTTATTTCATCTAACTCTACTTACACAACACAAAAATTCATTTAACATAATTTGATTAGTGCAAACAACATGAGCACAATCATTAATAGAAAATACCATCACAAAAAAACCCATTAAAATCACTTACCATGATATTTATAAATGCAAAACGGAATGCTTTGTTCTGTCCTGATCCAGTTACAAGAAGAGAACCAGTGCCATTTGTCAACTCTATTCGCGAGCACACAGACGACCGATTCCCCGTCTAAGTAAATCAATCAATCAAACCATTTATTTGACACATAAAGACACATTTATTTGTGACTTCTTAAGAATGTTAAATATGTACAGTGCCCTTGACTGTTATGCACCGTCTATGAATGCAAAACATCTTATAAAATACAGATCTCACAATTGTTTCCTGGAAAGCAAATTCTAAAGGCCAGGTAGATGATGATGATGATGATGATGATGATGATGATGATGATGATGATGATGATGAAGTGACCTGCTATAATGCTAGCCTAGCTCTTGTGTGAATTATGTTAGTCAACTCACGGCTTTCTCTTCCAGCTGTGACTGATGATGACAGGTATGATTGGTCGAACTCCAGTGACATGGAATGCCCAAACCAGTGCATTCTGTACAGCTAAACATCAATGGGAAATGCTGGCATGTCAGACAGCATTAACAATAGTATTTCTAGAAAACTACATTATAAAATCAACTAAAAATGATTTAAACTCAAGAAAAACAATGGTACTCAATTAATTACTATACAATGTACACAAACACATGTATAGATAGATTAGACAGACAGACAGCCAGACAGACAGATATAGTAGACAACCAAAACACAAAATGAGAAAGGAACAAGGGAGATAACAAATTTTTAAAAAGTTAATTGTTAGTTCTGTCACTGTAGATTACACAAAAACCTCCAGCACATTGTACCGACAAAAAACAACACTGAATAGTGAATAATCTAAATTAAGGGATCATTAGGCATATGGCTGGCACACAGTATTTTATGACGATAGAAACTGAACTCCTTCAACAAGTCCTTAGTTCTGACGTAAATCTTCAAATGAACAAAATGAAGAGAGAGAAATGAGAAAAGAACGCACCTCTTCACCTGACTACAATTGAAGACCATCACATTTGCCGTGAACCACTGAATGCCACTAAAGGCCACAATCAGCGTCAGATTGACGGAAGCTGGAAAACGTTTATATACAATTACATCAAATATGCCTCCCACTAGAATTCATTAACCCCTTAACCGTGTATTTAACTGTAACTCAATGTAAAATGGACAGATATATCCGGGATCCCCAGGTAAGGGGTTAATGCACAAGAGCAAACATATACACCTAGGCACAGCTTTCGTTCAATTAAACGGCGCCAAAATAGCCACTCCAGAAAATCTGCCTCTAGTTGCTTCCTTGAAGTCAAGATGAGTGGTGCCAGCAATTGGATAAGTGGCGATTAAAACGTGACTTTTCGTTCAGAGCATGCCATGTGCACCAGAGACTCAACTGGCAATTGACACCCACGGCCCCAGAGAAAAATTAATTCAACCAACAACAGTTGAATGGAAACACAGAATAATAGAACCAGGATGTGCTTATTATTATGATATAGCTGCTCCGCACATATATTAACCCCTTAACTGGGGATCCCAGATATATCCATCCATTTTACATTGAGTTACAGTTAAATACACAGTTAAGGGGTTAAAACACTATATCTACCAGATTTCATCAGTACACTGAAATCTGGTGGATAATTACAAAATTTAATGATGAGTTCCCCCCCTCCCCCAATGAATTATGGACTGGCAAATTTATTTCAAACCTAAAGTTAAGATCTAGTCACAGCTGAAATTTAAAATAAATCCGATAAAACAATCACAGCAGAATTTCAGTTTGAATTACTAGCATATTTACTCACTCATTCTTATTTATAAATATACACAAAATTAAAACACACACACACACACACAATAACATGATTCTGCACACACAATACAATATAGCATTACACGATTATGTGACAGCATAATAACAGTAAAGTATAGCATAATTGCCAGAAGACTAATGAAAGTTCTGGTAAATCTCAAATTATGCAAAGTCAACTGACTACTACTCACTTGAGCCATTCATCTGGGGTGGAGAGCCATGAGGAGCGCAGGCCAGCAGCCCACGACCATCATCTGACCGATTGACAACCGCAGCAACAGACTCGCTGACATAATGGCGTCCGCTGTCTTTCAACGTGCAAGATCCACTGGATACATTTGCTGGGATGTAATTCACGTTAACAACCACCTGTCAGCAGCACGAGCAGTAAACTTGTAGAACTAACCGAGCCAATAATAACAGAGGCCCTCCAAGCAAACTCATATAGAAAAAAACTCATTTGCATTATATCAATTTCATGGAACACTATAATGGAAACCTGTAAACATCTCCTTTTACTATTTCCAGAATAATAACACTTCTCTGTACTGCTCTTTTGACAGTTCTAAATCTCCCGCAACAGCAGGATTTGTTTCAAAATGACTACTGCAGTCATCCGAATGATCAAAACAAGCTGCGATATTTTCAGAACCGTCAAAATCAGATGAAATCACATCCAATGAACAGTTCGAGATGTGTGACAGTTAACAAAAGCATTGACTAATGGAATATGAACACATTGCAAGTAAGATAGCACCCGAGTATCAGACACAATTTGGCATCATCAACCAGAGGTCTAACTTGGAAAATGACTCTCACATTCATACAGCCACCACTCAAGAAATCTGACAGATATTACTTCTGAACAACACAGGTAAGTTAAAAGGCAGAACCTAGTCGATACGTTGCACTCACAGGTAACTGACTGAAAAGGTTTGCAGGTAACACGGATGCCTGGAGCGCTGCAACCACCGGGCACTGTCCCGACCGGTAAAGCCAGGTTTCCATGTTGTTCGAGGAAGAAGAACACTGGTGCCTTGGAGTACATCTAAATAGATCAGTTTTAAAAATGTCTATCAAATAACCAAATACGGCACTTTCTTTTTGAGCGATTAAATGAAATAGCTGCTATTATTGAGTTGTGGTCGCACATGTACCGGTATATTCTTTTACAAAAGGAACACCCACTGAAAAATTAATAATTTAACTACATACAATATACAAATAAAGTTTAAACTTCTGAAGGGAACATCAAATCAATGTAGAAACATATCACTAAAGAATGATGCTAAATAAATAAATTAACTTGCCTACTGCCGGTACTTAGAGAACTTTCTAGAAAAGAGATACACAAAAACTAATCATAAATATTAATCGTGATTAAGTGGTTCAATAAACTGTCACCAACCACAAAACACTCTCACATTCAAATGGCTGTCAGTTAAAAGTGAACAGAGCGTGCAATGCGAGGAGCTACGTTGTGATAACACGGAAAGCAAGTAAACAGACCGCACCTCCTACTCTTCATACACCATCCACAATGGGGATCAGCAGTAGCGGCTGTACACTGTTCACAGTTAGCGGCCTTTGTGCAGTCATAGGCCGGTGCCCTGCACAACTTTGAAACGATCCAAAGACACAAATTAACACTTAGAAAAACAACCACTTCAAACAGTCAGTGCTCCAAACTGAATCCAATTCATTAAATAAACAATTACAGATCCACAGTGAGTTTGTTAGTCAATCGGCTGAGCCAGCCTGGCAATTGGTACTTCATACATGCTGCTTTTAGCAACAGCAGCAGCAGCAGCAGTAGCAAATCAATAGGCAGTAAATACCGTATTATTATCTCGGGTATAATACGCACCTATGTATAATACGCAACCTTAGTTTCTTCTAGATTTTTTAGAGATATCATAATGTAAAAATGTTAATACCTATGTATAATACACACCCAAAATTTCCTATATGAGAATATCTATTAATTAACCTGGATAAACACAACTGTCTTTCAAATATTCTGCTTAAAATTGGAAGAGTAGACAGTTTCCCTCTTTAAGCCATAAAACAATAAGCCTACATCATTTTTTAGCTATCAAAGACAGAATATTTATTGAGTAACCTAGACAACCATAATTTTCTGGCAAATTCTTTTTGAAAATTGATGTGCAAACAACATTTTTCTCCACCACTGACTGCATAGGTAAAAACCTGTATAACACGCGTGTTATATCCATAAAAATATGGCTAAATTAAAATTATGTATGTTATGTACATAAAATTGTATGCACATAAAATTTATTTCTATGTATAATACACATACACACTGACACCTTGTACCAATTTTTCTAGGGAAAAAAGAGCATCTTATATGCGAGATAATACGGTAACATCATATGCCGTGTTTAGCAGTAGTAGCCTTTCACCAGACACATGACGAAGACTTGTCAGAGTAATCAGATTTTTTTATAGTCTCTGAAGAAATCTTAAATTCCTTTGTTGCTCAGTTAAGACAAGGAACTTATGCCTTCACACTGTGGAAGGTGAAGACTGCCAGACAACAGTAACTTGAGTACAGACATACTCACGGATTTATCAGTGAGTAGATAGAGATTGCCAGCAGCACTGGCGATAATGGCCCTGACTGGCCCTAAAACTTTATCCGGGATTGAAATCCACTCAAAAGACAGCTGTTCACTTCTGTGGCTGCCAAAAGTTGCCTGAAAAAACTGTTTACACTACAGCAGCAGCTTCAGTTACACATAAATTTCCTAATAGCAAATGAAAAAGAAATTTATCAAACAGCTAAGAGTGTGAATGTCAGTGTAAGTTTCTTCTACAGATGCTTCAACATAACAATCAAGCAGAGGGAAAATTTCATCACTATCTTTTCTTGCCTCCATTTCCTCCCCATTCACTCCAATTAACCCCCTTTTCCATCATTCCCTTCTTTCATTCCTCGTCCAAACTCTCCAGTCTTCAGCTTCCATTCATAACGGAGGTCTGAGAAGAAACACAATCAGCAGAAACTGTTTAAATTCCTACATTGAATTTTTTATTGGCATGCAAATTAATATTAGAGAATTTCTCATCATGAAAGTACCCTATTGTCATACGCTGAAAGAAAATTTCACAAGGTGGACCCGTGGACATTCATGGTATACGATCCTGACTGTCAAGATGGGAGAAAAGTCATTTACACAAGGGAATCCTATACTAAGAAAAACTCTGCCCGATAATGTGACTAGCCCGATAATGTGACTAGCACATTGCTGCTCTGCTGGACTCTTTACCAAGAACCTAAAAACTTACTTATTTGGATTGAGTTACCCGTAATTACCGGTAGCATGTGTAAAGCGCTCTTGTTGTGGGCTCTAGCCCTGCTACTACGCTTAATAAATTAGCCTGAATAAATAAATAAATATCAATTTTAAATGCAAAAAATAGTACAAAAATGATGGCAAAACAAAGTGAATAAAAGCAACAAATGACTATTCCAATGACAATTCATTAAAGAATTTAAGTCAAATACAAAGAACAAAAACTACCAGAAGCAATATTCTAATATGAGTTCTACCTTAAGCAGCTGGCCACTGCTACCTCCAATGTACAAAACCAAGACTCCATTGACGACAGAAGAAGTCAGTGAGGTTGTCACTTTGACTGGAAGCGGAAAAGCCTGGTAAGGCTGGATGGTGACATTTCCTTCAATTGGACTGTTCGATTCAATCTCTGTACAGAATTCCGCGTCGACTCTCAGATTCTGAATGAAAAGTATGCAAACCATTCAAGATTTATATCACAACCAAGATTCTCCAAAAATTTATGCCACAACGAAATAGAAAGACAAACGTGCTGAGGTTTCCAAACAGGCAAAACAAACATACAAATGTCTCAGTGACTCAAAGGACGGAGATTTTACCTGTATTCCAAAGTAAGTAGCAAAAAAATACAGCTGATTCAACCACCTCAGATATAATTCTAACAAGATCACAAAACTACAGAAAATATTTTAAAAAACAAGATAAACTTTTAAAAATAGCTGGTCACTAACAACAAAACTTGTATATAAAGGTAATTATAACTAAAGTGACACAAAAAGTACACATGTCATCCAGGCTGAATAAAAAAATTTGTAAAAAAATACAAATAAAGATGAAAACTCAAACTGTAGGAAATTGACAAGCAAATTTTCCGAACAAGATGAAAAACAATGGAAAGCATCCGTAAATAAATTACCACCCACCTTAATTCTACAACAAACACTTGTCAAAACAACCTATTTCAGTAAAATTATCAGCAAACACACACACACACAGACATTCAGACGCACCCACACCTTAATTCTTTATATCCTCAAATAGACAACTAATAAAGCTGTTGTGAAAGTCGATTGGAACGCCAGTATTTCCAATACAATGCACCGAGTCAAGAGCGGCAAAGTGGAACTGAGAAGAATAAAAGATAAATAGTCCAACAGGTGCAACGTAAGACTTCAATGCTCTAAATAATACACACAAGAAGCAGACAAACTCAGAGCTCTAGTAAAATATCAAAGTGTCTGCATCTACGTAGCGTCAAATTGAAATCTTGGAATTTAATTTTAATTTTTAACTAGGTCCATTACTGGAACCAGTGAATTACTAATTTAAAGCAGAGGTCAACCGAGGTCAACTGCGGTTCCTATGCACATTTTGTCTCAGACTAGAATTTGACACACAAACTTTTCATATGCAATCTAATCCAATACTCACTAGAACATGTAGCCTCTACCTCAGAAAACTGTGCTACCTTACAAAGAAGGACATGCCAGCCAAACCATACTCAAAACTCTTCAAACATCAAGGCAATGCTGCAGTGGCATACATACTTACATACATACATACATACATACATACATACATACATACATACATACATACACTAGTGATTTATAATGCATGTACAAGGCCTCAGGTTCAAATCAGACCCCAATCATAAAACTCACACCAAAGTTATAAATCCTATATTCAACTTTAGTTTTCAAACATTTAATGAATGGAATGCTTACCATCCCAATGCATTTTTGAGTGTCAGCTGTTGCATATCTTGGTCCCTTGACACCCTGTCCGTTAAAGCAGTTCTGAATTGCTCTCTGAAATTCTCGACTAACATTACTGATTAAGTAAACACATAATGTAGAGTTCTCCGCAGCATCAGAACCAGAGTCTTTTGTAAAAACAGCATAAACTGCATCCACGACTTCACCGCCTGAAGAATATGGGGCCAAGATAGCGGCACGTAAATGAGGAAAATTCGATCCGCGTGCGTTGCACCGTACAGGCAATTCGACCAATGTCTTCTTCGGTTTATCTTTACAGATCCTAATTAAAAATGCAGCGAGCGTGCCAGCCGACTCACGTCGAACGAAGAAATAAACGTACCTCCCAGACTGAAATGCGGCGACAAACTCGATCGAAAAAGTATGACGGACATTTTGATTAAGATCCAGTACGCCGGCAATAAGCTCCAGAGAGCGAGGATTTCTTACTGAAATCAACGACGGTAAGGCGGATGAATTGTCGCTCTCCGGTGAGTAAGACACGCCAACATACAGAACCGAGGTTCCATTCTGTCCTCTGCCAATAAATCCAATGGCTGCAGCAGAGGTGTTGCTTGGCAGCGGAGAGAATTTTTCACGCAGAGTTGAATTCGGAGAAAGGCCATTCAGGCCGAACACTTGACACTCCGTTGTAGGCACTGCCGCAGACGACCAGCACGCGAGCAGTTGAATCGATAACCAGCATCTGACTGATGCTCGATACATGCTCCGCACTCCCCCCCGAGCAAACACTACGAGCGTCAGTGCAGTTCTTGCAAGGTTCGGCGGCAGCACCGCTGCTGCATGCTGGTCCCAGCTGCAGAGAATTTAGGATGTTCAGAGCGGGTGACAACTGATATATCGAATCAATTGCACCAACATAGAAAACATCTCCAGTTTCATCGTAAGCTATGCTACGCAAAGAAGCAGTGTTCTGTGGTTGCTGAAAACATAGAAATCTGTCAGCGGTGGAAGCATCATGCGGAAAAATAATACAAAAGAAGATAAACAGATTCCCATGGGCAAAAAGGTCATTAGACTTCATTTTCACTTGCCTGAAACACAAATATACAAGTTATTGATTGATACTAATCTTCATTGTTAAATAGCATAGCTGCCTCACATATCACAACTAAAAAGCAAAGTAACTTACTTCAACCATTATCATCATTTAGTCATCATTATCGCCATCATTCAAAAGTTTCTCCAAATACATATTTTCATTTTCATTAATCTTTGCAACTCATCGCCGTCACTGTTTGACAATTCGTCGTTTGGTTCGGCTTAGAACTTCGCCAAAATTGTTCACAGCAACCTCACTTATTCCAGCGCCGTAATACAATAAATAAATCCGCCGGTTCTTGAAGTGGCGCTACAAAATTCAGCCCACACACCAATTGACTTTGCCACTGTCATATGCTAGCTGTGCTTAAACTTCTCTGAAAGTCTCCGTACAAAACAACTGCTGCAGTGAAAACTACAAACACGATCTAGCGCTACAAAATTAATTTTATACCAAACCTGCTTCAGTTAATACTGGTCTCTAAGATCGAAAGCACTGAGAAGTGCAATGATCATTCGATCACAAAATCTTACACGACGATCAGGTATGCGCCAGTTCTGATGATCCGGAAGACTCTTACATAGTTGCTAATATATTGAAATTAAGTGTAAAAATGTTGAAAGTAGATCTCAAAGTTTGCCTTTCTTTATCGAGAACATCTCCGGTTTAGACTGTTTCACCATCGCTCAGCTAGGAGTCAGATTAGTCCCTTTTGAGACGCATGGAAGCAGACTCGGAAACTTAGTGCGTTTTCTTTCTATTCGAGTTCGCAAAGAAGTTATAACTTTTATATCAATCACTCAATCAATTAATCAATCAAAACAGTTTCTTTGCCAACAATGTATGAATAAAGACAGATTATCTTATACATAAACACATCTTGTAATCGTGTAGTTAGCCAAGATCTATTATATTTATATTTATATATTTTCCGAAAATCACTCTGACTTAGCTAACAAAGTATCCTGAAAAACACAGGCATTATGAGAAATAGGTTGATCTAAATGAAAATCCAGCAAAATGATCAACCCAGTTATATAGTATCACAGTTGAGTAACATAGTGTTCAATTTAGTTTAAGAAATTAGTTAGTGTAGTATAATTTAAGTCAAACGTGCCATTTTTGCATAGGTCTAGTACTTCAGCGAATAATAAAGTAAAGTAAAGTAAATTGTTAGTAAAGTCATTCTTAATTATCTTAATTGTATATAGCGCTGTTTAGAGATTGTGGATAACTTTTTCGTCTGCCATGCACTACGCATACAATAATAATGTCCACTCGGTGCCGACTAGCTCGTGGATGCTCGAGATGCAACTATCTCCAATCATTTACTCCTATAGCTGTCAAATTGGTTGACTCATCAGAACTAATACTACACCCCAAGTGAACAATATTTTCAAGTTTGCTATTTACTTCGGTAGATGGCGGCATCGTCTTGCTTTCAAATTTTCCGGCAATAATTTATTCCATGGAGGTATTATACTGATTTATTCCTTATGTCAAACTGCCATAATCCATATGCCGTTAGTCTCGTTAGATGTGTCCGTCACGCCACAGAAAATTTAATCTGAAAACTATCTCAGCAAACATCAGTGGTTTTCACACAGCTAGGCTTACTTAGCCTCCTAAACCACTTAAAATCACATTATATTTATTATTATTATTATTATTATTATTATTATTATTATTATTATTATTATTATTATTATTATTATTATTATTATTATTATTATCGCGTTATAATTATTAATTTATTATTAAACGGTTGTCAAGATATGCACATCTATCACAGTGTCTGAAACTTCAGCATCAAGCCTCAAGGCATAGGCATGTTTTATTTAAAGCCTTGATGGTGAATCCCATGGAGAGAGATAGGCCTACCAAAGCTTCCTATTAATTATCCTTCTTTCTTGTCACAAGCAGGGACAGACAAAATCACGCAAGGTCCTTAATTTGCATTTATATAGCGCATCCATCCAGGGTGATTGCTGGTGTTACAAGACGCGATCACATTAGTGTGTACGATGTCTGTTCTACACTGGCTGCCTTATCCTGGATTTACATAGTTCAGGGCAGGGCTTTTTTGTAAAAAAATATTTGCCTTAGCGCAACAGTCGGAAGTCACTTGTCAACATGACGTAGTCACGTATAGCCTATATATATATATATATATATATATATATATATATATATATATATATATATATATATATATATATATATATGCCATCCAGCACGCGCGACAGACCTGGTGTTGATGGAAATTTTTGTTTTGTTTTGGTGGGATTAGTTGGGTAGGCTTAAGCCTACCCTAGCCTTTAATAAAATCCGCCTATGATTATTGCAGAGGGAGCGCTTCTGAGTGATTCTTCAGAAGAGGCGCTATACAAATATTTTGTTACATTACATTACATCCATGATCCATTCATAATTGGTTCTAATAGAAGAGTCCAAACGTTCGGCCAATGCACGTGACTTGCGTCACGACGAAGTTTTTCTTTGTGGCCAATGGCAGCTCTAGACATGACTCACCAACTGTTGATTTGGGTGCAAAATTTAACCCACGGTCACCGTGGGTCTCAAATTAATTAATCAATCAATCAATCAAATCAATAATAATAATAATAATATCTAAAGTGGTTCGAGACTAAAGAGGATTTGCCCTGCGTGAGAGCCACTGTAATCAACTTCTGTAGCGCCATTCTCATAATTCCTATAGGTCAAACCGGAAAGACCAGTCAGATAAACGGGAGAATAATGTTATAAGGGGTAGGCCAAGCCAAACACGATCAACACACAAAAACATACAAAGTCACCAATTTAACATTAATTTCTGCAGTTCAATAGGGTCTATTTCCAAAGGAAAGAATTCTGAAAATAAGAGGAAATTCCTCCAAAACATACGGCTAGAATATAACTGATTGTACAATAGCTCAATGGGTTGAATAATCAGACCTGCAGCGTAATCTCAGCATTGACCTAAACGAATAAAACATACAATTTGAATTTTCTATAGCAGAGGCGGATCTAGAGGAGGGCAGGGGGTACACATGTCCCCGGGCGCCGAGGTGAGGGGGCGCCAAAATTGGATATTTGGGTAAGTGAAATGCACAATATACAAGTAGAAGAAACACTTGTGAGGACCATTTTTTGCTCGTCAGCACTATATGAAGAGAGAGTTGAGGGGCGCCGAAAACGATGTGAGGACCTTTTTTGCTTGTCAGTTGTTAGGGGCGCCAACGTACACTAGATCCGCCTCTGTTCTATAGGTATATTTGTTTTGAGGCTTCGTATAGTCAACTGTACGCGAGTCTAAAGTCTAAATCGTTTAGGCACATTTCTAGGACGCCGATTCGAACTGCGCAGCATAGAAGATAGATCGACATGAGTAAGGCTTTTTGAGGGATGAGACAACAGAGTTCATGTAGTGCACATCAATCCATCAAAGAAACCAATCCGCGCAGACGATAAGAGAAGGTGACGTCAGACATTAAGTCATCAGTCAACAAACTGTTACTGATCGCCAAAATTGTTAGAGGCTATGGAAGCTTTGCAAATCCCACAGTGGCGGCTCCACCGGGGGGGGGGGGTCAGGAGGGGCCCGTGCCCCTCTATTGAGCGCCTGCCCCCTCCCAGTGGCCTCCCTGTTGGGACCCTATACTTAATGCTACATACATAGCAATAAATGGTTGCCTCCCCCATGATTAGAAGTTGCCACCCCAACGCCCCCCCCCCCCACTTGCCAAATCCTGGAGCCGCAACTGAAATCCCAGATCATATTTTTTATAGATTTGGCGATTAGACACGCAAACAAAATCCAGCGAATTCTTAAAATTAATCAGTTTCTAAATGCAACACCCGGAGCAGCTCTGCGCTTTATTGTAGGTCCATAGGCAAGCGCTGAAAATCGTTCATGAGTCCGTCAATACCAAAAAAAGAGTTAGTGCAAAATTTTTATGAGTCGATGACGCCCATTTACTCCAAAAAAACTTGCAATGTCACCCATAGGCTGTAACTACCGATTCTACAAAAGGCTAGCGAGCCCGAGTGCAGATCTAAGATCGTCGCCTTTGTTAATCGGCAGTTCAGTTAATTGTAAGCAAGAAAAAATACAGTGTACAAAACAGACATGTCGGCGTACAGATATGTACAAAGTCAGCGTACAGAGGCATGAAGTTGGTGTACAAGCAAAGTCAGCGTAGAAAAATGTCCTAGAAATGTATGTAGGCCTACTGTATAACGGAAGTCGAGAGGTTCTTAGCGCACCTGTCTGCTTGTCACGGCGATTCTCGGTAACCGGTCACGTGATTAACAACGTCACTCGACTGATACGTGGCGTCGTAAATTCTGACACAGCCTCCAAGTCCCATCGCTTCATAAAAAGTCACAGCTATAGACAGACCCATCAAGTTTCTTGCATTTCGACTATATATCCTATGCCCACAACAAGGTAGCTAGGCAACCTACACCACGCGTTTATATATACCTAGAAATCAGTCTGCCTCTATAGTCTATAGGCCTGACGCAAACTGCAGACTGATTTCTAGGTATAGGCCTAAACGTGGTGTAGGCTGCCCTCTAGACAACGCACGGCCTACGTTCGTACTAGGTATATGTTGTTGGGGGTAGGGGTGGGGGGTGGCGATAATAGAAAATGTACTCGGTGACTGTCATCGAAATCAATGACCACCAGCGGATGAAGAGTCACAGCTGCGATTGTAATTTAACCATGAAACGGAAGCAATCGACGAATTTACGACTTGGATAAAAAGAACATCGTATTTACAGCCTTTTTGAACGCACTGGACTTAGGCTATGCAGTTGACCTTGCGTCCGTGACTAATTTTTTTCGAGTGGATGATTTGAGCAGCATTTTGGAAGGGCAGACCAGACCCTTAGGCGCAGACATTCTACGGTACCGAGAATAAAGTTAGTAAACTGAGAAGGCGGTTGGTTGATCAGTGTAAACAGAGGCCGACGCACCGCCCTCGTAATCAATTGCGATCGATTTGTCATAAGGAATAGCATTAGAACAGTACTTTCTAGCTGCTGGTCGGGAAAGTTTCTCATCAATAATTGGGCTTTTTTCTGATACCGCCCCCACACTGAACAGATTCTGTATAGCAGTCGATTAGGCCTCTGTATATAGGGTAAAGATGTCATATATATATATATATATATATATATATATATATATATATATATATATATATATATAAGTAATCGATGGATGGAAAGAGACTAAACGGGAAAAGATAAATGGAGAAATTTCGTGTCTATAGCTATTGCCTAAGAATTGGCAGAAAGCAACTGTGATGCGTTAAGCTGCGAAGGTAAAATGCGGGTCTGGAAAAAGTAATGGCAACCTACTCTAGATTAATGACGCAAGCCACCTGCGTTGCTGCTTGCCTAGTAACCGAAGATCAGCACCGGCCCCCACGCTCGAAATCGAGTATGGGACTACCTTTACCTTTTTAAAACTGTGATGACCAGTGTTTATTCTAGGCCTTCTCTGGGGAATCCCCCTTTTAAAATCCCCCTCCCAAATTTGTAATATTTTGGCTGGGGGATGGAAATTTCCCCCTCCCAAAAAAGTGTGGAGACTCAGACCTTGTCCCCCTCCCCCAAACATTTCAAAATCCCCCAATGTCAATGGTGGCTAGAATAAACGAATAAACACTGTATGATGACGATGATGAGGGTAAAGTCCCCTGTAGGCCAACGCCTTAGAACGCAGTAACGCTTATATATACTAGAAGCCTTCAACAGTTAACTTTTGAGAATTGCATGAATCGCCATATATAAGTCAGCTACTGCGCATGCGCGAGCTTAGTAGCCCCTGCGACGATGTATAGGCCTATACTTATTGATGTTCCCAACGATCTTGATTTTCACTTGTGCTGCATGTTGCATGTTTCAAAACGCACAGCAGCGTAGGCCTACAGCGGCACGCCAAGAGTTAATAAATAATTCTATATGTCAACTGAACACAGCAATTCCGCAGTGTGAACATGTTTGAATTCACTATATAGATAAGCACTCTATATAGGCTAGTGGTCTAGACGGCCGTCGTGGTTAAGTCGTAATACGTTTTTTATGTATGCCAATAGAACAAGATCACTGGTTCTGTGGATGTTTTCCTTTCTGCTGCTCAAGAGGCATCGGACAGCTGGAAGGCGAATTTCTCGGCAGTACGTAGGGATGAACCGAAGTCTCCTAGTATTTGCACGTAAACACGCCTCGCGGCTGGTTTGTTCGTTCGTTCGGCCCTGCCCAGCCACAACATACAGTACCTGCGGCGGCTGGTCCTGACTACAGCGGGAGTTCTCTGGCTTATCAGCAGCGGTTGCGTACAGTCGGTCAGGTGCCGAAAAGTTCTGCCAGTATAATGTGCGCCTTTAATCTACTGCACGATACTGGAATAGTCAGTCATTCGGACAAGGACTCGGTGGGAATAAAGATGGCGTCGGAGGTCACAATGCATGTCGAAATCAGTTCAAACGCTCAAAACGGTCGCCGTTTTTTTGTCAGTTTGGTATTTTTAAAATCCGCGAACAAACTGCGAGCGACAAGAGAGTGTTAACTGCGTAGGCTAGTTCAGCTCCGTTCCGATTTAAATTTGCGTTAATTTAAATGAAAATCCGGTTTTCGAAAGATTTTGCACACGCCGAGATATCTAGGAAAGAGAAAAACAGATTTATGTGACGCCACGTTCAGTGGAATGGACGACGATTCTACGACAGACAGACGAATCCGTTTAAGAGGCGACGATCGGGAAGAGCTACTGGACGTCTCGAGACGGTCTCCGGAAGAGGAGGCGGGGGAGGAGGAGGAGGAGGATGTCGTCTTGGTTCAACTTCAGTCCGAAGTCCGTCGACAATTATCTTCGCGACGAAAGCGGGACGTACGAGGACGGCGGTCGGCGGTCGATCTCCACGAGGCAGCAGCAGAGGACGACCTGGAAGAGCGGAAACGGGTCCGAGTCCGAGGTGTTCTACTCTCCGACGGCGACCGCTGACTCGTCCTCGGCTGCGATCCGGGGGGGCTCCGGCAGAGTAGACGACTCGTATCGGTCGTGGTCTTCGGCGGCGGCGGCAGAGGAGCGGGGATCGATTGGGAATCTCGGCCTTCGGTCGTCGCTGCCCAGCAGCAGACGACAATCCCCTCCTCCTCCTCCTCCTCGTCCTCCAGTTCTTCGTCGATCTTCGAAGTTCAGACTTTCTGGACGTCTGGGTCGGTTGGATCGACTCTGTGTGGCCTTAGTCCCAGCATCCTCAGTCCCAGGCGAGTCACCAAGTTCCAGCCTATCAAGGGTTCGAGGCGACTTTTAGACCATCATCATCAGTCGCATCCTTCCAACCTGCTCAGGTAAATTGGCGAGTCTGCTATCAATCCCGTCCATGGTTTAATTTTGTCATCCGTTATAATTTCCTTCAATAGGCTCTTTCTTCGTCTTCTTCTTAGTCGTTAGGATGTTCTTGTCCTTATAGGCTATATATATACCACGCATTGCTGTATATAAGCTACTGCGTCCCTCTATAGGCCTATTCTAGCATTTTCTAGGTTTACAAACAGAGTAAGGCTTAGACGCGTATACGGTCAAATTCGACTAATGTCACATATGTGTAGTTATATAGCGCTATGGGTTTAATTTAATTTTTAGCCTTGAAATTGACGTCAAAATGCCTTCGACCTTCCAGGGCACGGTGAGCATATCGACGGAAGACAGACCATCGCTGCTCGGTCGACATGTCCTCCACCCCGCTCCCCTTTCGGCGGCGGCGGCGGCGGCGGCGGGGGGTTCTGGACCCCTTCTCCACCACCGGAGAGAATCGTTTCTGTACAGGGCGACGTCTGAGAACAGCAACAGCGCCGGCAGCGAAGACTCGCAGTCACCGAAACTATGGAATCCGTCGCAGAACAGCTCTAGAGAACAGTAAGAGAGAGACATTCGTCGTCCTCATCCTCCTCGTCTTGTTCTTGCTCTTCTTGTTCTTGTTCTACTACTACTACTGCTGCTGCTGCTGCTACTACTACTACTACTACTACTACTGCTACTACTACTACTACTACTACTACTACTGCTACTGCTGCTGCTGCTGCTGCCACTGCTGCTGCTGCTGCTGCTGCTGCTGCTACCACTACTACTACTACCACTACTACCACCACCACCACTACCACTACTACCACTACTGCTGCTGCCACCACCTGCTGCTGCACTGCTGCTGCCACTGCTGCTGCCACTACTACTACTACTACTACACTACACTACTACCACCACTACACTGCACTTCTTCTTCTTTTTCTTCTTTTTTCTTCTTCTTCTTCTTCTTCTTCATCTTATTATTATTATTATTATTATTATTATTATTATTATTATTATTATTATTATTATTATTATTATCCCATCATCATCATCATCCTCTTTATCTTTCTTCTTCTCTTTCTTCGTCAGCAGACTGTGCAATTGTGCATTGTCTTAGTTGAGATGTTAAAGCGCTTTTGTTGTGGGCCTCAGCCTTGTTACAGCGCTATAGAAATCGTCCAAGAATTGGAGACGGTTGTCACTGTTACCCGTGCATTTGAAGATTTGCAAAAGGAGAGAAATGTTTAAAAATCTACAAACCACAATAACAGAGGAGAGTCTCTTAGCTTAAAGAAGCAACGTTAAGCGGCAGGGTCTTCTAGTAAGACTTCTACCCCACTCCATCCCCCCGCGTGACTGCTGCCCAAAATGCCTGCAATGATCTATTCATTTTTGCTTTTTAAAAGCCACAATTTTTATATTATTTCTCCGGCCAAATGGTCTTTCGCTTCTAAGAAGAAGTCCTAACTGAATGAGACCGACTCCTGCTAGAGGTCAACGAGGTCAATGACGCGTGAAACTCACGTGACCTTCACGTTTCATTCGAATTTCTTCGTCGCTGAACAGCGAGCGTCAGAAGTGTCTAATTAACAGAGCGCGAGGAAGAAGAAGAAGAAGAAGAAGAAGAAGAAGAAGAAGAAGAAGAAAAAGGATGAGTAGGGCAAGGAGTTCGTGCGGGATAAATTGGCGCCATATAATGTCTTCTGCGAGAGAGCGCTCTGATCGAAGGCATCCGTGAGCCCATATAACGCCAAGAGCCCTCGCTTACTCTTTTACGTCATTCGCCTTCATCGCTTCCTATAGCTTCGTCCCGGCTTTTCCCTATGCTACAACTGCTTTACCTGCTCCTCTGTAGAATGCTGCTGCCTCTGCATCTACTCCTCCTCTGTCTTCAGGTAAGCGCCAACGGTGAATTGATCGGTGTGTGTTTGTGTGTGTGTGTGTGTGTATGTATGTATGTATGTATGTATGTGCTTGCTTCGGCAACTGAACGCATAAGAACAGTAGCCTATAATATACGCGTTCACACCGAAGGAGGAGAAGAAGAAGTCGATGGAGGGAAGAAGAAGAAGAAGAAGAAGAAGAAGAAGAAGAAGAAGAAGAAGAAGAAGAAGAGAACGAAAGAGGGCGGAGGAGGGGAGAGAAGGGAAAGACGGAACAGCTGAGGAGAAAGAGGGAGGGCAGGGGAGAGGAGAGGCGAGGAGTGGGCAGCAGCTTCCAGAGAGATGGCAACTCTCTTTTTCTGAGCGTCAAATTCACTTCGAGGTCATTCTGCTCCCTCGCTTCTGCTGCTGCTGCTGCTGCTGCTGCTGCTGCTGTTGCTGTTGCTGAGAGAGGGTTCGCAGCGACCGATGACGTAGGAAGACGTCGAGAAGTTCAGAGAGTCAGGCAGACATACAGATATGCAGACAAACAACCAGACACATCATCCTGAGAAAATATTTGCGGTCCTATTTTCTCGAGTTATTACGTTTTAGCCGACTGAACGCACATTCACCGCTTTCTGGTATTCGTTCTATTTGTTGGGCAAAAGTAATGCATCTTCGTTGGCGTTTGGCTGGTTTTTCTTGTTCTTCCTCTTCTTGTTCTTCCTCTTCTTCCTCCTGTTCTTTTTCTTCTTCCTCCTCCTCTTCTTCCTCCTCCTCTTCCTCTTACTCCTCCTTCTCCTCCTCCTCTTCTACTTCCACCTCCTTCTCCTTCTCCTCTGCCTCCTACTCTTATTGTCTTTCGTTTCTATCTAATTATGAGAATTTCCGACAAATTCAAATTAATAAATCTGCTCGCAGAGAGGTGTCCATGAAACCACGTGACCTCTTCAACCAAAGATTTGTATTTGTTTGCACATGATCATAATCGCCGTCATCATCATCGTCGTCGCCGCCAAAGAAAACATCATCATTTCCTTCGAGTATCGCCGCTGTCGTCGTCGTCATCATCATCGCAGTCGTTGTTTCGTAGTAATTGTAATCGTCGTCTTCATCATACTTGTTCTTCGAAGGAGTCACTCTGATGACGTAATCGTTACGCCATTTGCTCAAATTCTTCAGACGCTTCGAAGGGTCCGCAACAACTACATGATCATCGCCAGCCTTCCCTCCACCTCCAGGTATACTTCCAAACGGTCGCCTACGTAGCGCCCTTTTAGTGAGGGATTTATCTATTCCCCTAGCGGTGGGGGTTGCACCCCC
Source organism: Metaphire vulgaris (assembly GCA_018105865.1). NCBI lineage: Eukaryota > Metazoa > Annelida > Clitellata > Crassiclitellata > Megascolecidae > Metaphire > Metaphire vulgaris. The sequence goes on along the minus strand of CM030847.1, from coordinate 3,240,261 downwards.
CCCCGGTTTTTGACACACACCCCTGCCCCTACACCCATGCCAGGGGTGGGGTTGGCTATCACCCAAACCCAAACAGACATATGTTAAAAGTGGTATGATGCAGTTGTTTCGTACTGCGTATTATATGTTCAAATCAGAGATTTCAGTTTGCAGTTGATACAAAACCACTTAAAATCACATTATTATTATTATTATTATTATTATTATTATTATTATTATTATTATTATTATTATTATTATTATTATTACTATTAATGATATTATTATTATACGAAAAACTAGCCGTATAAGACTAAACACTGGACATTGACACCCCGCCCCCACAATTTTGGGACACCCCTCCCCCGAAAGCAAATTCCTGGAAAAGGCCTGCTTTTAGTGCAAATGTGTCAGAACGAACTATCGCATATAAATGCATTCGAGTGTATTTACGAGCGTCCATGAAAAGTCCCGTGAAATTCATCTCTTATTAATTAAAAGAAATTCATATAGCTAGCTAAGAATTGAATGCTCAACATGACATCAACGTAGACTATTATCATATCTCACGAATCTGTCCTTTGAAAATTGTACGAAACTATTATTTTATCAATGCAGAATCAACGCAGGCTGTGGTGATATTCAAATCAAGACTAACTACTTCTGGCTTTAATCTAATTATTTTTTATCTCTATTTTTATTTATTCTGATGTCGTCGTCGTCGTCGTTATTATCATCATCGTCGTCGTCGTCTGATTAAAGTCGGTCCAGACGGCATTCGATCGACCGTGACGACGTCTGTCGAAGCATTCAACCGTCAAAAACAGCTCCTCTTTCAGGTGAGCGCTTTTTTATTCCGCTACCTCCATTCCTTCCCCGCTCTTCCCCATTCCTTCCCCATTCCCCTTCCCCCCCGCTCTTCCCCATTCCTTCCCCGCTCTTCCCCATTCCTTCCCCGCTCTTCCCCATTCCTTCCCCGCTCTTCCCCATTCCTTCCCCGCTCTTCCCCGGATCCTCAACTCTCAGATAAATGGTCAAAAATTAGTTTCTTATGTTCAGAACGAAATCCAACAATTAACACTTTCTACTTTGGTCAGAAATTGCAATAGAATAGAATCGGATAGACTAGAAAAGAACAGATTCCTTCCAGAATCTTAATTGAATAGGAGCTCTTCCCCATTTGTTTCAACTCAGGAGTAATCCTCTAAACCTCTCAGATAAATAGATTATTTATTTATTTATTTATTTATTATTATTATTTTATTATTATTATTATTATTATTATTATTATTATTATTATTATTATTATTATTCGACGATAGAAATCGGACATAGCTAGAACAAAACCAAAAGCGCTGTACAGTCAACAGTCAACTATACGATCTTGAACACAAACAGAACGTTTCAGGTGAGGTGAAGCAATCCCGACCAGTGCATAAGAATTAGAAGTGGGTTACCGCGAGTTACAGAACGCTCGCCGAACTTCGGGTCCTGGCCGGAGGTGATGGCGGCTTGATTTGGAGACGGCAAACACTGACAAGTAATCGGGAGAAAGGCTGGTGCTTGGGTCCCGAAAAGCGCGAAAAGTCAGCCAACACTTTAAACATGCGTTGAAGAAATTATCATTATTATTATCATCATCATCATCATCATCATCATCATCATCATCATCATCATCATCATCATCATCATCATCATCATCATCATCATCATCATCATTCATTATCATTATTATTATTTATTATTATTATCTTATTATATAATTCTCGATGTCCGGTCTGTCTGTCGGTCACGATACACGGCAGATTTTGGAGGACGTTGTTGCCATTAACAACAAAACTTTAATTAAAGCGTTTGACGCTGCGTATTCATTGCAGTCAACGAATCGTCGATCTGCACGTTGTACGGCACCGCTGGCGGCGCAGTACGTTTTTTAGGTCTGGGGACGCAGAACGTTTCAGGTGAAGTAATCCCGTCGTAAACCAGCATCAACCGAAGGGCGCGCATTCCACAGAAGTGGGTTACCGCGAGTCGTGTGGGGTCACAGAACGCTGGGGCGAACCTCATGTGAGTAGGCATTACTGGCAGGAGGAGGAACGTACAGCCCCGGTGGCGGCTGAAGCGATCTCAGCTGGAGACGGCACCCAAGTCGTGGTTTTATCTCCGTACTAGGATGACAAGTAATCCGTGGAGACAGGCTGGGTCCCAAAATGAGCGTGTATGAAAAGTCGGCCAACACTGGGGTGCATTCTTAAACCTACAAATGGAATCGAAGGGCTGTGCAGCCCGGAACCACCCAGTGAGCACATAGACAAATTTTAAATGATAATTATTATTTTAGTTTCAGATTAAAAAACTGTTATATGTGATAATACGAACTTTTGCAAAAAAATCGGGGAAGGAGATACTCTCCCCGTACGGGTTTATTATTATTATTATTATTATTATTATTATTATTATTATTGCTGTTGTTTTGGCTATTATTTTTATTATAATGTTTTAGTTAGAATTGTGATTTTTCTTTTTGTCGCCAGAGGACCAGCGCCGACAGTTGGCAATCATCACACTCGATGACCTCGAATGGAGTTTGGAGCAACTGGAGAACATCCAGATCCATAAATCCGTCAGTGATCTTGCAACCAGCAAGGTACAGGCCTATATTCCAGGGACACGTCCCATGCAGTGGCGACACCGGGGTTTTAAACGATGGGGGGCGTTGACCTTGCTTTTTGTCCGCTAGACACCAATTTTATTCCATGAAATTAAAAGAATTTCGTAGGTTAAAGTCTGCCCCTTGATAGTTTCTATCAATTTTAATAGTTAACTGTTGTTTTTTTCTATTTCGACTGACGTGTTTGTTTTCTCGATTTCAGTTTCGTCGTCTGCTCAGTCGCGAGTTGAACCAGTTCGCCGAATCCACGAAGTCTGGAAGTCAGGTTTCAGAGTACATATGCAACACGTTTCTAGGTCAGGTCAAAGTTCGATACTGCAGCAGAATCGATTTTTTTCTAGGTCGTGTCAAATCTAGAGATTGTAAACGCATTAATTGACCGCCTGATTGGAATTCTCATTTACAGTATTCGTAACAAGTCTGTCAGGATGTCCAGCATTCAAGTAATAGGTTGCTGCTCAACGCAAGGTCTCTTATCGGATTTCAATGATGACGACACGACAACGACAACGACGACGACGATGATAATTATTCTATATTTAGAATCGTTATCATAAAATGTGACTATATGACTGTGCGTATTTCTTGACGTTGCTCTGTGTTGTCGCTTTTCCAGATGTCCAGAATGACGTCGACCTGCAGCCGGTATTTCGATCGGAAGATGACGTCACTGCGGCGGCGGCGCAGCGAGTGGCGACACCTGTCGAAGATCACTGCAAACGGATATCCACCATTTCCGGTATTCGGGGATCGAATCCCGATATGACCAGTCTGGATACCGATATCCCAAAATACGGAATCAAAGTTACACAGGAAAGCGAACTAACGGAGGTATTGTGAAATAACTCTCGTCTACTGAGAGAGAGAGAGAGAGAGAGAGAGAGAGAGAGAGAGAAGAAGTGAGAAAAGAAATGCGATATATATATATATATATATATATATATATATATATATATATATATATATTCACAGCTTCATGAATAAGAAAATAGCTTGAAGGCAACACTATCTAAAGTTTAATTACTGACATTTTCCAGAATTCTCTCAAATTCTTGATAAGAAAGACTTCAAATGCTAACCAAGATTTTTGGGATTTGAATTATTGGTTCCAACGCACTTGATCTTCACAAAAGATATGGAAATAATTTAAAGGAAGATGGGCGAATATGTCCCCAATAGTTTGAATTGATGCGATATTGCTCAAATAAGGCATTCTCTTGATATATATGGACTGGCCAGCCGCCAGTGGCTACTTTAGTAATATTAATATTAATAATAAATAATGATAATAATAACCTATCACCCGCCTCCCCACCTCTATATCTCTAGTTTTATTTATTTATTTATTTATTTATTTATTTATTTATTTATTTATACAGTTATATATAGAGTGTAATTTGAAATTTTCCAGACGCTCAGGTCGGCTTATTATTATTTCCAGGTTATGGGGGGAATAAATACCTGGGGCGTTGACATATTTCGGATCAAAGAACTCTCCAATAACCGGCCGCTCACCTGTCTCACCTATAGAATTCTCAAGGTAAGTGGTCGTTTTGTTCAGGCTTCTGGAATTTTTTGTCCTTGGAAGTGGATGGAAGGCATAGGCGCCCTACTTCGAGCGCTGTGGATCAAAATCAAAGCGGCCAAGATTGATTAGGCCTATCTTCCGAAAATTCGAATCAATGAAGATGTAGGCCTATACTAGTGATAATATGGTTTTTGTCACAGAATTTGCTAAATTCGCTGAATTAGTTATTAAATTTTATCTATACACCCACCGTTCAATCGACCTTCCACAGGCTTCTGTCACTGAGCCAATTAATAATTATAAATTGTGTTTTTGTTATCTATAAAACCTGTTGTACAATGAACCAGATATCTTAACCAGTGGCGGCTCCCCATGGGGGCCCGGGGTGGCCCGTGCCCCGTGCCCCTATTGAATGCCTGGCTCCTAGTGGCCCCCTATTGGGACATATGCTTGCTACTATACATGCCTATCAGTAAATGGTTGGCCCCATGCTTAGAAGTTGCCAACCAACGCGCCCCCCACTTGCCAAATCCTGGAGACGCCACTTATCTTAACGCACAGCTCATCCCCCTATCGACCTGCTAGCCATTCCACAAGATATTCTGCAGGACTTTCATTTTCTTGATCACCCTCGTTCTCGAACAGTAATTGGCGCTGTATAGTTTGTAATCCCGACATTGGCCATTTATCTACAAGCGGTATAGTTGGTAGTATTTGGGGTGAGTGGGAGGTGGGGGGTTCTACAGATCAGGGTGCGATTTGTGACCTGGAGCAGTGGGGGAACATGTCGAGCTTGGGGGGATGTAGTTGTTGGGGGAAATGCAGCAGTGAGGGGGATGTAGCAGTGGAGGATGTAGCAGTAGGGGGGAGATTTCCCCTCCCCTACAAATCGCGCCCTGCTACAGATACAGTTAATTAAAGGTGTTCCACTGTTCCGTACAGTATCAGATTATTATGCAAATAGGTCACGACCATGACCGAAATCGAAATCTCCCAATCCAATCAGAACGTCTGCTCTGACGCTTCGCCCGATTGGTCGGACATTTTGCCACGTCACGTGACCGCTATTCGTCTCGGCAGACGATGACGTCGGCCTATAGAAGTCGCGCCGTCGAATGCTTTTTCTTCTTTCGAAGCTAAACGCTAAAACGCCCGAGAGATTTCATTCGTCTTACGTATGTCAGTTTCCAGACAGCCCCCCCCCCCCCCCCCCCACCCCTCACTCCACCCACCCCATCCACTCCCCTTCTCTCCAGCTGCTCCGCATTCTTTGATCCTCCGACCTTCACAGCTCGAGGGCAGCTGCTGTAGCAGCTAACACGTCACGTGACCGCTGCCGCCGTATCTGCTGCTTTGCTTGAACAGCTGCTGTTGAGTAATTGGATTGAAGGTTCCTTCCCAAAGAGATGCTGCTTCTTCTGCGAAGTTCTTTCTCTGCATCTGAGGTCGTGACGTTCAGTTTACCTGAGTTGCTACCTGATTGTTTACGGCGTCAAGGCGTCAATTTCGTGAGGTGTTCAGTGGGAGGGGTTGTTTTTTTTCTAACGAGGGAAAGGTTGGTTCCGGTTATGGCCGATTGAATTGTTCTGATGTTATGGATATCAAATCTCAAATATTATGAATGAGTGCCAGCATATATGTTGCATTACATCACTCCATCCACCCATCCATCCATCCATCCGACCGGGGGCCATCCGACCGGGGGGGCTTAACCACTCTGAGCCCTTCCCATCCACTCATTCATCCATCCACCCATCCATTTTAGACCGTCCATTTCAGTCCGTAATGAATAAATGAACGAATGAATGAATTTGTTCCATTAAATGACGTCTTAGTTAATCATTCGTTAAATCATTTCCTATCCCGGATGTTTATCGAATATCAACCGAAGGAATTTTACAATTTGGGGATACAACTTGAACTGGAAATTTCATTTGGAGCTTTGCTGACAAACGCGAAAAGGTCATTGGGTAAATCTTGGAGACTCCCGGGGGACTTAACCACTCTGAACCCATCCCTGGGTTCGCCCCCTCTTCTCTTCTAACGTTGGTATTGATGATACTGACCGCCGTTTGTAGGAACGCAACCTGTTGGCTGAATTCAGTATACCGGAAGTGACGTTGGTCAACTACCTGACGCAACTGGAGAGGCACTACAGGAGTGACGTCAGCTATCACAACAGCGTCCACGCCGCTGACGTCATGCAGTCGTCTCATTATCTCGTCTCGGTTCCCGCTCTGCAGGTGAACAGCGCGCGAATTTCAAGACGATTTTCACCTGTTAATAGATAGTTTCAGTTGTGTTGTTAATTACATTTCTATTCGAATCAACCAGATATAAAGAAAGAAGATTAGCAAAACCAGAGAAAAGAAAATAAGAAATAGCCGGAAATAAGATTAGAAACACTAGAAGAAGAAGAAGAGAAGAAGAAGAAGAAGAAGAAGAAGAAGAAGAAGAAGAAGAAGAAGAAGAAGAAGAAGAAGAAGAAGAAGAAGAAGAAGAAGAAGAAGAAGAAGAAGAAGAAGAAGAAGAAGAAGAAGAAGAAAGAAGAAGAAGAAGAAGAAAAAGAGGAGGAGGAGGAGGAGGAGGAAGAGGAAGAGGAAGAGGAAGAAGAAGAAGAAGAAGAATAGGAGGAGTTGGAGGAGGAGAGGTAAAAACAGAAGAAAATACAAGAACGAGAGTGTTGGAATTGGAAAGAGATTAGAACCAAACAAACTGGATTTTGGAAAGAGAATGGACTAATTGTGAGCGATGTATTGATGATTGAATGAGAAGAGGAACGGAGGGGAGAAAGAGGAGCGGAGGAGGAGGAGGAGGAGGAGGAGGAGGAGAATGAAGATGCTTGTGCCCTGAAGCCAAATTCGCTCGTCGCTATACTGTAGATAAGCGTCAAAAAAACTTAGTCACGTGATAAGACCACGCCATGCACGGAGAAGTCAAAACAAGATTCCAGCGAGAGAAGAGCTCTGGCCGCAGCGCCATCTGGCGCATAGATTACTTCGTTACGTCATTTCCGTTTCCCGTCGAAAGACGAGAGACCTGCGTACTCAGTAGTACCATATATTCTCCCCACGTGACCTCCTCTATGGTCGTTTATATCAATTATTACGAAGCGCTGCTGTATTTTGCGTCTTTCGTTCGCAAGACAGACAAGCGCCTTCTGCAACCGCGGGCGATAATAGCGGATCCCGCTTGAACGCATCTGTCGACGGCAATTGAGCGCAACTATATGCTGTCGTTTGGATGACGTATTTTAGGACGTCTTTACTCAATTGGAAGTACTTGCCGTCATCTACGGGGCAGCCATTCACGACGTCGACCATCCGGGTCTCACGAATCAGTACCTCGTCAACTCAAGTATGCACCTAGTCGATACTGTCTGTGAATATTATTCATGGCGCTTCGTACATGTGTAGATTCTTTATTCATTTTCTTTTGTATGTTAAACTGATCTGTTGGATAGTGAGGCATTCTGTTATTAGAAAGAGAATAGAACGTGTTTTAGCATAAGCTAGTTGTCGAAATCATTGTGATGGTAACGGCAGGGTGGGATTTGTAGGGGGGGATGCCAGGGATTATCCCCGTCACTGGTTTGTGATATCCCAGGCACTGGTTTACAATTTGTCATCCCAGGGTGGGATGTCTTTTTCCCCGTCACTGGTCCAGTTCAGAGCAGTCAAGGTGAGACTGCAACGGCCAAGATCGACAGAGCTCTGAACGCTTTGTAATTGGTGCGGCATGGTGCCTGCCAGCGTCGTCATTAACAGAAAGACTTCGCGTGTATGCGAAGGTGTCGAGAGTATTTTTTCAAATTTCAAATCTTCGCTATTTTGCTAAGCTGGACAGTTGCAGGGCTGCAGGCTGATATTGCAAGTTTGCAACTGCAACTAAATATATATACAGGAATCACAGGATAGCAGCCTAATGTCTTGCTCAAAAATAGATTCTAAATGTTAAAATTGTTTCAGCTTTGTATCATTTTTATGTGCTTTGCAAAACCTCAACATACTGGTTATCGCAAGTTTTCACTGAAGCCTGAATCCCCTGATCGGGAGCCGGGAATGTGTATAGGCCGACTCCTGAGTCCTGATGACTCTGAACGTAAACAAAGGCACCTCTCGGACGCGGATGTAGAACTTTTGAGATTTGTAGACTGTTTGCAAAATTTTGCTTAATGTGAGCATTTGCCCTCTTCCAATTCAAAGCACACCGCCAAATAGGCCCATTTTATGAAATGAAAACAATAAATAATATTGGCTACGTAAGCTGCAACTATATGACATTTAAGTGTCACCAGTGACGTTCTTTTACGACAAAAATGCACCAAAATCGTTGGCGGCCGGGGCTCCGCCCCGGACCCCGCAGGGGGAGCTCACGACGCTCCCCCAGACCCCCTAGTCGTCAGACCCCACCCGCCACTCGGCTCCTCGCACCTTCGGCGCTCGCTCGGCCCATCCCCCCCACTGCTTTGCACATCAAATCCCACCCTGGGTAACGGTGATGATGATGATGATGATGATGATGATGATGATGATGATGATGATGATGATGATCACGAGAATTATGATATTATACTATAGGAACGAGCGTTTAAATTAGCGTATATAGGGGTTTGTCTCTTATAGAGACGTTAGATTGGACCAGCCTCTAGCGTTAATTTGATTTTCCTGAGGTTTATATATCGCAACGAACCTTATTCTGTCTAGAAACGGAAATGACACTGTCGCGTCTATATCGTTGGAACTCATAAGCGCCTGCGTGGGAATGACCTGCGTGACGGGGAATATAATAATTCTTAATTTTCCTTCAGTGTTAGGCCTACTGTTATTATTATTGCGTCACTCCGTCTGTATTTTTGTCCATTTCGCGTAAATAGCGTTGTATAATATAGACAGAGACACTTACCAATAGCTCATATATAGTCGTACTCTCCTTCCATGCGCATATATGCCGGTTGCCATTGGAAACGACATTGCTGGCGACATCTTGTGTGTGTGTTCTTGCTTTTATTAAATTTTCCATCTCAGTTAACGGGGAATGAAGAGACGGAATTGAATTTGAAGATATTAAACATTAAGAACGAGTATTATTATTGTATTATTATTATTGATACGGGGCACCTGCGATCTCGGTTCGAGGACTTTCTACAGGAGATCATGTCATGGACCGCGACAAATCGCCTCGCGCTTAATCCCGGCAAAACAGAATTGTTATGGATCAGTACTCCCAGGAAGGCTCACCTATTAGATCGTTCTCCTCTAACCATCGGTGATGCCGTCATCGCTCCGTCTACGGAGGTGAGCCTTCTGGGTGTATTTCTTGACGACTCTCTATCCCTCGCCGGCCAAGTGAGCTCCGTAACTCGTGCCTGCTACTTCCAGCTGCGCAAGATCGCAGAGATTCGACGGTACATTTCAACATCAGCAGCGATCCACGTAGTCCGGGCACTAGTGCTATCCAGGTTGGATTATTGCAATAGCATTCTTCTGGGGCTTCCGGACTATCAGCTTGACCGCCTTCAGTCGGTCATGAACGCTGCGGCCCGATTGATCTTTAGCGCGAGATGGAGGGATCATGTGACTCCATTGCTAAAGGAACGGCTACACTGGCTGAAGATCTCGGAGCGTATAGCTTACAAACGCTGTATGGTCACATTCCGAGCACTGCACGACCCTCTCTGCCCGGAGTACATTTCTGCGCTCATACAGCGGCCGATGCCGACTGACTGTCGCAAGCAGCTGCGATCAAACAAGCGAATTCGCCTTTATGTCCCTCCTCCGTCCAGGACGGTGATGTTGGGGGAAAGATCCGTTACACGCGGCAACCCCCTTCTTTGGAACTCTCTTCCCGCCTCAGTGACATCCATCACATCCCTCGAGGCGTTTGCGACTGCCCTCAAGACGCACTTATTTCGCGCATCTTATGAACATCTGTAAATCGCTCTTGATTTTAGCACTAGCTATGTTATAGCGTTTAATAAATCATCTAGAAATAATAATAATAATAATATTATTATTATTATTTGGACAATTTATTTATACAGCGCTGTAATAGGCCCTATAGTTAAAACCCAAAATCAAAAGCGCTTTGACAGCGCTGACATGTCAACGAAGGTCAGAAGGTGGCGATGTTAAAAATATTGTCTCAGATAAACGCCGTCGTATTTGTGAGTGAGACACTTAACCCCTTAACTGGGGATCCCGGATATATCCGTCCATTTTACATTGAGTTACAGTTAAATACACGGTTAAGGGGTTAAGGGGACAGTTCGCAAGAAAAGTCCTCTTCCTTTCTGTTGACGTTCGTCTGTAAAAGTAATATAAAGTTAATCTATTCAGCAAATATATGCCATTCTGAAAGATTTTGCCTTAAATAGGCTGTATAGGTAGGCCTAATCTATAGGTCTATCTATATAGCCTATTAAACGCTCGACTGTTGAACACCGCATGTCGACGAATGATGTCGTTGTCGTCGGTCGTTGTTCAGTCATTATTATAGCCACCTTGACATTGGGGGGGTTGAAATATTTGGGTGGGGGGCAAGATTTGTCCCTCCACGCTTTTTTTTTGGGGGGGGGGTTCCATCCCCAAGCCAACATATACAAATTTGGGGGATTTTAAAACTTGGGGGGATTCCCCCCCCCAAAAAAAAAAAACAGGCCTAGAATAAAGACTGGTCGTTGTTGTTTTTAGACGCTGAGCTGGCGATTATGTACAACGACGTGTCGGTGTTGGAGAATCATCACCTGGCGCTCGCCTTCAAGCTCCTTCAGTCCGAAGGCTGCGACATCTTCTGCAATCTGCCGGCGAAGACGCGACAGACGCTTCGGCGAACGGTCATCGATGTCGTAAGACGGCGCCGTAATATTAATAATAGACAGGCGGCGATGGTCCGTTAGTTTACGTTCATTCGCAAGGTGGCGCCCGCCGCACTAATGAATTTCCAGCAGACGACGAAATGCAGCACATCTGTATTGGTGGCGTCGCCAGAAATTTAGGGTTGGGGGAGGGGGCTGGCGTGTAAGATTCCTTACCCCACCCCACACACACACCACAAAAACTTTCTCATCGGATTTGCGCGAATCTGGCGAATCTGGTAGGTGGCCTGGGGCATGTTGGGGGCGGTAGTTGCCCCATTTGTCCCCCCCCGTGGCTACGCTAATGGACTTCTGACTAGAAGTCATTTGGAATTATAATCTCGAGTAAGCTTTCTCTGTGTTTTCTGAGTAGGTTTTGGCGACAGACATGTCAAAACACATGAGTCTTCTAGCCGACCTTAAGACCATGGTGGAAACGAAGACTTTGGCAGGATCTGACGTCATTCAACTCAACAATTACAACGACAGGATAATGGTCGGTGGCGGATCTTTAAACGACTACTGTTAACTAGCTGCTTGCCAGTCAAAAATGACGGAGGGGCTTGGCTATTTCTTACGTCGATTTTTTTAATGTACTAGCATTTAGGTTAGTCCAATGATTTGTCTTTGACCGCGAGAACATAGCTTGATCAACAGTCTCTGACGTGTGCCGGGTTTCCAGCTGCGATAATACCACATATACAGTAGTTGGTCATGGGAAAAGATTGACTGGTTTAAATATAGGCCTATTCTTAAGCGTCGAAATGTTTGATCGCTTCTTGAATGTATTCCTCTTTAATGTTTGATTCATTTGAATTTATTTTCCACTAGGTCCTGCAGAACCTCGTTCACTGCTCTGACCTGAGCAACCCGACTAAGCCTTTACCCATCTACCGCCAATGGACGGATCGTATCATGGAGGAGTTTTTCCGACAGGGTGACCTGGAAAAGGAACTCGGCCTCGAAGTCAGTCCCATGTGCGATCGTCTGACAGCCACCGTCGAGAAATCACAGGTAAGCCTTCTGAAGTGCCGCCCAGGGGCCAGGGCACCTGCCCTACCAGCCATGCCCCAGGTAGATCGTTGTCCACGATATCATCTGAAGAACAAGAATATGGTGTGGACCGTGGTTGTTGCTGTTTCTGTTGTTGTTGTTGTTGTTGTTGTTGTTGTCAGTGGCGTCGCCAGGAGTTTTTGGTTGGGGGGGGGGCAAAAGGGGCTAGCGTGACAGATTCCTTACCCACCCCTCACCCCCCAAAGAAAACTTTCTCACCGGATTTGCGCGAATCTGGTAGGTGGTCTGGGGCAGGTTGGGGGAGGGCAGTTGCCCCATTTGCCCCCCCTTCGTGGCGACGCTAATGGTTGTTGTTGTCGTTGTTGTTGTTGTTGTTGTTGTTGTTGTTGAATGTAGATCGGTTTCATGGATTACATAGTGCATCCTCTTTGGGAGACTTGGGCGGATCTCGTATATCCAGACTGTCAGTCGATCCTCGATACACTTGAGGAGAACCGCCAATGGTATCAGCTCCAGATCGACGACCCGCCCGCAGCGCCCTCTTCTTCCGCCGCCCAGCCACCGGAAGCGGAAACCAGCGACCGTCGTCCAGACGCTATTATTCCGGAAGTAGTAAAGGCGGAAACGGAAGTAGTCAGGGTACCGACGATTCAACTGCAACACGTCGTATCCGAAGTCTTTGTCGAGGAGACGCTGCCTCTGACGTTGCAATCGCCGACGACGCCACCTAGCGAATGCACGACGCCGACCCCTAGCGACGCCTGACAGAACCTCCACTCCACCAAGAATCAAAAACGTCTACGTCACGTGACGCCAGTGGCGGTATATACTGGAGGGCGGGCGTCTCACGTCTGCTTGACGGAGTGACGAGGCTTCGTCTATAGGAGTGACGGATCAAGAGAAGGCGTCACGCAAACTGTGCTCAGGGTGCGAATGACGTAATTCGGGACAGTCATGTTTGCAGTTCGATTCCTGAAGAATATGTCGACATCGAATGAGCCAAAGGGGGTCTCCTAGTGTGCCGCCATCGAAGCACGAAAGGTCTTGACGTAGAATTGTGGTATAGTCAGATATCCCTCGTTTTTGAAGAGTAGCAGACATTTTGTTCCTATATCGTCCCATTTAAGTTGAATAATGTCCAAAATGCTGCGTTCAATGCCAAGATCTAAGCCTTTGGTCTTATTTCAGACACAGAAGAATTGAATATTAGTCATGCAATCTTTTCGCAAATGTTCACATTAACACTGGCGCAATTAATTGATATGTCATTAAAGTCTGATCATGCCCTAATATAGGAGCTATATGAATTGGCGGAGGCAGGGGCAGATGCAACAATATGCTCGGGTAATTTTCCCGCCACTGCATCCTCTTTGTATAGCCACGTTGTCTGGTGTCTCGAAATCAGGTCTTCTTCACGCTTTGTTTGAAAAAATTAAACCACATTTGAGTAAAATCAGTTCTTACAAATGCCCTATATACTATAGTGTATAGTGTATATAGCCCGTTGCTGATACTATATGGCCTGCATGACCTATATAGAAGACGCTGGTAGACAGCGCAATCCTTTAGGAAAGTTTAGGTCTGAGAGTCTCAAGATTTTACCATAAAAGTGTTGCGTCAATCTTCAAATAAGGAATATATATATATATATATATATATATATATATATATATATATATATATATATTATATATATATCGAGTTCTTAAGAGACGATAGATATAGGAAGATCTAAATTTTCAATAGAGTTTTTAGTAGGCCTATTTAAATTTTGGTAAATATTGTGTTTGTGTGTTTGTTTGTGTGATTGTTTGTGTGTGTGTGTGTCTCTGTGTGAGTGTCGCTGGAACTTCACAGTGCCAACACAACCTTGCTCTTGATTTTATTTTGCAGCAGTTTTATTTTGCTGAAGGTCGTTTGCATGCAATGTGTTGCAAATAAAATAGCAAAGTGGAAATGTCATTTTTCTGACCAAAGCTCTTCGATATATAGACTGATAAGAAAATACAGATTCACAATTATATATATATATATATATATATATATATATATATATATATATATATATATATATATATACGATCTCCTTTATTACGTGTTTACGTGCTGAGGCATGCACGGCCATTGAGTCTCTCCTCTATAATCTTCATGATTTCCTAATTAATTCTTAATGTATAATCTGCAATCGTCGTAAGTAATTCGAAGGCGGCAGAGGATTTCAAAGACCTAAAGGATAAGATAAATTTCCAATTATCCGAATCCTAATACTAATTATCTCTCCGTTTCTGAGATACTGAAGACATCATCGCTTTGATGAAAGGAACTGCGCAAGAGATAAGTTCTAATTCTGCAGTTGGAGCGTTGAGTTTACTCAACAGCAGCAGCAGCAGCAGCAGCTCTTAGGAAGAGGAGGAGGGGAGGGGGAATGACTGTGCTGGAACGGTTGAACTTTGAATTCGGAGGGAGAGAGAGAGAGAGAGAGAGAGAGAGAGAGAGAGAGAGAGAGAGAGAGAGGGAGGGAGGGAGGGAAGAGATTTGAGTTTCTGTTATGCCATACGTGCACTCATTCACAGAAATCGACCCATAACTAAGATTATAATTATATGATAAGCAAGAAAATGACTTTTGCTGAAATTTCTCTATGAGGCGTAGGCTATACCTTATAAAGAGTATGAATAGTGTGGGCCCCACTGTAAGCATTGAGAACTTTCGATTACATAAAATTTACGAAAAATCGAAGTCACCAAAATTTCAATCTAATATTCCGTGCTTCCCCCTGCGGGGCAATATAGACTGGGGGGGACTCCAACGTTCTGTCTCCAAGTCACTCGGCTACTGTAGGCCTACATAGGCCTAGGTCCTAATGTTAGGCCTATCGTTCGTGGCTTCGAAATGCGTTCCAGTGCATTGGCTTTTGGTCAAAATTCAATGCATTCTTTTAAAATGAAAGGTCTTCGTATAAAAACAATGACGATTGGAAACTCAGAAACGGTGTTCAAATTTTGGCTAAGTTTTAACTATAAACCGCGTCCCGCTCACTAATGAACGACCCTCCCTTTGCTTTGGGTAGACCAAAAATTTTGATCACGTGATCGAAATCGACCTCACCAGAGGGTCGCCCCCTCCAACAAAAATATCCATCAACACTCCCAAGACGCCACTGCGGCAGACGCTCTTAAACCCAAGAAAGCTTAATAAGTTCAACGGTTATTTTCTCTACAGTTGTCATGAGTTGTGCTAATAGGCCTATCATGACGAAGTCAGGAAATGCCCTGAATGCGCCTTGGCCCTATAGGTCCACTGGCCTGTGTGTCTCACGTGTTAATATAAGGCCTATAGGCCCCGGCAATGTTCCCTATAAATTTTTTTGAGTGTGCGCGGAAAAGTATAGTGCCTGAGCGGCACACTTTCATCATGCCTGAGCACCTGAATTGTTTCACAGATGTCACCCAAGACAAACCACAACAAAATCAGTGTTTTTTGTTTTTTGAAACTCAAAATCACTGCGCGGCGGCTGGAAATTGCTGCGTTTTCTTGTCATGTGCGCGGCCGCGCAGGCGCGCAGCTTAGAGGGAACATTGCAGTATAGGGGTGTAGGCCTACATGTATTGATCTGCTATTGTGCGCGTGTAGACCTACGTGGGCTGTAGTGTAGTCAACTGAACCCTGCCTTTTCGTGTTTGTTCGTCGTCGTCTGTGGAGGCAAAATATTTGAAGATTAGAAGAACGGAGCATCTGCAAAAACAGAACGAAGGAAGCGCCTATTATACACAGAGACCGCATCAGCTGCGGAAACTGGTTGGCGCAGAAACAATAAATAAGGCGGGAAAGGTATAGGAAAATAAACGCCAGGTAAAGTCAACGCGACCGGGGTGCGGCGGTCAGAGAGAAGTAAACGAGTTTTTCCATTCAACCAGAACGATAAACAACCGGGTCTCTCTCTCTCTCTCTCTCTCTCTCTCTCTCTCTCTCTCTCTCTCTCTCTCTCTCTCTCTCTCTCTCTCTCTCTCTCTCGCCTTCAGCCGATGATTTCAATTGGCCTGTGAACACGGAAGCTGCCGTTTGGAGACTCGTTCTCATCTCCGCTGTTCAGACGAGGCGAGCGTTCTAATCGTCTATCGGTGTGTTTTGAGAGAGACCCGGCGGTCGCAATCATTAAACGCATTCGGGCTTTTTAGTTTAACACTTAAGCTTCGACGAATCTTTGATGTTTCCTTTCGAGCCGCGTGGATGGCATCCAATACCCAAAGGTAAATAATTCACCCATGCAGATGCGGAGGAGGAGGAGGAGGAGGAGGAAGGGGAGGAGGAGGAGGAGGTGTCTTCTGCCGGAGATGATGCTTTGCGCATTCCAGCGTCAGAAGCCCAAATGGGCGGAGCATCACCGACGCCGTCTCAGCCAATCAGAACTCACGTACAGTGTTTGATTGATTGGATGGGAGGCGCTTGAGAAGATTAAGCTGGGGCTTTATAAGAGTATTTCTGTGCGAAGTTTTGCTCTGATTTACCGTTGACTCTACCGTGGGCGTATCTATTCAGAATAATTTGCCAACTTTGTGGTTGCGGTTAACGTTTTATCTCTGCTGTGTTTCCATTCGCTCGGTTTAGTCAACATTCTAAACTCGTTTGCAACTAGAAATCGGTTTTACATGGGGAATAAATGGCAGAATTCGACTGAAATTCGAGACTTTAACGAACTGACGTTTATCATTTATTCCGCAAATCGACTTGAATGGAATTTATAGAAATCACGAGAACTCATCGGACGGTATAAGGGACTCATGATGGAACCATCGCTTCGCAGGGCAGATCGGACGGTGCTTGTGGCAGCCGACACGGTAGGGAGTCGACGTCTTCCCTCAGTTCCGCTGAGTTGCTATGGTGACGACGTTGACGTCACTAATGATTCGTCGTCGTCTTCGTCGTCCGCCGAGATTTTTAACCGGCGCTACACAAATGACACCACGGACGGTCACGTGACCGGAACGAAACGATCGGCAATGCGCATGCGCAAGAAGGCGGAGGAAGAGGAGGAGGAAGAGGAGGCGGCAGACGATCGCACTTCGGATGGGAAAGAGGAGGAAGGGGAGGAGGACAAGGAGGAGGAGGAGGAGGACGAGACGTTGGAGACGGAAGACCTGGAAATGACAGCTGCCACTGCTGCGGTTCAACCACCGGAAAAGCTTTCCAGCAGTCACGTGGTGAAACCGCCGTATTCCTACATCGCCCTGATAACGATGGCGATCCTTCAGTCGCCGGACAGAAGGCTGTCGCTGTCCGGCATCTGCGAATTCATCGCGAGCAAGTTCCCCTATTATCGCCAACGGTTTCCGGTCTGGCAGAACAGCATCCGGCACAACCTCAGCCTCAACGACTGCTTCGTGAAGGTCCCGAGGGAGCCGGGCAACCCCGGCAAGGGCAACTACTGGACCCTCGACCCGGCCGCCGAGGACATGTTCGACCACGGCAGCTTCCTCCGGCGACGGAAACGCTACAAGCGCCGCGTCCGCGACTGCGCCGATCCATGCATGCGGAACTCCCTCGGATTTCTCCACAACAGTCCCGGCTGCTTCCCGAACTCGTCCGTCGTCTTCGGCGGCCAGTTTCAGCCGCCTCGCGTCGCCGCTTTCGGATTCGACCGGTCGTGGCTCGACTGGAACAGCTGCCTCGTCGCCGACATTTATCCGCTGCCTCGCCGGCCCATCAATCCCGGCGGGAACCATCAGTGGAACCCGGGCAACGAGGCGGCGGCGGCGGCGGCAAGAACGAGCATCTGCCTCCCCCGCAGTGATCAGAGACTGGTCGCCGCCTGTCCTTCGCTCGGACGCCTATACGGCGCCAGCGTTCAGCCTTTCGTCGCCTACGAAACGGCCTTGAAACGACCTCCTGCAGCCGCGGACGTTCCATCTTCGTCTCCTTTTTTCTCCGGCAAATGGCTTTCAGACAGTTCCGGAAAGTCCACGGACGATCGTCTGACCCTGTTGCCGCAAGGTCAAGGTCATTGTTCTTTTGGTCAAACCGATCCTAGACATGACACTGACCCATGCCGGGTCAGAGAAAAGAGAGACCAGACGACGTCATCGGATCTTAAAAGAACTGAAAATCCATTTTCCATCGAGAACCTGATTAGAAAATAATTCATTTAAACGTAGCTCTTGTATAGTCATAAGAGCGAACAAAACTACAAAATGTTCATGTGCATATAATTATAGGTCTAGTTTATTTATAAATCTATTTTTCTATTTGCAACAAACGTGCCAAAAAATTACCGAATTCGCCTTATTCGATATCGAATGACCGACAGCTTTGGCTCATTTGGATTATAATCGACAATTTATAAGGCCATGTTCGATATTGTCTCTTATGCTGTGTTTACGCAGCAACTTTTTTTCATCTGTCACTGACTTGCGCTAAAAAAATCGCAGGCGATTTCGCTGACATGCATTGTGGAATAGGCCTAATTGTCTAAATACGCCTAAAAGCCATTTGTATGGCGCCTAAGTTCACATATCTTGACTATAATTAGAATGCGATATTTCGTCTTATGTGTGCAAAATTTCAATCGATAAACGAAAATATTGCTATATTATAAATAATTGTTAAAACTATCGAATTGGAAGTGCGTTTCCTTTTCATAATCGTTCATAAATCGTTCGTTGTACTTGAAGATGCAAATTTACCTTTTAAATGTTTAGATGTATATACGGAACGTATATGATGCATGCCCAATATATATTATATAAAAATATTATATATATATATATATATATATATATATATATATATATATAAAGTAACTGTTTTTAGCTCAATTTACCATTTCCAATGCTATAGCAAACATCACTGCATAAGAACGATTCATCACGACTTTATCATGGCAAGTAGATTGAGCATATTCTACATTGTACAGTATATAATTGCATATATAATAGGGCTAAGCGTTAAGCACTCTTATAAAACATATGCATACAATGCAAGGGCTTCGATTGGAAGAAGGCCACATCACAAACACACCGCACAAATTGAATATACGAGTATGCCTTAGTATGTTATATACATGTATATTGATGTATATATATATATATATATATATATATATATATATATATATAATACTCGATATTTTTTCCAAGGAGTTTTTATGACAATTATTGTATTCGAAGGCGATGAATGACAGGTTAAATATCAACGCAATAGAATTATCTAAGAAAGACTTGTAATAAATGTCTGTTGTGTTATTTGACGCCTTAGTTTGACTGTGAAAGAAACGGCTTTTATACTCGAAATGACCATCTGCCTTTATTCACAAATCTATAGGAAAGAAATTAGGTCCCGACTTTTTGTACTAAAATTTACAGAAATTTTGCTGAGTATGCAACTCCCACATTGGTTCGGGTAGATCATCCGTTGTACCCGGCGATTATATACAGTACACTGTATACGTATATATATATATATATATAATGTAAAAATATTATATATATATATATATATATATATATAAAGTAACTGTTTTTGAGGTTGTGCGACCCCCCATTATATTTAGAGCGGGGGTGGAATTGGTTCGACCACAAACCTTTTGAAAGATAAATTATAGTAAAAATCAATGTCTAGAATTTTCACAGCTAAGTTTTACAATCAAAAGGAGGAGCAATAACAGATATTAATGTGCGTGTTGCAAATCATAGACTTTAATATGATAAGACAGCGTGTATGCATGGTATCAGAAAGTGACGGCAGTTTGCATTGGTTGTGTGTGTGTGTCAAGAAATGTTTACCCTACAGAAATCTTGAAAATTTTGGTACACTGTTGGCATGGATATACCGTTTAGCCGTTTAACTTATTTAAGGTAGACTATAGTTGTTTAAATATTGTGTTCAGAATTGATCGTCTGATTTATGCGAAATGCAGCGACATTAGTATACATGTCGCTGAGTGTACAAATGAAGACCTGTCGCAAATGAGCATTCGAAAATTGCATAGTAACATATAGGCTTATAGTCGTATACATCAGCACTGCACAAAACGGCTTCATACTCAACTAATAATCGACCTAAAAATCTACTTTTACTGTACGATTATAGTATTTATATTCGTGGATCAATTGGTACGAATAAGAATTGTGGAAAAGATGGGTAAAAGATCAAACGGAACACATTTAAAGCAACGATGGTAAAAGATATATAAAACGGTGACGTCGTCCATATCTAAGCAGGCGCCGCTCTCAAATAATCAGATTTCAGTAACCATGTAAAATACGCCAAAATCTCTACAATACATTTGACGATTAGATTAGATTATACGATTATTCTTGTGTTTCTTCATTAATCGTTGTTCAATGCTTAGAAGTCTACATAATTGGATATCATTGAATGATGCTAAATACATTACGATAGCGCTAAAGAAGTATGGGGTCTTCAAGATGTCTGCGGGGTAAACATTTCTTGACACACACCCAAATTGACACAATGCAAACTGGCGTCAGCTTTGGTCTGACTCTGCCGTACAGTAAAGGGTAGATATATAGACGGCATATCTAGTGATAATAATAAATCTATGTTGCAAATGCTTTTATGAATTTCATAGCACCATTTCTGCGACGAGAGAGAGAGAGAGAGAGAGAGAGAGAGAGAGAGAGAGAGAGAGAGAGAGAGAGAGAGAGAGAGAGAGAGAGAGAGAGACTAACCTAGCTCAAAGCTTATAATTATGTTTTAGCATTTTGTCAACTGATAAAAGTTGAGTTATCCTTTTATCTTTTTCTAATCTGGCGTGTATGATCTGGTATTTTTTATCTTCGTGTGATGACGGCGACTCTTATCGCAGTCACATTAGCCTATAATACATCTTCTCGGTCCATTTTTTAAATTAATAAACTGTTTCTGAAAAAAACTGCTCACCTATATAGCGCAAGAAAATTTTGAACTTTGCGCCTCTTCTTGCGGCCACTGGAGCAGGCACCTGACCTGCGCATAGCTGACTCCCCACTCGCCCCCCCCCCACCCCCATTCGCCGAAGCAACGCCTATAGGCCCCAAGCACCGGGGGTCAACGGTCATTCCCGCTTTCTGGCGTGATTTTAAGGGATGGCGTTCGTTTGGGAACGATCGAATACATAAACTGCGCACGTCAACACACAACGGAACATCTGTTGGCCGTTTGGAAGTCATTTGCAACGGCGAAAACCTTCAAAGCTCGCGCGTCGGAAGAAGCTCGCTCCACCCGGCGGTGCTTACGGGACCGGCCCCCTTCCCCCTCTTCCCTCGACCTACACCCGAACCCTATACCGGTCCAGCCCTCCGCCGCCGCCGCCGCCGCCGCCGCCGCCGCCTCGGCCGACTCAGCGGCTTCCCCGCCCTAGTCAATTATCGCCTTGATACGGGTTAGTTACGATAATTGGCTTCTGGACAAGTTGGTCCAGATGCGAATCGAATAACAACTTTGCCTGAATAAATACGAAGATGTCCTATATAGGGACTCGGGGACTCGCAGAGACCAGGACGGGGGCGGGGCGGGGTGGGGCAGGGCGGGGAAGGAGGGGGCGGTAAACGGAGGGGTGTTAGAGCATCCTCTGGTAGACCCTATATATATATAGACCCGGGTGCATATCGATTCTTTCGTTCGCAATGTGAGATTAAGAAAACTCGGGCGTCTAGTTTTGCTGTTTGAACGGCGAAAAAGATCGGAAGTGGAATGAAAAGCACTGCGTAAGAGAAACCAAACTGACGCAAACAACCACACACAGACCCAATTACACAGGATGTGGAGGCCGTCGTAAAAAAAGCCCGCCCGCCCCGTATGCATTACAAAAGCCCCCTCCCCCGCCCATCGACCACTGCAAGCTTACGGATCACTCCCGCCCCCTCCCCGCCCATCGACCACTGCAAGCTTACGGATCACTCCCCCCTCCACCAGCATTACTGAAAACGAGGCATCCGCACAAATACGCGGAGTGGCAAATACCACGGGACGATAGAATTTCACGACGCTTCGAATAATTATTATTATACTTTGATATAAACCGATGGACACTTTCGATCGACCAATTCTCAATTATTTTGGTTCTTCTAACTTATTCTGACCTCATCTTCTTAGTTTACTCACCATCCTCTCTCGTTGCGTTGGCGCATGCATGTTTAGGCCTTTAGGGGTGGTGCACGATAAAGGTTCTATTACATTTCCTTAACCTATAGAGGCGACCTGTGTATACGTCACTCCGTGAATTTTAAAGTTCATGATATAGTTATCGCACGCCGCCTCCTGCATGAGCAGGAGATGTCTCAATTTCTTTTTGGACTGCAGAAGACACCCGACATTTATTGCCACCCCCTATGCCCTCCAAGCCGAAACTCTTACCCCGTTACAGTTGACTGGTAAAATTCGATTTAGTTCGTTATTGAAAAATGTGCATGCAGCTGAAGACCAGAGATGGCATGCATGGCCATGCACGACGTCAAAAGAGCAGGCTTAGCTCAGACTAAAAGACGGCGTTTAAAACCAAAATGAAAGAAAAGGTGGCTGCATGGATGTTAAACTCAGACATTTAAACTATAATACTTGAAAGCAATTTTCACTATATTATTAATTTTGCACACAAATTTGGACAGTGCATTATATATATATATATATATATATATATATATATATATAGTATGTATTGTGTGCGTGCGTGCGTGCGTGTGTGTGTGTGTGTGTGACTGTGTGTGTGCGTCATACAATGCAAGCCCGCTTGTTTTTCGGCCACAGCAATTGCAGATAAGAGATCAATTACTGAAATAAACAGAATCCAGATGAAGTACATAAATTGAACTGACGCTGTATATATATATATATATATATATATATATATATATATATATATATATATATATATATATATATATATATATATATATATATACATCCAACGCATGCGGTTTCAACTACTCTCAAGGAATTCATTTAGACGGGTCGTATAGTTTATTAGGCTATCAACCCGTTAATAAAAAAGAGTTAAGTCTATACCAGTGGTAAAATTTAAGACCCTTGAAAACGCTAATTTCGGTGCAGAGGAAATTACCTCGAGCTTATATATAGGTATATATATATATATATATAATATTATATATATATATATATATAGTATAGGTATACCGGTAGGAATCCATTACCCACTGGATATAGTCCAAGTGTCGCTGTTACAACAACCGCAGACCATCACCCTCCCTCACGCCCGTTTAGAACCACGGACGGCTATTAATCACCCGGCGACGACGACGGAGGGAGCAGCGCCATCCACGCGGGGCGCAGATTGTAACAGCTGCCGGTCTTATTTACCCCCGACGGAAGCGGGTTGTCGTCGTGCCTTTGAAGATCTACGACTTCCATGTGTCGGCGGCGTCCAAATCGACTTACCAGGTTCCGTTCGTTCTACCACGCAACCCCACCCGGGACGGGTGGACCGGGGGGAGGGGGGAAAGAGGGGGTTCGCCCCGCGGAACCACCCTGATCGACAGAAACAGCGGGTCGGGTTACCCTCGCTCTTGCGAAGGAGCGGAGAGGGGGTCACGAAGGTCAGATTGTCTCTCCGTGCCTCGAGATCAAAGGACAATTTGTCACGCAGTCAAAATATTATTGAGCAAACGGGAACGCGAACGGATCGAAGAAGCTATAAGTAAGACGACTCTGCGCAGTTATAACGAGAGAGAGAGAGAGAGAGAGAGAGAGAGAGAGAGAGAGAGAGAGAGAGAGTATTTGGAACGCCGTTGAAAACATGCATCGCCGGCCACGACCAATAATATAATTATTAATAATAGCAATCGCCTTCTGGAGAAACTTCCTCGTTATAGGCGAGGGCCTTAGAGAGAGGTTCGCGGTGGAATGCTATAGCTGTCGGTTGGCGCCAGATCGTCTCCAAAGCTGTGCAAATTATTTCTACAAATTTAATTCCGCTCTATAGGCGAACGCGTGTTTTCTGTCATCGCGGTCGAAAGAGAAAGAAGTCTTCAGAGAGAGAGAGAGAGAGAGAGAGAGAGAGAGAGAGAGAGAGAGAGCGCTTCTTCTTGTTTTCTAGCCCCATCTCTCTCTCTCTCTCTCTCTCTCTCTCTCTCTCTCTCTCTCTCTCTCTCTCTCTCTCTCTCTCTCGCTCTCTGTCTCGTGTATAGTTGAGTAGTTGCCGCCTATATCATGAAGATCTGTTGCTCGTCAATCGCCGAATCTTCGCCATATATTTCAACTTCTGATCATCGTCGTCGTCTTCGTCGAGAGAGAGAGAGACTTTTACTGTGCCGTCTCTCTTCGCCGGAATCGGTTTTCGTTTCCATTCGATCCGCCGTGATTCACCGGCTATAATCCGCAGCCACAGATCCGCGTCTCTATGCCTCTATAGTTGCGACGAAACAGCGACGCTGACTGACAGACACATCGATTGGCATATACGAGATCCACACTTCGAGAGAGAGAGAGAGAGAGAGAGAGAGAGAGAGAGAGAGAGAGAGAGAGAGAGAGAGAGAGAGAGAGAGAGAGAGAGAGAGAGAGAGAGAGAGAGAGAGAGAGAGAGAGAGAGAGAGAGAGAGAGAGAGAGAGAGAGAGAGAGAGGTCTTTCGTCGATTCCGCGTCCACGTAACGTCGATTGTTTTATGCACGATAATTGAGTTTCACGATGTGTCGGAGAGCCCATTACAAGGATCGCGTTGTGCATGGGAGCTTGCGGCTTCGTCGAGTTACGAGACCCGTAAATCCTATACGCTGTAACTTATACGATCGCGCGTCTTCTTTACAGCAGCAGCAGCAGCAGCAGCAGCAGCAGCAGCAGCAGCAGCAGCCGCTCTCAGAGCATGGAGGTCGACGCTTAGAAGCAATTCAAGCGATGTCCTTTGTCGATCGTCAATCGTCAGTCGATGTTTACGCTTGAGGCCTCTTATACCTTCACATGTAAAAACTATTAAATGCTTCATTATTTTGTTACAATACTTATTATGTATAACAGGGTAAGGGCATATACAGTATATATGTATATATATGTATATATATATATATGTATATATGTGTATATATATGTATATATATACAGTATATATACATATATTTATATGCACCAGTGTTGTATAAAATACTTTCTACAAGTATTTGAAATACAAAATACATTTTTAAAATGTATTTCAAATAGTTTTTCTCAAAGACTTCCGGGTGGAGCAAAACACAAAATACAAAGTACCTTTTTTCAGAAATGCATTTCAAATACAAAATAATTGTACGGCCCCATGACAATCGACAGCAGTGTAACACACACACACACACACATACACACACCAATTTGAGGTCGACGCCCCCCAAATTCACAATTCTAGAACTATCCCTGACTGCATCCAGAACAGAACTGCCTATTGTTGGCTATATATAAATCAGACTATCTGCAAAGGAGGCTTATACATGCATATTGTTTCTATAATAATTATATACTTTTTGTGAACTGTCAATAGCTACAACTTCAATGTTTATGTGCAATTTAGGTTTCAGATCTGGAATTTGTAATTTGGTATCGTGATAAAGTGTTTGCTGGATTTCTAATAATATCAGCTAATTGCTTCTCGTGCATGATAGGCTTACGTCATGAATCTTTGATGCAAAGTTGCCGGTACAAGAAAACTGCTGTTTTAAAAGTTTGTGTGCTCTTTATATAACTATAGCATATATATATATATATATATATATATATATATATATATATATATATATATATATATAGCAACGTTCTATTATACCGAGTATATTAGGGTGGGTCATAAATTTTTTTCCGGAGTTGCTGAACCGCGGCTCGGTATAGTAGAAAGTTGCTATAGGTGCTATAGTGTGTGTGTGTGTGCGTGTGTATCCTCTTCGTCTTCTAGGCGTTGTATTAATCGCCGATGTTTAGGTCTCGCCATGCATTAGAGGATTTAGAGCCGATGCTCGTCTGATTAATTTAACCCATGCAGCTATAGCCTATAGGGCCGAGTCGAAGGCAATTGATTTGTGTGTTCTCGTTCGGCTTGGGCGCATCCCTCTGGTCCCGACCGTCCGTCCGTCCGTCGGTCGGTCGACGTATGGCAGCCTTCCCCGGGCGTCGGGAGATGAGCCGATCGCGGGACAGCTGTTGGCCACGTTTCGAAAATAAACACGTCGAGACCAGCTACGTAAGCAACGGACGAACACGCGGAACTGCAAAAGCTCCAACCAACATCATCTCGGCGGTTTAGAAGAATCGGTCACGGATGATACACACACGCACACACACACACACACACGGACGAATAATCAAATATACATCGGGTAAATGAACAGTAGGTGTCGTCATGAGATTGTTCACAACAGTTATTGGCCGAAAGATAATCAACACACATCGAAACAGTCCATCTATATACCGCCGCGTATATGCTCGCGTTGTAAACCGCGATGTCCGTCTATGACACACAACATCCTATATATAAGTTTCGACCGAATGATGTCTTCTCCATGCATGCGCGCTAAATTCCGCGAGTCTTGTTTATGTAATCTGTGTGTGTGTGTGTGTGTGTGTTTGGCGTTGTTACTGACATGTAAACATCGCCGTCAACATCTCGACATTAGTAAAAAATGCGGCGGATTCCTCTTCTCCTGACGCTCTTTCCGTCCTCCCAACCCACCCCACCCCACCCCGACCAATCCCTATGGGCGTGACCGGAATTGCATAGGGTCCAGGGACATCTTCTCGTGAATTCCCGCAACCCGGAATCCCGGATGACATGGAAACAGACACTGTGCGTCACGCAAACAGCTTGTTGTTGTATAGTTGACGGGCATGCAGTTGAACATTCCCGATGAGTCCCATCTTTGTCTCTCGCAACTGAAAGTGCTATAAGGCCTATAAGGTCTATGCTAACGGGCATAGACAGGCGCTATAGAAGACAGTTCTCAAGAGCTTTGTAGGCCTACGGTGTATAGGTCTATACAGAAATATTCATATAGCCATATAGTGGCTAATGGTCGGTGGCCCAATAAATAATAAACGATGCATGGGACAATAATGCCTGAAGATAAATGTCTTAAGGCGACGTCGTCGAATAAAACGGCGTCACTTTACATGTACTGACAGTTGTTTAATCGAAAACCATCATGGAGGGCTTGACAGCCACTGTGCGTGCGGCCATAGACCTTTATGCAGCCTGTGCAAGACAGATGTCAAACCGAATATTCACTATACGTTTCAATCAGTCAAGGTCTCCTCGGCTTTACTTAGGCCTAATAATGAGCCTAAACGAAAACGACCGAACGAAACAATAAAAGGTTTTTAAAGCATATTTAAAATAGGCCTAAACCCAGGGTCATATTAAGGCGGGGGCTGAGGGGCCTGAAGTCCCAGGCCCACCATAAAAATAGGCCCACCGTTTTTCAAGCGGCGACCTTTTTTACTTCTCAGCCCCAGGCCCACTCGGACCTTAATCCGGCCCTGCCTAAACCAATATAAGACCAAGTATACCGCCTCTTCGGATGAAACAATGACGGTACGTTGAACAGTAGGCCTATAGACCTATTGAGGTTTAATGAAGTTTATTTCAACTCAATTTTATCAGACATCAATTGCAATAAATGACATAAATTGAAATTATGTTAAGATGAAAACAAATTACAGAAAAGTCACAAGAGCAATTTTGGTCTAAATATACATTCATTAGCGTCGCCACGGGAGGTGGGTGGGGGCAACTACCTCCCAACCTGCCCCAGACCACCTACCAGATTCGCGCATATCCGATGAGAAAGTTTTCTGTGGAGAGGGGGAGAGGTGGGTAAGGATTCTGACACGCTAGCCCCTTTTGTCCCACAACCAAAAATTCCTGGCGGCGCCACTGCGTTATAAATACAGAAGACGATGGCCTAAGTTTGCAATAGCGATTGATATCGATTTATTAAAGGATGCTAAAGATATTCGCTCAATATGACACTTAAAATCGATATCTAATAGGACGTAGTAAGTTTTAAAAATGCGAATGAATTTGCACAAATCCTATGCATTATTAGCATTATGGTCTATGGAATAACGAGGGTTGTCATGGATGAACCGTTTTAAATGGAGAAGGCGATGGCATATGAATGCAATAGCGATTGACATCGATGTGCTAAAGGATGCTAAAGATAGGCTCTCAATATGGTACTTGAAATCGATCTCTAACAGGACGTAGTAAGTTTCAAAATGCGGTTGAATTTGCACAAATCCTATGCATTATTAGCAGTATGGAATGACGGAGGTTGTCATGGTGGAGGCGTTCTAACATTAGCGTCGCCACGGGGTGGGGTGGGGGGTGGGGGTGGGGGTAGGGGCAACTGCCCCAACCTGCCCCATACCACCTACCAGATTCGCGCAAATCCGGCGAGAAAGTTTTTTGTGGAGGGCATAGGCGGATTTCATTAAAGGCTAGGGTAGGCTTAAGCCTATCCAACTAATCCCACCAAAACAAAAAAATAGTTTTTCCATCAACATCAGGCCTGTCGCGTGCCCATTTTGCCCCTCCCCCCAACCAAAAATTTCTGGCGACGCCACTATATACATTCGTGAATAAAAAAAAGAAACTTGAGAATTAGGCTAGCCAAATTGTAAGTTAATATTATTCAGGATTATTCAGTTAATAGTACATAATATAGTAGAAAAGAGTTATAGGTGGCATACTGAGAAGAAAAGGGTTGCCTAAAGGGAAACATATCTCTCCAGGGAGGTAACCTGATACATCGAAATTGTTAAATGTAGCAGACAGAGCATTATACAATATACATCAAGTTAAATTCTTATTAATTAAGCAAAGTTCCTAAAATTCTTAATATTCGCTAGGTGGCTGAAAGCAAAATTCAAAATGACTTCAGGCGATCTAAATTCAAAATAAAAATTCAGCGGGATCGAATGGGAAAATTTCCAATAAAGAAGTCTAGAAGATTTTAGACTATTTTATGGAGTTATATAGGACTACAAATTAGAGTCATTTTTATTTCGGCAATTGAAAGGAAATTCATGTTCTAATAACAGTGTTTATTCTAGACCTTCTCTCTCTGGGGATTTCCCCCAACGTTTGAAATTCCCCCCCCCAAATTTTGACATTTTGGCAAGTAGTATGACCTTCCCAATGGCTGTTCCCCCCAAAAATGTTAAACTCACCCATTGTCTAGGTGGCTGGAATAAACGCTGTATAAAGATGATTAATATATTAGTAAACTATTTATTAGGTTTAATACTTTTGGGTAGAATTTCATAAGCTAATCTCAGCCCTAAAGCCTGTGCTACTTTTTGTAAATTCTGAAATTTACAGGTTTAAACAGCACATACTTAATTTAACGTGATTTAAAGTGACTTAGGAGGCATTGCTGCCTGTATGAAAGCCACTAGGGGCGCTAACGGGGCTCGAACCCGCTCCGTCAGCCTACTGCTCCAGCGCGTACCCCACTATTTCATCTTCGGCCCCATCTTCTTGTGTACAGAATGTGTAGCCTTCGTGGGCCTATGATGCAAACTTGTTAAGACTATAAAGGCATTTAAAGATTATTCTTGGTAATTTACCAGGGCTATTAGAGGGACAAAGAATCCTCACAGATCTCGCGAATCGTTGGGTTTGAGTCTTTTGACACATGGACACTTGGACAGCTCCGACAGAGTCGTGTTATTATGTAATGTAATGTAATGTAATGTAATGTAATGTAATGTAATGTAATGTAATGTAATGTAATGTAATGTAATTAGCTATTTATATTGCGCCTAATCAATTAATGTTAGCAAGCGCATTACAATTAATGTCAATAATGTCAATTATTATATGCACAATTAAACAAATGTGTCTTCAAATGTTTACGGAAAGCGACGGGCGACTTTATGCTCCGTAGCGCTGGTGGAAGGGCGTTCCAGGCATGGGGTCCAGCGTACGAGAAGGCTCGTTGTCCCATGA
Source organism: Metaphire vulgaris (assembly GCA_018105865.1). Classification (NCBI taxonomy): domain Eukaryota; kingdom Metazoa; phylum Annelida; class Clitellata; order Crassiclitellata; family Megascolecidae; genus Metaphire; species Metaphire vulgaris. The sequence goes on along the minus strand of CM030847.1, from coordinate 3,210,295 downwards.
CTGTCCGAAGACGAGGTTTCTGGTATTGACTGGTAGAGGCTGATCGTAGGCCTGGTCTACCAATGGCGGTTGATGTTGGCTGGAGCAGATCAGCCAGATAGGTCATGGAGGTATTATCAATTTATTATAATATTATATAAATTTTTGAGAAGTAGTCTTCTCCTGGGGACAAGGGAGATGAGAGAGGTAGTACCTTTCCCTGATCCTACAGATCAGGACTGGTCCTCATCACTCCCAGGGTCAAGTGATGCGCAATACATAGCCTCTCCTTGTGCCAAGACCGTCTGTGCGTGATGAAGAATCACACCCTACTAGAGGTGTCCCTGTTACGCAGAACACAGCGGATCTAGACTGGGAAGTCGAAAAAACATCCCTGGCATGCTGGAAACCATGCTGGAAAGAGTAAAACAAAGGAAACTCCAACTTTTCGGACACATATGCAGAATGAAAGAGGACAGAAAGATCAAAGCTCTAATGTTTGGAATAATGGAGGGTGCCAATAAGAGAGGGAGACCACACAAGGAATGGTGTGATGATATTGAAGAATGGCGTGGAAGCAGTTTACAGGATCTTAGTCACAGAGCAACGGACAGGAAAGAATGGCAGAAAACTGTGGAGATGGCATTATACACCAACGGGCGATGAGCCCACGGTTAATGATGATGATGATGATGATGAGTCTTCTCCTGGTTTATCTTAAAGGGTGTAGGGGCAGCAAAAATGTAAAGTTGTAAACTAGTGTAAGTAAAATGGCGATCGGGTCTGTTACTCTGTTATTCGTTATGGTTGTTATTCTTTGAGACCTAATATGCTCGAAATTCTTGGAATTAACGCCATAATTCGGCTTTATTTAGCGCAGTTTCACACAGTTGAACCGTAAAATAGCGACGTTCCAATTCCTTTTAGTAATTTTTCGTTTGTTCTGAGCATCGGCCCAGCAGAGCGGATTCTGCTGCGAAAGGAAAGTGATTATTGTTTGAAAAGAGTTATTTGAAATCTAAGCGCAGCCGATATGAATCCACTTATATTGGAGGGAAATTCGTCGTGCTCATTCGAAATGTATGACCCGTATACTGGTTCCCCGCTCGACTGGAGGGAGTCGCACTTCGAGGGACCGGCGGTAGATGAGGAAGAGCTGGACCCCGACGGCGTCCGAGGGCAGCGAATGGTCCGGTCGTTGGAGGATTTCTGCGCCGCAGCCGACGACGACGACGATGATTTTCCCGACCGACAACAACCGATGTCCCTGAGCGCCGTTGAGACTGACGGACCCGGGAGAAAACAGAGGCAGAACAACCGACGAAACACGACCAACGGATGCGCTGATCCAGAAGAGAAAGACCACGCCGCAATTCTCAAGACAAAACTCCTGTCAGCCTTTACGAATGTCAAAAACGGTGAGCCATACTGCGATGTTGCATTTTCAGTGTTATTTACTTGATACTTGCGAGAAGTATCTTACTAATTATGATGATGTGATGGCTTAAAGGCTTCACGAAATGCTTAAGTAAATTTCTAGGTTTGGCAATTTCTGTCTTCAGAAACCTATTGCTGGATGAAAACTGCATTTTTTGGTTGACGATGATGATGATATACAGAGTTATTTTGTCTGGTAATGCGTAGTGGCATGATTTCCATGTGGCAGTAACTTTGTTCTTGATTTACAGGTTGGGTTGTAAAGTCTGCAGCAAGTTTCAGTTATGGTTCTACTACATGGCTGCTGGGTGTCAGTTACAAATTTACCAAAGCAGGTATTTACTCATGAATTGTAATAACTTAATCATCAGAACTGTGAAAACTCTGAAAATGGAACATGTCAGTATTGTATTGTTGAGACAAGGAATTATTCTAAAAGTTATAAGGCATTGAACTATTTAAACCCTATTTTGCTTCTGTCACTTTACAAGAGTCTAAGAATATCCATTGTTAACCCCTTTACCGGCCGTGACGCACATATGCGTCCATTTTACATTACGTTACAAATAAATGGCCAGTAAAGGGGTTAATGGGTTTAGCTGTAATGAGTCACGACGTGCAGTTATTCGAGGGTTCTTCATTGTTTATGCTTCTCTGGTTTATTTTTAACTTCAGAGTTTGAAGAGAGAAACCGGATCGGCAGTTCGACCGCATCAACTTACGATAGATTTAAGCTTGACTTTGAGAGCCGTTTATGGCTGACGTACAGAAAAGATTTTCCAAAGCTCGACGGCTCCCAGCTGACGAATGACATCGGCTGGGGCTGCATGATGCGTTCCGGACAGATGCTTCTAGCTCAGGCTTTTGTCATGCACTTTCTTGGCCGGGGTTATTCTTTAAATATTTAATTCACTTAACCCCTTAACTGGAGATCCCGGATAGATCCGTCCATTGAGTTACCGTTAAATACACAGTTAAGGGGTTAAACTAGTTGTCTGTCTTTAAACCTGCAGAGAAAAGAACAATGCTTGAAAAATAAGAAATTTAATATTTTTTGCCAGAGCATGGTTCCATTAATAATGAACTTCAAGCATGTAGTAATGAATAAGATTCAATCATATTATTGTCATGTGGCCTCTTTTTCTTGATAGAAATTGTTGCAATTGAATTTGCTTGTCTTGAATATGTTTATTGTACACGTGAGCAACTACTAATTATCAGAATCTGGTATGAATGTTAGCCTTTTGTATTTTAACTTGCTATTAAGCAAACTATTAGGCACTTGCTGTTGGAGACCCCAGGCTGGAAAGTCAAACCCATTTATTTTCATAAAAATTAATATCGTCATGTTGGATTGTTGACAGAGTTGCTTAAAAGTGACATTTGCTGTTTTTCCTAAGCTTTTATTCAATGTTTAGGTTGGGTTTGGAAGAAGGATGCTTCGCAGGAGGAAAACGTCGTACATCGTCGGATAATCCGTTATTTCGGAGATACTCATCATTCCCTATGTCCGTTTTCTGTCCAGACGTTGGTTGGAATAGGTAGGAAGCTCGGTCGAAATCCAGGTGATTGGTATGGTCCAGCTTCGGTCTCTGCAGTTCTCAGGTATTATTATTATTATTATTATTATTATTATTATTATTATTATTATTATTATTATTATTATTATTATTATTGTTGTTGTTGTTGTTGTTATTATTGTTATTATTGTTATTATTATTATTGTTATTAAACTGACAATTTCTTGTGTGCCATATTACCAAATGTCAGGAGGTTACCATAACTCCAGGTATGCTCGAGTTATGGTACCAGTTAATATATTACGAATCTCTGGTACTGGTGACATCTATTGTTATATATTTGAGCTGGTTGGTTGATACTTTGGGTCATTAATTTTCATTTGCGTTTGTTAAGGATGAGACCCAAATAATGGCTTTGCTTAATAGGCTTCCATGGATGCAACCCCTTCGAGTGCTTCTATGACAACAGATAATACTTTATAGTTTGACAGATGTGGTTAGGGCCATTATCTTAAGATAATTTTTCACTGATCGATTACGTCTGAATTCATTCACAGCGAAATGTGATTGAATTGATTGTGATGTACTTTTTTTTACTGATTGCAGAGATGCATTGCATCAGGCTGACACGGACCTTCTTCCGGAACTGAAGGACCTGTGCATTTACGTGGCGATGGATGGAGTCCGTGAGTTCATTTCAAGGTCTTAATAAGTAGAACCTCCCAGAACTTTTTTCTGTTCTCGATTCTGCCGCTGCCGTATCTACAGAACAGTCGACCGCGACTGAGTTTGCAGTAGAACTAGATGTTGACGGATTCATTTCAGTCTAATATTTGTGGCGTTCTCGAATTTTAGTTTTTGTCAAAGACGTTCTCGACCTCTGCACGAACAACGTTCCCGCGGAAGAGTCGGAGAACGGAGAGATTTCGGAAGAAACCGGCGCCGAAAGAAGTCCCGACTCGTGTCATCGCTCGGCTGCTCCGAATTGGCGCTCCGTGATCGTTCTGGTGCCACTGAGGCTCGGCAGCGATTTGCTGAATCGCATATACGTGCCGTGCCTGCAGACGATTCTCTGCCACCCGCTGTGCATTGGCATAATAGGAGGCAGGCCAAAGCATTCCATGTATTTCATTGGGTTTCAGGGTAAGAATTCATTCAAATGCTTTGTACTGTTTCTGACCGGTAGCTGAGCATTGGAAAAATTTCTCTCATGATAGAGGTTTGCTTGCGGGGTGGATTTATTTGTTATTTTTGTCAATTTTGCAACCGCATCGGCACAAGGGCAGAGGAGGAATTCTACAGTAAATCCTCCGTATTTCATAGCAGGGGTGTCGTCTTTGCAGGACAGTTTTTAACGTATAGGCAGTAGGATTATTATCCGACCATAATGGGGTCGGTGTTACTTTTTTTTTGCAGATGATAAACTGATTCTCTTGGATCCACACTGCAGTCAAGACTGTGTGAATGTTCTGAAGGATGATTTCCCTGTTGAGGTTGGCTCTTATACACATGCATATGCAGTTGACAACCCCAACAAGACTATGGCAACGATTGCTGTACATTTCTCGCTAGACATATTGTCATGCATTGAAATGGCTTCATATTTAGTATTAATGCATAAAGACACACACAAAAATTATTTAAGCTTAACATTATCTAAAGATGTGCGCTGTTTTTTGGAAGAATTTGATCATGTTTACATTTAAAATTGGAGTTTCAACTGCGAATTTGATCGGTTGAGTATGGAAGGAAGTGGATCTTGAACAGAATGCAAATTGTGACTGTGCTATAAAAACTTACTGTATATGCTTGACTGGTTCCCTGTGAATGGGCTATTAACAGCGATGGAGCTTGACTGGTTCCCTGTGAATGGGCTATGAATAGCGATGGATACAGGACCATCAGAGACTAAAGAGTGGACCTGTTTCATTGCTGGACTTAGAACTTGAATCTATTAGAACCTTGGTCCTTAGGGCTGTGCCTGTTGTTTTTGCTATTAGCGATTGGGTGTCGCTGGTTTGTTTAGACGTTTCACTGTCAATATCCACGAAAACTCTCGTTCAGCAAAATGGATCCTACCTGCACTCTCGGCTTCTACTGCAAGACAAAGGAGGACTTTGACAACTTCTTGCTAGAAGTGCCAAAAGTAGGTGTTCTGTTTAAGCGGCTCATTCCTTAGCCTATTACGAGGACTTCGGGTGGCATTGTAATTATCACCATTTGAATGGTTGGCAGCAGGGATATTTTTACACCCCCCAACACCCCTAATTTGAGGTCGACAACCCCAAAATTTGGTAATGTGAGAATGGTATGCATACAAAATGCATACTAATTAGCTCTGGAACCCCCCCAAATTTGAGGTCGACACCCCCCTCCCCCCATTCACAATCCTAGAAATATCGCAGGTTGGCAGTTTACGTCTGGTGAGTGCTTTAGTTGCTTGCTTGACCGTCATATAAGACTCTGAGCAGAGAGCAGAGAATGAAATATTTTAGGGAGTAAAAGTGACTTTCGATGGTCCTTTGCATTGGATCGACTGAAGGCATTTGTTATTGATGGAAGGAATGCAAGGCTTGTTTTAAAGGATTATTTCCAGTCTTTTCGGAAAATGTAAAGAACAATTCAGGGTCAAAGACTGAATCCTTGTAAATTTAGAGCATTGCTTTTTGTAACTGGGTGGGGGGGGGAGAGGGCACTGATAACTTTACTCGTTCATATATGTGAACAATTTTGATAAACGAACAAAGTATTTGTCTGAAGAGAAAAAAATTAGTTTGCTTGGAATGTTGAGAGAAACTGTGCTCTTGACGCTGGGACCTCTCTTTCATTTCACCACAGTTTAGCTACGATTGAATAAATTACATGTAAAGTTATGTTACACAGTAATGTCCCAACTATGATGACCCTTTGGATAAAATGACCCTGCCCGACTGACCCCACCTTTTGTATATGGCTATTTCAAATTTGGACTAAGTGCCTAAGAATGAGTAGCTACTGTGGTAACAATTTCGAAAGTGCTACATAAATTCATGAGACTTTACTTTACTTACTTACGTTTGACAGCGGTTGTTCTCCGAATGGTTTTATGTAGATATTTTTGATTTTAGATAACGATGCCTCCCACGCAGGAAACATTCCCGCTGTTTCACTTCGAGTCCGGTTCGAGAGCGGAGTTTGAAAACGGGTGTAGGAATCTCAGCACCTCGCAGATCACCCAGTCGATCACACTCGTTTCCAGATCTGAGCGCGGTTCGATCAGCTACGACGACTTTACGCTTCTCTGAGCTTTAGACGACGGGCTTAGAATACGGAAGAGCGCTGAACAGACTCGGGGGGTGAAAACGGAAACTGATTTTCTGAAGAACGGTGCGGCGGTTCTCTGTGGATCAGTCATTGGGGTTTCTGCAGTAAAAGATTTTGCATTTGCTTCTGTCACTTGTTTTGATTTCCTATTTATTTTCAGTGTGCGCTGATGATGTGCAGAAGTGTACTACTGTTATTTCTTTCTAGCATGTTTGCATCTTTTCCTGAAGTATGTCACTGTGGTCTTGATGGCGCTGTACAGTACAATTTGTTTGTTGTGATTGGCTCTTCACTGTATTGACACGATAATGAGACGGTGAGAGTTGACTGGTGACTGTTTATCAGTGGCGTAGCCAGGATTTCTGGAAGGAGGGGGGTTGAAAAAAATTTCGTCGATGACTGCCAGGGGGGGATTTTCACCCCAAAAATCGCCTAAAAAATAAAAATTTTATGGAAATACATCAAAACAATTTTTTTTGCCGTCCAAGGGGGTTTTAACCAACCCCCCGTGGCTATGCCACTGCTGTTTATAGTTGTTAGAATGTAAAATGAATAGGCTGTTATAAATTTCTATGTTATTTAAGCAAGATATTGCAATACTGTTTGAAAATTGTACAGAATCACAAGAAAGTAGTGTGTTTTTTTGTAGCGAAATATGTAGCCATAGGAGATTGAAATGAACTTGAAATAAAGGTCTAGGGCCAACATATATGTGATGAGTTACGTTTCACCTCAAATGATCAGCATGCACTTGATTGTGTTCTTAATCAAATACAATGATCAATGATCTTATTCCAAGATCACATTTATCTACCATTGGCTATAGAGCTTTTCAGACTATCATAATAGTGACATTATAATAAATTTATTGTCATTACTTTGTACAGTGACAGAATTGTTAATACACTGGCTCACTTAAAAAAACTGTTCATTGTACAGTATTAGGTTACAGTATGAAAGAACTGAACTGTTTGGCTTTTTCCTGCAATGAGACTCGTATCTAGCCAATGTCTAGGCATGAGTGATGTGCCACAATTTCTTTTGAGTGAAAAATTCAGCACCAGAGAATTTATTAGACGGGCCAGAACATGGAAGCACACCCCGATTCTAACCAATCTGATACCCGATTCTAACCAATCTGATAACTGTCATGGTTTTCTGAATAAAGATCCATCCAATAATCGACTTCTACAACCTACAGAGCTCTTTTAATGCAGAGACGGTTCTAGAACCGAGATTAAAGAAGGGAGAATCTAATCTATTCTTAAACTTCCATAGCACCACTTCATAATGCACAGGAGCATCAACCGATGGCACACCAAATCCAAATAATGTTAAATTATTAACTAAAAGCGTGTGATTTATAAAAATGAAAGATTAAATGTGCAGGTTCTTGACCAATCATCGTTCTCCTAATTTAGCCCTTCGTCTAAAAGTAATTAGATATTTAATAGATCATGGAGGTATTACCTCCATGCTTGGAGGAATGATGCATGCCTCCATGTATTAGAGTAGGGCTGCGCCGAGTAACTCGAGTAACGCGAGTACTCGACTCCAAATTGGAGTCGAGTAATTTTTTTGGAGTCGAGTACTCGCATAGAATAACTAAATAAAGAATAGAATAGATAAATAAAGAATAACCAAAGAATTTCATTAAAATTTGGCCTACCGTTTTGTGAATACACGCTTGAATATCCGAAGAAATTGATATGTAACTGTATCTATTGTTCTGCCTTGGTTAAATGAGGGTCATGAGGCAAATAATACGCATTATGTGACGTGTAACGTTTGCAAATCATGTATTTCCGGTTTTACGCGAGTACTCGAGTACTCGTTAAGCTACTCGACTCCTACTCGACTCCTAAACTACTCGGTTAGCGCAGCCCTATATTAGAGCTTGGCTTGACCTAGATAATCGATAATTTGATTGGTCAAACGGTTGCGAACCTGCTGTTGACCAGGCGTCTGATTGGTTTAAAATCCCCCATTCAATTGCGACTTGCATTGAAAACGAACAAAGATGACTTTCGACGGATAAACACAACGATAAGCGAGCGATCCGACGGAGAAGTGTTCGCAGAAATCTTCGAAATCGCTTCCTGTAAATCGGATTTTTCGAGCGATGACCTGACCATCGTCGACTCTGAATGGAATGCGAACAGTTTACGCAAATTATGTCATCGCTTAATGTGAGCTACTTGGAAGAATTTCGTGGGGGTCGTTGGCCCCCCTTCCGCCGCCGACAGTTCTCGTATAGACCTAGACTTGACGGGCGAACGGGTCCGGGCGCTTGAATTCGAAGCAATTTTTGCTTTGTAACGGCGTAGTTTGTCGTTGTTTTGTGTTTTAAGGTCCAACACTGGTGTTTGGGTGGCGTGGGTGGGGTGGGGGCTTAAAATCTGGTTGTCGATGGCGGTGGCTGCTGGTTTTTTTGAAGGTTCGATGCCCCTTTACAGCATGCGGCTGCCCCTCTATCACACTTTCACTTCAGTCCCATTATGATCGGCAAGGGGTAAGAGTAATTAGTAAGTTACTGTTTACAACGCCCGCGGACGTCGTGTAAGTTGCCTGTTGTACATAATTAAGTAAAGTAAGGAAACCAAATAACCTGTGAAAGTGAAGGGAGTGATGAAGTCTAAAGAGGTGGCTGGTTTGCAACGTAGAAAAAGAATAGACAATGGGAACGTGAATGGGGAAGGAGGAGGGGAAGATGTGACGAGCGGACGAGGCAAAGAAGGTAATTGAACTGATGCCCCTTTGACAGTTTATTTGATTTATTTATTGTTTTGCGTCTTTAAGGTAATTTATTGATTGACCTCTTCTCAGGGATTATTTCCAGACACAGATTTTCTCCGATCAATGGTTTGACCTTGAGCCATACTCTTAAAACGTATCTTGTCAATAATTGTTTACTGTCATACTAGGGACAAACTGCTATTGAACCAACTGACTGGATATTATCCGAGGACATGATTTCTGTCTCCTGTGTAACTTTTAAATGACAGTCAACTGGATCTGTCCCGCATTATTATAACAGTGCCAATTTTATAATGGATTAATTGATAAATGGTTAATTTAATTTTGAAGTTTTGTTGTTTAGTAGGATATTTTGCTCAAGTGAATTGCACTTATTTGCTGAGTGCGTAGAACTTTGTCTGAATATTTTCATAGAATTAATATTTGAGTGAGTTTTATTCACAAAAATACTAGAATCAAATTTGTTGCTAGTCTGTGAATGTCAGTGTATTGACAGATTGTGTTTTTTATCTAAAGGACGATTTTAATCCGTTTTTGGATGCCCTGTTGCCGTACGTAAAGGAGTTTTCATACACCTGGTTTCATTTGCAAGCTGCAAAAAGAAAGTACCAGAAGAAGAATGAGTGTCGGATGCCTATGGAAGAGGAAGTACAGACCAAACATCGGCTGCAGGTGGATGTAACTTGATGTTAAACGTGTTACCATGAAGCATTTTATAACGTACTAAATAACCAAAATTCATAAGTGACGGCTAATGTTAGTCTTTGGCTTGAAATTTTTCTGCTGTGTACAGAGTTGTTTTAAGGGAGACAGATAAGTTGTTCTCACTGTTGCCAGCTTTTATGCTTTGTTCAATTGAACCTCAGTGTTTGATCTATGCACAAAATGAACCTGATTGCGTTTAGAATGAGCCTCGAGACGTTCAGACAAAGTGGGCGTCACGCTTGCTGACAAAATTGCGAAAGGACATCAATCAGGAATGCCGCGATCTCTTCATAAACTGTATCACAAAGAAGGGGGGCGTTCAGACAGTCTGCGTGCTGAGCAACCCCGACCAGAAGGGCAAGATGCGCCGCATCGACTGCCTTCGCCAGGCGGACAAGGTCTGGCGCCTCGACCTCGTCATGGTCATCCTATTCAAAGCAATACCGCTCGAGAGCACCGACGGCGAGCGGCTCGAGCGACTTGCCGAGTGCAAAAATCCCGGACTCTGCGTCAATCCGCACCACGTGAGCATATCTGTAAGAGAGCTCGACCTCTATCTGGCAAATTACATCAACCAGTGCGGCACCGCCGGTGAGAGAGAGACCACAGTTTGTGTGATTTTTTTCTTTTATAATATGAATATTTGCTGTGGATATTGAAAACAGTATTTCATATTTTTGCATGTATAAACTCTGCAAATGTGCACGTGTCCCGTAAAAAAAAAAAGAAGTAAATTTTCACCCTAGGCTCAACGCCCATAGGTGCGGTGCTGATCCCCGTTTGTGGCCATCAGCCCATAGGTGGCTAAGCCATACATCGGCGGACGGTGGCCAGTCTCTTCCGCCGAACCTATGGTTACTTTCGCAATGTTGCCATTGCTACTCATTTGATGTTACTATCGCCCTCTAGCGATTAAGGCTGAGTCGACCTTAGGGGCTCCTACGGGATTGAACCCGTGTCGTCGGCGTGCCTGCCCAGTGATATTACCACTCATCTATCTTCCCGCCCCCACGTGTCCCGTGGAGATTGTTTAATCGTGCAAAGCGTTACTGGCATAACCTGCACAGATGCGCTCGCTCCATATTGAACTCTGTGGATTGCCATGTTGGAAATTAGATAAATCTTGCCACTGCCCACGTGTTACGTACGCCCTGACATGTTTTGTGATCATTTGCAGTGAGAGTATACATGTCGGTCAGTGGCGGCTCCACAGGGGGCCCAGGGGGGCCGTGCCTCCCCTATTGAGTGCCTGCCCCCACCCACTGGCCCCCCTGTTGGGACCCTATACTTAATACTACATACCTAACAACAAATGGTTGGCCCCCCATGATTAGAAGTTGCCACCCCAACGGCTCCCCCGCCCCCAATTGCCAAATCCTGGAGCTGCCACTGGTGTCAGTTAATTCTATGTCACTCTAACTGCTTAGATTTTTACATGTCTTGAATATTCTACACATCTGTTGCCAAACATACTATCTTGTATTGATTATATTTCACAAATCTTGTATTACTAATTATTAATATTAATTTTAATGGTGATAATTATTTTTGGTTATTGTTAATTGCTCTATTATTGTAGATAGCTTTTCTAGTACTGCTGAACATGAAATAAAAGGTGATTTTCAGTTTATTTTGTTGTTCTGATTTGTTTATAAATTGTCACTCATGTTGTCCATCTGCAGCTGATGTTTGTGTAATAATATGTGGCAGATGTAATGCACGTGATTCGTAGCAGAACTGTTTTCGCGTATATCTGTCAGGTTTTTCTGTGTTCTTTCGTGTCAGCATATGCATTAGTGTTTCTGGAGACTTGACGTGTTTTTAGAGGCGAATCAAGCCGGTGAATTTGTTGCTTGGAATGTTTGTAGACCGTCTTAACGACAACGTCACAGCATCTCATAGCTTCAATAATAACAACAGTAATATTGTGATTACCGGAGCTTACTCAGTCAGCGAGCTGTTGCAACAGACAAAAGGTTGGTGAATTTTCAATCGATTTTTTTGGGAATGCATTCAGTTTTTTGCTATAATAGTACAGTACAGTAAAACACTGTTGAAAGAGATTCAGATAACATGTAATAATGCTAAGTGGAGTTAATGGCGTCAAAAGTCACTTAGTGTGGCGTGGATGCTCTCTTAGTTAAAAAATATGTGATGTTAGTGGTTGAAGTGACCGTGCTTGTGTCAATGTCTGGGAATTCTATGGCAGCCAAAGAGATGTATCCAGAGTTGAAAAGGTGATGTCCTTTGATGTCCTTTTGAAAGTTGAGTAAATTTTCATGTGAATTGTGGTTGGTGTTGGGAGGTTATCTGGTTGGTTTTTGAAATTATAATGCTATGTAGCCATGGGCGTCCAGAGGGGGTGCAATTGAACCCCCCTGGAAAAATTGTGGAGTCATGAAAAAAGTAAAATTGCTTGTTTCTTTCGTCACAAAACCTTGTTTTGCACCCCCCTGGAAAATTTTTTCATTTCTTTCTCCACAAGACCTTGTTTTGCACCCCCCTGGAAAAATTTCTGCAGACGCCCATGTATGTAGCTAGTCACTTATTTAGCAGTTGTAATACTGGTATTCTCTCCTAGCGAACGATGACTGTGCTTTGTGATCTAAAGATAGCATAATTGCGAGGGCACAGGAGCGTACGCCCGGCGTCCAGCTGCCGCTCTATGCAATGAAGTCGGAGTCGACTCTTCAGTACTTCGGCCCAACGGCGCCGCAGTCTTCATCGACGAAACTCGTATCCGGCGGTCTCCAGGACGCTAAACCCGGTGGAAACGTCGGCATCGCTCAGCAGACGCACGGCGAAGAACCGGTCTCGACGACCATCGGCTCGCCGCCTCAGCAGCGCAAGAGAGTCAAGCGCGACACCATCAGTTCGATGTCGTCGGTCGAAGAGGACATGAGCAGTATCAGCGGGGAGAGCGAGGTGGAGAGGCAGCCGGCGCCTCGAATTCTTCAGCCGACGTCTTCGTCGGGGGGTTTCAGCTATCAGAAGTCGCCTCCCGTTCTTCAGAGTCCTTCAGAAATGTGGACCATCGATCACGGAACTCACCTCAGTACGAGAGAGTCTTATGGCCTTTACTCGATATAATTGTTGTTGTACAGTTAAGCCCACTTAATATCATTTCTATGCTACAGCATCTCCATTTACTAGCGATAGTGATTATTGAACATGTGCTGGTGATACCTTTAAGAGTGATGTTACTGAGGTTTGACTGTCTTCAACATGGCTAAAACTGTGCTCTGAATTTATCATTCTTGTTGACTAATATGCTTGTTATGCCACCTTATCACTTTAGTTACTGTTTCTTAAAAGTTGGATCCTTGTCAAGAGATTGGTTTAATTTGAATGCCTAAAAAATCTGTGCCCTTTCTGAATGAATTAAAATCTGCGGACTGCTTTAGTTGTGCCTTGTTTTTGTCAACGCAATTGAATCGATTCTACGTGTAAATGCGTTTACAGCAACGAGGATGGTGAGAGAGGCATCTTCTCCTCCTCCTCCTCCTCCTCCTCCTCCTCCTCCTCCTCTCGGATCTTCGCCTTTGGCTCGATCGTCGTGTGCAGACTTGGCGATCGGTTTCATGCCGGTGTCGTCGAGCGGATCGCTGTCGTTGGATCTGCAGATTCGAAACAACGTTCGGTCGCCGCTGTCGCCGAAGTCGCTTGGGTCACGCATTTCAAGTCTTATTGTTCCCCAACCGGCACTGAACCGTCGACCTCCGTCACCAGTTGATGCCAGTCCAGGTAAATCTCCAGTGGGAGACAGGACACACCTGGTGAAACACTTGAAACAGTTTTTGCAGCCTGAAGTTCATCGACCTGCATAAGTTTCATCAATTTAAAGAGGTTTACTGGTCACTGTGCTGGCTGGCTGCAACGTACCTGCTTCCTTACTTACTTACTGTGTACCGTAGTTATGGTATTGATGCATAAGGTGATGTAATGTAATGTAGTACCGGTATTTGTATAGCGCCTCTTATATTTCTACACAGAGGTGCCAAACTACTCCTTAATAAAGGTGAAATATTTAACCCCTTAACCGTGTATTTAGTTGTAACTCAATGTAAAATGGACGGATATATCCGGGATCCCCAGTTAAGGGGTTAAGAGACTTCTTTGTAATTGCCAGAGCCAAGTCTGCCGCTTTCATCGATCAGCCATCTGACATCATCCTCTGATTCGGTGACGCTTCTGAAGTCCTGCAGCAGCAGTCAGCACGCGGAGGTGTCAGACTTCGTTGCTTTTGTGAATGAGAATCTGCAGCAACAGGGAAGTCAACATCACGTAAGTCATGATAATATTATTAGAATGGTTTCTTCATTTATATGTATGTGTGTATGTGTGGGCATATTAGAGGCCTGTATTCATTCGTTCATTCATTTGTTCGTTCACTTATTCATTCATTTATTCATTCATTCATATTTTAGCTGTATTAAATTGATGATGTTATATTCATAGCGTCAGCTACTAAACCGAGTAGATTTAGGCTTTATGATGAATGTCAGTTTCACTTTGAAAGTTAAGTTTGATGTTATTTTGACTTGTCTCTATATCAAGATGTTATGCAAACTGTATTTCTGCAGCTGGGTTTTACTACTGCAACATCGCACTTTTTGCCATGGTCTGTAACCGCCTATCTCGACATGGAGAATCGTTCAAGTCATATCAAGGTTAATAGTTCAGTGGGACTTGGTTTCTACAAGTAGAAACCTTTATAGCGTCTACTATTTAGTCTATTTTCATCGGCTCCTTGTTTTTGTCATTATCTCAAATTATCAAGTTATCAGAGACAACGATTGCGATGTTGAATGGCTCGAATCTCTAGTGGCAGCCGCTGAATTAGTTTTAACCAGGAGGAAGAACTTAGTTTTTGTGTCTTATTTGACAGTCAGAGTCGCAGAATCTAGTGAAAAGCCCAACGAAACTGCCTCAGTTCTACACGTCTGGAATGGCACCACCACCCCTCGCCCCAATACCTCGTCCGCTGGCAATCATTGGACAGAAGATTGGCCCTGGTAAGAAGAAGACATATGCCTTCTATGTTTTGGATATGACTTGGCTGGAAAGAGCCGTGGGAAAGTTATAAATTCATTGTTTTTGGTGCTTTCAAATTCAGAAAATGCAATTTCCTAAATCTTGTTAGAAGTGGGCTTACTGTTAGCAATCACAATTTACATCTACGTACGAAATACATTTAATTTATTTTTTGTTCCGGTGTGTGTTTGTTTCATGGAGATGCGCCAAAGGTGTGCAGTATAATAATTCCTTTGGTTTATCCACTTTCAAACTAGCCAAGAATTTTTGTAAAGTTTTTCTAGTGCTGTATATTTTCCTTAAAATTATCATGGATGGATTCCTAAGCTGATCATCAGATGCCGCATACTTCTTTGTGTGGCAGGAGGAGCTGTTAGAGTACTGAAAGGCTTTTGAACATCTGATGTTTTTGACATGACTTTTCAGTATTGGATGGATAAATTTTGAGCCACCCTGAGTTGTACTCGCGCTTAATGTTGTCTTTGTAGTTCCGGCAACCAGTTCTGCCGCACTGAGCTTGAATCTGTCGAGCACGTCGCCAAACAACACGCCCATCAATCAGGGCATCATGTCCAGCCCCTTTGCTGTCATGCAGGGCCGACCTGAACACAGCTTTGTTCATATTCACCCACAGCCCGCTCATCCGGTGAGCGTTGTTGCCGCAATTGAATGACGGATAATTATCAGCATATTTTGGTGTCACTTTGCTATTATTTATGATTTTTAAGATTATTTATATATATTATTTATGATTTTTAAGATTATATATATATAATTATTCTTGTAAGTAAAATGACTTTATTCTTGATGTTTTAATGCCTTTTCTTCAGCTGATGTTCAGCTATCCGAGCGTCAGCCCCGTTACGGCCTTGAGCGGGGTCATCAGCCCCACGACCTTTAACAACATCCTGTCTTCGCCGGGGGCTACGCCGCGCACGACCCCCCGTTCGACCCCGATTCCCCGCTTCTATACGCCGTTCATAATCGACGAGAACCAGGACATCGCGCTCATGATCAACATGGTCGCTACAAATGGATCGGACGACGTCCTCCTGCAGGAAAGTGGATGCTTTGGTAAGCACGTCTGCCGGTTTTCTTACGGACTTGCGGTCAGAGATTTACTCTTGTTACCGTTGTACCGTTTACAGCTGTTCTTGTGTAATTCTACAGTTGTAATTATTACAGGTATGCAAAGGTGCTGATGTTCTAGTTGGAGGAGAGCACTTATTGTAATAAGTCTGTAGACTTTCAGTTGTCTTGATTAGGCGTTTCGTCTTCTGTCTTAGACCGCTATCTTCATATGATGCCGGGCGGAGAGATGCTCGATGCCAGCATCAGTGGTTCCATCATAGTGCCGCAGTCATCCGTAGTGTCTGCGTCAAGTTCTGAAACCCTTGAGCATCAATGCGACGACGCTGGAGACTCACTTTCACCGGACTCGAGAAAATGCTAGCGCTTGGGATTGGTATGCAAAGTCGCGCCTGACACTTTCTTGTTTTAAACCAAGACTGCCCTTGTTTTAAGCCAAGGTGATCATTTTGGTCTCGACCCTCGAATTATGATGTAAATGTATAATTATGGTTTTGCTGTGGTAAGCTACCGCGTGAGTACAGTGCGGTGAATTTGGAGTTGTTCTCTTGGACTTTGAACAATTTTGAGTTACTGGAGTTGGATGCTCAAATAATAGAATGGTCAAAGCCAGATTACGTAGCTGTGGTTAAATGTAGAATGTCATTTTGTTGTTGGGCACAGTTGGACTAATTCAGTGACTTTGTATTTTATTCTCTTAAGTGTTCTTGATACATGCAACCATAGTTATGAAGATTTTCATTATTGATGAGTTTATCGCAAGTATGTGGTGAGCAAATCAGTTGTCACCAGTGGCATTTCCATGTAGGGGATGAGTGGGATACATCCCTCTATCGGACTTCTTTTTTTGCTTGTCAAACCTATTTTTGGGTAAAGGTCTAGTAAAACTATGGGGAAAACTGTGGGTGACCTTTTGTTGCTTGTCTAACCTATTTTTGGGTAAAGGTCTAGTAAATCTATGGGGAAAACTGCGTGTTTTTGCTTGTCAACCTATTTCCGGTAAAAGTGTAGTAAAATTAGGGGGGAAATCCCTTTTGTCAGTCTTTTTCGCCAAAGTTTATTGATTTTTTCCTTCTCTTTTCATCTCCCCTCCACCAACTTCCTATGAATTCATTTCATCCCCCACCAAGAAATCCTGGAACCACCACTGGTTATCACCAGTTTTTTCTAAAACTTTTTTCTTTGCAGCCTGATTTGACTGCAACACAGTAACTGTCTAGTATTTAAAATATTAAAAGTATGGAAACCCAATGAGAAATGTCCACTGCACCTTTGATCTGAATTTGGCATAAGCTGTACTGGTAGGATTGAATGTTGATATAATATGTTTTCTACTTGTATTTGTGTTTTTTTGTAGCTTTTAATCGGTGGAAATCTTGGATGACCAGAACAGTCTGCTATCTTGCCTTTAGTGTATGGTGCAGGCCTGGTGTGCCAATATGTAGCGCTAAGCTAGTGTCGTACAGCAGTTGTGTAGCAGTTGGTCAAACGTGGGTCTGATCATTGAGGCCCTGTTGAGTACGGTCTGAACTGACTGACTTTGCGCTATGCAATACTCTTTAGTCTGGTTTGCATTTTCTGCACGTTTTGTTTTTTTGTATGTGATCAAGGCAACAGTTTCTGGGACTGCAGTTATTGATAGAATTATTTTGAAATTATAGGGCAAAAAATATCAAGCAGCTGCAACAATGGAATCACAGATAATAATTGACTGATTGAACGTGTTATTTATTATAGTGAAATTCAGCTTGACCCCATTATTGTGCTGCTGTTCCCCTGAAAAAAACGTCCATTTGTAGTCATGATTTTGCCTTAATCGGGAGTTAATTATGACCAGATTTAATATAAATTCGAAATGAAAGACTATTGTGTTTTTAGCATATTTTTCATTAGTGCTTGTCAAGTTGTTATCTCATTTAAAAGTGGAGCACATTGATCTGGTTTGACTTTTCTTTTGGAATGGATTGTGTCTTTGTTTCCACTGGGTCTTGAGTTGATGTTAGATGTCTGATTTGAGTTTTTCATGACCATGACGCCACTAAGATTTAAACTCTATGAAATATTCAACATGAAATGAAACTTTAGGCAAGACAGATCCAACAGTTCAAGTTGTTTCAATTCTGATTACTGCTAAAGTAACTAAAAGACATTTCACCAATATTTTTGTTTCGATATTAGTCTTGAAACTCTTTGATAGTAAAAGGTTTGAGTGGCTGTTTGTAAGTGTGTGTGTGTGTGTGTCTTTTTTGTTATCACATCAGTTTCGTAACAAATAGATAATTGTTTTAAGTTTCATGAGATGTTTAAAGTAAAAATTCTTTGTAACTGAGGTGATTATTTTTGAAAGTCGTCTTAAAATATTGCAATTTATAATAAGTCAAGAACTTAACATAACTGAAAAATATTGATTTTGCAGTACATCCAAAATGTCAGAAGAAAATATATGATTGCATTTGTGAAGTGTCTAATGTTGGCTGATTCAATGTCATTTGGATGCCTCCAAAATAGTTTGATCATGCTTGGCATTATTACATGTCACAGGGTCATGAACTTGATGTTACTAAAGAAAACAAACTGGGACCCTAAGTGCCCTTACACCATCATGGGGTCTTGGCTAGCACTGCCTGCCTGTGGATCGTTCTTATACGTACCTCACAAATATGTATTTTTGGTTAAGTGTGGTCTGATGAATCGCGTACATTGGCATAATTGCTCTGGCTGATCTATCTTCCCGTGAATTTGAATTGTCCGATTATTTTGAAGATCTTTTGCGTTGTTTTCAGTTTTGTCGAGTCGTTATATTCGGACTGTTGCAAAAGTACTGTTGCGCAATGATACGAGTCGCCGAGTAAATGACTTCTGTACAGTTTTCGTTGCACTTCTGTAATCGTTGCTTATTTGTGGAAGGCTTTTGCTTATGATGTGAACCGTTTTACTTCTGTTTTTAGCTTTATGATTCGTGCTCTTGTGCGTGTGTTCGAGGTGAATTCGCCAAAGATTACAGTATAGATTTACTGTCTGTTCTGTTGTCTTGCTTTTCGTAACTGTTAAATTAAGTAAGCATTGATGTCAGTTTGCAAAAGGACCTGAAATAGTTTACTTAGAATCATTTTATGTGTTGATATTTTAAAGTTATCTGCACAGAAAATTATTGAAATGTTCTCATTGTTTTGGTTTTTTATGAAGTGAAAAGTGTAGTAGTCTGTATTGTAACTTATATTTGAGATTTTGCTGATGTATAGTTTGAAAAGTGATTTTGTTGTTTGACAGTTAAGTTAACTGTCAAGATATTGCATTAAATGTAGCGGTTGATGTCAGAATCCTTTTTGAAACTTGCGTTCAATGCTACGAGTGGCATCAATAGATGAAATCGGTAATAGAAGGACTCGAGGTAAGTAAGGTAAGTATTAAGTAATCAAGCACCAGGTAGTTGAGTACTTATTTTATAATTATTGATCTTGAAATGCTTCTGAGTTTATTTGTTAGTAAAGCAGCTGTACTTGGTATGGGTACTTGTCTGTTCAGCATATGAATATATTAAAAAAGTCAGTAAGGAAAAGTGTTAATTGTGATCCTTTGTGAATTTAAAAATTGAATTGTGCGCTGTGTGTTCTGCTTCTAAATACAATGGTCAGCTGTTGAAGAAACCTACAGGATCAGACTCTCCGCCCCAGAATTTTCCACTTCCAGTGGGGGTGAGGGATCGTACAACAAAAGCCAAATCTTCCTAGACTGAATAACTTGAACCTCCAAACCCGCATGAAACGATTTGAATGTTGTCTAAAATGGAAACATCGTATTACAGATGTATAAAACCAGAGCCATATATGGGGTACAGTGTTTAATCTAGACTCCTGGGGGGGGTGACAAAGCCGGGAGGGATTCTGCTAGGGGGCTGCTGTTAGTTCTTGTAGTATGCCAACATTTCCGGGGCGGAATTTGAAATTTCCGGGGTGGAGGGCAGTCCCCCCGGAAACGGCCTAGATTAAACCTGCGGGGGTGGGCAGACAAGGAAAAAGGCCATTCTGCACACTGCTTTCATTCTTTCACCACTTTACTTCTGCAACGTCATGAATGTAGTCTGATAATTAAGTTTAAAAAGGTCATCGCCGGTTTTTAGACTTTTAGGGACGAAACATTTATGCCTTGCCCCCGGGCGCCGAATTCTCTATAGTATATATAGAATTCTCTCTATTCTCTCTCGAATTCTCTGGACCGGCCCCTCCCTTGACTACGCCAATACCATAGTAACCATAGATTTATTATAATACATTAAAGTCTATGATAGTAACTAGTTGGTCGTCTTCTGGCATTAGTCCATTGACATCTATAAATAGCTATTTATAGATGTCAATGCATTAGTCTCACTCTAGTGTGACGTATGTGTTTCTAAGAAATGACGTACTGATCACGTGATATTCATTTCCGTCCGGTTCGCCGTCAATTGTTTTTTTAATGTTTTGGATATTTTGGAGACTGGTTTTTTGGGGGGTTAACGCCTAAATCGAACGCCAGTTGTCTGCGCTTACGAATGCGAACGGTTCGCACTTTCACTGATTCAGGGTACACTTAATTGTAATTAATTATAAACAGTGCTACTTGCGATCGGCTTCGTAGCCTACGTTTTTGCCTTACTCGGTGAAGCACAGGCTATATAGGTCACCCTACGCCCATATGGCCAGTGAGCAGCCGACTCCGAGTCATACTACCCTAGTTGGCGACTTTTCGGGGCCGAGTTCCTTTGCGGCTCTCGACCCTGAGCGGGACTTGGTCGTCCTGAACGTCGGTGGGATCCGCCACGAGACCCTCGTCGTGACGCTGACCAAGTACCCAGAGACCCGGCTCGGCCAGCTGGCTCTCCTGCACCAGAAACTGGACGTCGAAGAGTACTTTTTCGATCGCAACCCAGAGGTGTTCAACGCAGTCATGGATTACTATCGCAGCGGTATGTGGTCAATTCGTAGACTATTTATACCAACGCCCATATGAAGTTGAAGCGAAGAAAGACTATAGGAGCTGGACCCGCGTAGTAACTTTATATAAGAAAACTGGTTTCTGCAGTTAGGGCCAGGCACGTCGAAACGAATTCTTAGCAGGGGGTGCATTTTTCATGGGCGTAGCTATAAAATCATCATTTATCATTAAAAACCTGACAAGCAAAAGAGGCCCTCACCCGTCCTTTGTCGTGTCTTCAAAAATCTTGAAAAGCAAATAAAAAAGACAGCCTCATCTTCCAAGGGTGCAGTGCACAATGTTCCCTCTAAGCTGCGCGCCTGCGCGGCCGCGCACATGACAAGAAAACGCAGCAGTTTCCAGCCACCGCGCAGTGAATTTGAGTTTCAAAAAACACTGATTTTCTTGTGTTTTGTCTCGGGTGACATCTGTGAAACAATTCAGGTGCTCAGGCATGAAAGTGTGCCGCTCAGGCACTATACTTTTCCGCGCACACTCAACAAAATTTAGAGGGAACATTGGTCCAGATTCCTTGAAGACATCGACGGAAATCGACGGAATCTCTACGACACCACAAATTTTCGCTCAAATTTCGAAAAAAACCCTGGACTATAGTCCATGAAAATTTTTCGGGCGACCCAAAAATTCATGTCGATATTTCACCCAAATTTCTATTTAGAACCTTCAAACACCTTGCAGTGATGTCAGTGGAGTAGAAAAATCCGTCACTTTCCACCCTATTAATGTGTCTATATTGCAAAATATAATAATGGTGGCTATACAGTTTATAGATTTTCAAACCTTTAAAGCAGTCAGATATCTGATAGATATCCAAAATGCGGGTCCAGATTCCTTGCAGACATCGACGGGGCTTCAATCGGTGCAAATATGAAATCTCTACGACACCACAAATTTTCGCTCAAATTTCGAAAAATAACCCTGGACTATAGTCCATGAAAAATTTTCGGGCGACCCAAAAATTCATGTCGATATTTCACCCAAATTTCTATTTAGAACCTTCAAACACCTTGCAGTGATGTCAGCGGAGTAGAAAAATCCGTCACTTTCCACCCTATTAATGTGTCTATATTGCAAAATATAATAATGGTGGCTATACATTTTATAGATTTTCAAACCTTTAAAGCAGTCAGATATCTGACAGATATCCAAAATGCGGGTCCAGATCAATGTTCCCTCCAAGCTGCGCGCCTGCGCGGCCGCGCACATGACAAGAAAACGCCGCGCAGCAGTTTCCAGCCACCGCGCAGTGATTTTGAGTTTCAAAAAACACTGATTTTTTGTGTTTTGTCTTGGGTGACATCTGTGAAACAATTTAGGTGATTAGGCATGAAAGTGTGCCGCTCAGGCACTATACTTTTCCGCGCACACTTAACAAAATTTAGAGGGAACATTGGCAGTGTACCCTCCAACTTTTTCTCCAGGGGTTCACCTGCACCCCAATTCCTATGGGCCTGGTTAGGCCTACGTTAGACTAATCGTAAGATTTTTTCAAACTTCTTCAAAGACCGAACTTAGGTCGGTCTACGTCGGTCCATTCCTTATTTGAGGTCGTCATCATGCATCTCCTAACAGTGGTTCCCAACCTTCTTTGCCTCGCGGACCACTTTTGAAGTTCAAAAATTTCTCGCGGACCACCTGTTGAATTGAATCTGTTCCTAAAAAGCGGTGATGACCTTTTGTTCTTTTTTGCTTGGGAGCTGTCCATTAATTATGTCAACAATTTTTAGGCAATTGTTGACTCCCTGCCCCCTTGTCAACAACTGTCAACTTTCACTTACCCCCCCCCCCCCATAATTACGTCAAAAACTGGTGACCCCCTTAAGATCAATGACAGGTCCCAAAACAAGGTTATTATTTTTTGTGGTTATGACCATTTTCCTTTTTTTACTCATCAAGTGTCAAAATGTGGTGGTGACCTTTTTTGCCATGCTTTTTCCATTGTAATAAGTAGTATTCCATGAAATTTCCTATTTTTTGATTATTTGTAAAAAGTGAAATTATTGACGTCAACTTCTCTTGACTCCCCCTCCCCTGTCAACAACTGTCAAACTTTTTCAAACCCCCTCCCCCTTAAATTGTTGACGTAATTAATGGACAGCCCTTGTCAGACTTTTTCGCGTTGAAAATGCACAAAATACACACAAAATGTGCCGATAACCTTTTATTGTGCTGATGACCTTGTTTTGCTCGTCGCACTTTTCAGATTTTTCACATGGAAAATATATATGTAGCCTATAATTTTTATTTACGGTTTTTCAGACTTCGCCACGGACCACCAGAGCCCCTCTCGCGGGCCGCGGACCAGGGGTTGAGATTTGAGAACCACTGTTCTAACATGCTTATCAAGTCTGTCCGCCAGAATTCCGACCCAATGGCCGGCGTCAGTTCGGTCCCTTCTCCTTTAGAGCCGTCATCGGCGCCCGCAGGGGAAGCTGTCCAGAGGGATGAAAATGTTTCATAAAAAGACAGGGGGGCTTAGAAAACGACTTAGCCTTCGCATTAGCTTAGGAATATGTGCTGTGTATGTCTGTATGTATGTGTGTGCGCAGGGCCGCCGAGAGGGACAGGGCCCAGGGGGCAGAGTGCAGAGGGGCCCGGCGACTTGTAGGGGGCCCGGGCTGGTGAGACGTATATTACGTACAGTATGTTAACATTCTAAACCCTGAAAAGGACTGATAAGGGAAAAGAGGTCAGCACCAGTTTTGCGCACACCAGGGCCCGCGCCGGTCACGAATAGCAGGGATTCCTGAAGAAACAGAAAAAGACTGACAAGCAAAAAAGGTCATCACCATTTTTCCACACTTCCTGACTTTCTGCACAGGGGCCCGGAATTTCTCTCAGCGGCCCCGTGTGCGCGGCGCTGTGCGCGTCTGTGAGCGATTCTGGATATAATTATTTGGGACATAACTCGAGATTCAGAAGTTGGAAAAACACTACCACTGACATTAAGACATTTCCCTGTGCGCTTTTGCCCTCCTCTCGCCCCCTACCGCCAGTGGCGACTCCAGGATCCCCCTACCGCCAGTGGCGGCTCCAGGATTTGGCAAGTGGGGGGGCGTTGGGGTGGCAACTTCTAATCATGGGGGGCAACCATTTGTTGTTAGGTAAGTAGTATTAAGTATAGGGTTCCAACAGGGGGCCACTGGGGGGGTGGGGGCACGGGTCCCCTGTGGAGCCGCCACTGCCTACCGCAACCCGGCCCTGGATCATGTAGCCAGCGCATCCGTGGATTTGTCGTTCCAGGTGAACTGCACATTCCGGCGGACGTGTGCGGAGTGGTGGTCCAGCGAGAGCTCGAATACTGGAACATCAAGGAGATGCTCATCGAGCCGTGCTGCTGGGCCAGCTACTGCGAAAACATCGACAGACAGGAAGCCCTGGCCAGTCTCGAAGCCACGTCAGGGCACGAAGTGTCAGAGGAACGGATGCTGGAGACGGCGACCGGCCTAACAAGATTCCGCCTGATCGTCTGGCGAC
Source organism: Metaphire vulgaris (assembly GCA_018105865.1). NCBI lineage: Eukaryota > Metazoa > Annelida > Clitellata > Crassiclitellata > Megascolecidae > Metaphire > Metaphire vulgaris. The sequence continues at coordinate 3,186,020 of CM030847.1, read as the reverse complement.
TAACGTACCGCCAGAAAACTAGCACATACGCACGGGTACGTACGTACAGGGGGCCTATACTGAACGCAGCAGTGTTTAATCTAGACTCCTGGACTCCGGGGGGGAACTCAAAAAGCCGGGGGGGGAACTGAAAAAGCCGGGGAAAATTCTGCTAGGGGCCGCTGTTAGTCCATGCAGTATTCCAAAATTTCTGGGGAGAATTTGAAATTTCCGGGGGAAAAGGGCGATTTCCCCCCGTAAACGGCCTAGATTAAACACTGGAACGCAGTGGCGGCTTCACAGGGGGTCCCGGGAGGCCGTGCCCCTTTTGAGTGCCTGGCCCTCCAGTGGCCCTCCTGTTGGGAATGTAAATTACATAAAAAACTCCTGTTGGGACCCTATTCTTAATACTACATACCTAACAACAAATGGTTGGCCCTCCCCCATGAATGATTAGAAGTTGCCACCCCAACGCCCCCCGCCCACATGCCAAATCCTGGAGCCGCCACTGACTGAACGCGCAGTACGGCTCCGGATTGTGGTACGTTCAGCAGCTTAGTCGGGATTCCAGAACAGTTGGGGCACGATCACTTATAGGCCTACATAATACAGGCCAACTAAGGGGCTGTCCATTAATTATGTCAACAATTTTTGGGCAATTTTTGATCCCCCCTTGTCTACAACTGTCAACTTTCACTTACCACCCCCCCATAATTACGTCAACAACTCTTGACCCCCAAGATCAATGACTGGTCCCAATAACAAGGTTATTATTTTTGTGGTAATGACAATTTTTCCTTTTTTCCTCATCGAGTGTCAAAATGTGGTGGTGATTACCTTTTTTTCTAATGCTTTTTTCCATTGTAATAAGTAGTATTCTATGAAATTTCCTGTTTTTGATTATTTGAAAAAAGTGAAATTGTTGGCGTCAACTTCTCTTGACCCCCCTCCCCCTGTCAACAACTGTCAAACTTTTCCAAACCCCCTCCCCCTAAATTGTTGACGTAATTAATGGACAGCCCCTGACTCGATCTACCCCATTCGGCCAGAAGGAAACCGGGTTGCTACTACTTGCTAGACACCTTTGAATGGTCGACATTAGATTCAAATCCTGAACGGTGGAGAAATATTGCAGAACGTACGACAGTTTATAGCCTCACCCACACGTCTTAATTCATCTCCAAGATGGAAGTTTCTATTTGGTTTTGCACGAATCCCACGGCCAGACTAGGCATGAATTTGTGTGGGTTGGAGGTGGGGGTGGGGTGGCGTTCGACCCATCTATGTCTGCTCCTCGTGGCCACGCTAGTAGAGCGATGTCAGTGCAATAGAAAGTGTGGTCCTGTTTTATTCGAATTTGTCTTTTTTTCAATATAGGCCTATCATTTCCCACATTTTCTCAAAAATGTGAGAAAATCCCCCCTAAAAATCAGGGGGCCCTGCACCCCCAAATGACGTCCCTGCCTATAGGTCTACCTATTCTGGTGAAAGTTCTTAGATCAGACCTAATTTGGCGCAAATATAAATATAAAATAAAAGTAACCATTTACAGGCATGCGTGTGGGTGTTGGTCAGGGTTTAATCTAGGCCGTTTCCGGGGGGGGGGAGAAATTGCCCTTTCCCCCGGAAATTTCAAATTCCTCCGGAAATTTTGGCATAATACATCAACTAACAGGCAGCCCCTAGCAGAATTCCCCCCGGCTTTGTCAGTTCCCCCCCGGCTTTGTCAGTCTCCCCCGCCCCCGGAGTCCAGGAGTCTAGATTAAGCACTGGTGTTTGGTGATGGCGTCAGCGCAGGCGCGCCTTGACATCGTTTTGTGTTAAGTAAGTCAGTTAAGTAAAATCTCGTGGATTTCTATAGCGCCTTGGAGAGCAGCACAACAGTAGCTGCTTATTCTTAGGCGCTCAGCCTCTCTTAAAATAGCCATGGGGAAGGTGTGTTATCAGCCAGGCAACTGTAATTGCAGGCGTATTCCATCGTGTCGATGATGTTCATATTTGCCGCCATCATTGGTTGCATTCTCGAAACAGTCCCGAAGCTTCAGGTGCAGCAGGACCTGCAGGCATTCCGCAACATGTGCAGGCCCCGGAGAAACCAAACGGAGGACATCGTCGACCGTCTGCGCCTGCTCCCGGAACGGGTGCCGGCCCTCCACGTCTTGGACTACATCTGCAGCACCTTCTTCACCGTCGAACTGTTGGTCCGGCTGCTGTCGACACCGAGACCGCTGGTCTTCATACGGTCCCCGGTCACCATCATCGACTTCATCGCCGTGATACCCTTCTACCTGACGATCATCGTCAACGCGTCGATGTCCTGGTGCTCCCGCGAAGAGCACGCCTCGGTAGTCCAGTTCGTGTACATCCTTCGCGTCCTCCGCGTGCTTCGGGTCTTCCAGTTGCTCGCCCTCTTCAAGCCGCTGCAGATCCTGCTGTTGGCCCTGCGCGACAGCGTCTACGAGCTGCTCATCCTGTTCGTCTTCACGCTCATCTGCATGCTCGTCTTCGCCACGCTGGTCTTCTACGCCGAGCGCAATCGCGACGAAACGAAGTTCGTCAACATACCGATCGGCTTCTACTGGGCGCTCATCACGATCACGACCGTCGGCTACGGCGACATAGTGCCCGACTCCATCCAGGGGTACTTCGTGGGAGGCGCGTGTGCCATCTGCGGCACCGTCATCATGGCCCTGACGATCCCCATCCTGTCCAACAACTTCACGCTCTACTACACGCACACGAGAACGCGCGACCAGGCGGACGTCAAGGAGAAGATCCGCCAGTCGCAGCAGCTGCTGCAGAAGGACAGCTTCAAGAAGTCGCTGATCGACAACAGCATCCTGATCGCCGGGTCGAAGAAATCGACGAGTCGCGATTTGGGCGCAAAGCAGTCGAAGCTCGAAAGCCTCTTCGACAGATTCTCGACCTCTCAGTCGGCCGAACCGCGCCTCAGCGTGTCCGTGAGAAACGAGGATGGGCGACGGCGGTCAGTCGCCGTCAACGACGACTACATGTTCGATAAAGAGGAGGAAAACAGGGCGGTGAAGAAAATTCGTAAAAGCAAAAGAAAGTCGAAAGACTCGAAGCGCCTCGAGCCCAAACAGCCGGACGCTTAATTAATCCGGTTCCAAGAGGACTCCGTCTTTTAACGAAGCTGGTCGTCTACTGCGCCCTTGGATATGATAAATCGCGTCGACAGTCGTTTTATTTTGCTGGTATTATATGACGCGTTTAGATGAAGAGTTCCGCAAACCTGCATCTAACAATATACAAACGGAGATTTTAGAATTTAGTGAATTACTGAATTTCTCTTGAAAACTTCTGTCTAAATAGGCCTACAATTCCTTGCATTCCATATAGGAATTTTTAACTCTGTGCACACCGAGTTTTAACAACAATGCGCTTGCAGAAGCAACTGGGTCAGAGTGATAGAAGCATCTTTGACACCCTCCTTTCCTCCAAAAAAACAACCAACCTTGGACAAGGATAAAGGCGCATGTCATAAACGAAACCTGAACAGACTAGGCGGCAACTTCTATAGAATCTCACTTAACCAACGCTAGTTATGAGAGCAAACGCCTATGGCCAAAGTAAATCAGGGGCGTAGCCAGGAATTTGATTAGGGAGGGTATAAATATTTTGGGTGGGTATAAATCTTAACTATAAACCACACAAACCATATAAACCACATGTAAATTACATAAAAAACTTTAAGGTGGACTGATTTTGGGGGTATATACCCCCCCGTTGCTACGCCCCTGCCAAAGTTGAAGGCAAAGCACAACTTGGCAGACAGAGTTGGGCAGCAATCTCTTGATACGAATTATGCAGAGATGGAGCATATATGAAAAATTGCTCAACAGTGAAAATCTGATTATTATTTCCAAAAATTTCACACATTTGAAAATATTTAGCAATTCTAGAACCACAATTATCAAAAGAAATGACTAATCATCAAAACACGCCCACCGTTGCCAACAGCCTTTTCCAACTCACCATGCTAATCATTAACAATTTTCACGATTAACAACGCTATTAAAATCATAACGAATGCAGTTAATATTTAAATAAATGCATTCACAATCAAACTAAGCCGAACAGTGTCCTTGTGTTCTGACAGATTGTGTTCGCCAAGGTCGTTGCGTCATCCTTGTGGACAGCAGCAACAATTTCTAACACTTGTCTGGAAAAAAAATTGATCACATACTACAACTTCATATTCAAGGATTGGTTCAAAATGTATTTCTGTCATACATGATTAAATCGGCTTCAAAAGATCACCGAACTATTTATACCAATCAGATCCGTAGGCGTAGACACAAGGGGGTGTGGGAGATCTGGGCCACCCTACTACAAAACCATAGGAGCCGGTCTCAAGACAGAATAGGATAGATCCATTTGTCAGTGGCAGCTCCACCGGGGGCCAGAGGGGGCCCGTGCCCCTATTGAGTGCCTGCCCCCCCAGTGCCCCCCCTGTTGGGACCCTATACCTAATGCTACATACATTAAACAACAAATGGTTGGCCCCCATGATTAGAAGTTGCCACCCCAACGCCCCCCCACTTGCCAAATCCTAGAACCGCCACTGCCATTTGTTAATACATTTAGTTATTTACATGAGCTGAGAATTAATAGTTTGTATAGAAAATAAAATGACTCTCATCAGAATGAAACCGTAATGAGATAATAAGAAAAGAAATCACATATAAAGAAACAAAAATTTCACCACATTATACTCTTTTCGAAAGATTTTACACACTCGGACCAATTAATACATTCCTAGTTTTCCGAATTCCAAAAATACTTCATAAAAGAAACTTCACAAATAGGTCAATCCTAAGAATTCAAAACACTTGGATACCAAATCACCCCCGCCCCGCCCCCAGTACATTTAACTTCTACTCAAATACTGAAAAACTTATCTGCCTACAAAATGCCGCAATCGAATACTCACACAATACAGGATGGTTCATTGCGTCCTTTGACGTAACAATTATCCTCGAACTTTTCCTTCTTTCGAGATGGAAAATTACTTGTGACGTACTTGAAACCAGCATGCGTTGGTTTCACTTCACACCAGGGAGCATCTAACACCCAGACAAACACAAAACAACACACTCTGACTTAAGCACTCTTTTAAATATAAACTAATCTATAATCTCTAATCCAATCCAATATAATCTAATATTAAACTTCTATAGCTCCACTCCATAATGCACAGGAGCATCAACCGATGGCACTCTATAGGCAATGCATGCACGAAAAGCAAACACACACAAGAACCAAAATGGCCAACAATGACTGAAATTTTAAAGAATATCTCAACAACCGTTCCCAGCTAAATTAGACAAAGTATCACCTGTTTCTAACATAAGTCTGTTCACTGGAATTGTTGCCAAAGTTTCGAGATTTTCTGCTGTTTTCAATGAGCTGTGAAGCAAAGATTACAAATTAATAAATTCCATTCAAAATAGACAATTTCATGAATCTAAGTTATTTCTTCAATGATGAAGCTAAAATGATTTAAACATCACTAGCTTAAATCAGATGCAGTATGGTATACAGTTCCGTGAACTGATAGCCAACATCGGTTCATGACACTCTATAACTGATTTGAAGATAGCCAATCAACAATTATGACTACCGTACCAAATTACAAGATGGCAGCATAACGAATGCAGATTTTGCCTCGGCTTAAGACCGTTGACAAAACGCAGCATTTACATTACAATCCATTTAGAGAAATTACCTTACCAGCCATTTATTCCAATATAGAAACCAAGCTTAAGAAAACTTTCAGCCTCCGACTTTGTCCCGTCAAATGAATGAACCTAAAAATAAATATCAAACGAAACCTTCCGTCATCAGTAAATGCCAGAAAATATGCACCCAAATGAAAAACACTGCATTGTAATTGCATTAACACTTTCCCCAAAAGACATGCTCAAGCTACACATGCTACATGCCACACTGCTACTAGCTACACTGCTACTTACCACAGCACCTGAAATCCTATGTTGGTTTCTCGTTACAATTTCCAGGAGGTCTTCAGCAGCTGCTCGACAGTGCAAGAACATTGGTAGCCTCGTCTTTTCTGCCAAATCAATCTGCTTCTCAAAATACCTAAAAAGATCACAGCGATACTAAGGTGTGACACTTGAAACTCGCAAAGAATAAAAAGCATAAGAGTCAAATTCAATAATTTACCGATAATTTACTGAAAAAGATAAAGTCAATTTACGTTAGCTGTGTTTCCTTTGGGCAAAAATGAAGTCTTTCATAATCTAAAACACAAGTACATTTCTCACATTAGCAACAAACATACACCTGCAAAATGGCCGGAAAAGATTCTTCCATAGTTGGGATATTAATGGAGAGATGTAATTCAATTGACTCTAATATGCAGAGGGTTGAACTTAAACCTACCAAGACCACATTCGCCAACGGCAACGACCTTGCCCTTGTTACTGATCGCCAACTGGAGAAGGCTTTCCAGGTATTCGGCGGGATTTCCACCGGCTTCAAACTCCTGACATCGCGTTGGGTGGCAGCCAACTGTACTTAACAATCTCTCTGGACAAACATTCATTTATTTAAAACCAATTTTAAAACAATAAAATAGAAGAATATATATTAGACTGAATACGATAGCATATAAAATTCAGTCAACACAAAAGTAACAGAATCTGAAATTCTCAGTAATTATGAACACTGAGAGTTGTCTCTCAGTGGCTCTGTTCCTGGTGTCATAAATTCACGAACTCCTTCAGTGAGACATTACTATAATTTGACTGCAGCCATTTTGTCTAGTGTCATGACCATTTGATACTAATGGGGAAAAGTGAAATATAAGTTACAAGAAACTTCAAGAGATTTGCAAAATGAGTCCATTATACTGAGACTCAGCTGCATGGAGACCATTCTGATGGAACAAAGCCAAATCGCCTTGTAAACCTCATCCCTATAACCTAGATTCTGCTAAAACAGAGTTCACTTTTATAAGATCGCATTGGCAAATAAATTCACATCGAAAATGCTAAAGAACTGGAAGAAGAAAGAGAAAACATTGAAACGAACATTACCGTCAGTGTTAGCCAGAGACAGAGCTGTCTCACTTTCACTTAAACTGCCGCCAGTTATTATTATCTGTCCAAAAACAAAGAATAGTTGTATGAGATATTCAATTCCTCAAATGACATCTATAGTGTCGGGCTTTTGCAGTGACTGGACCCTCCCTCTGGAATGCCTTGAACCCATCTATTCGGGAATCACTTCTAACACCCTCACTCTGCTCAATGCAAAAGCTAAAGTCTCACTACTTTACCCTGCGACTCCAATGCCACGAGTGCCTCTGAGTAGAAATAGAAGAGGAGCTATACAAATTCCACATTACATTACATTACATAGGCAATGCTGAAGCAGCATTTGTTAGATGATGCTATTGCATGCAGTAAGTTTGACTATATAAATTTAACATACAATGTTCTTCTCAGACTGAATGACATTATGTCATAGAGTCTACATCTTAACTGCGCAATGCTCAAACAGCAAATGCATGCCAATGTGGGGTTTCGGTGATTAGTTTAAATTACATGGAAAGTAGCAATTACAGTTATTGTACCGGTAATGATTACAATCATGAATAATTACAACAAGAAGCGGTAGTAATGATGACAGATTTTTCAACCTTTTCAAGACCAACATTCCATGATCTTTTCAGAACATCTTGAAGATCATCTGCAAAACAAACAAAACAAAAATATGATGAATAAGAATACACACATAGTTTAAAAGCAATGCTTAAAGCAGACAAAAGTTGTAAAAAATACAGATAAAATATATATTATGACAGTAAAAACAAGTCTAAACTTATGCTACAAAATGTCAAGATGAAGCATTTGTAACAAATGAATTTCTCATAATAAGCATCATTAACCTCTGTGTTTCACTGAGCCATGATAAATGCCTCGAAACATTGGATCTGAAGTAAACAAACAAAAAAACAACTATTTAAACATCTAGTTCACCTACCCGCTTTTGCAAAAGTTAGGACCAAGATTTATTCAATTAGCCTTCATCTGAGTTGATTCATTGCAAAGTAAAACATGCATAGGTAACAACAGAATTACACTAAAATTTTACTCAACTTACCGGTGAGATTTGCACCAATGTCTAAAACCAAGAAATGAAAGTAAAATTAATGGAAAAGTCACTGGATGCATAATATCATAAGCTCAATGTCAATAGTGCCAAAGTGACAATGCTCTGCAATTTCTTTAGAACCCTTGAAGCTGAATTCATGCCAATTACTTTTTCCAGTCCAGTATTTTTCTCCATAATACTCCAGCTCTTTTTCTTCTGTCCTGTGTGCCTATCGTCAATCGATTGTCGTACGTGTTTTGACAATTGTGTGCTGCTACTTTGTCAGGTATTTATAAATTATTACCTGGGTACGCAGTTACATATCACAGCTTCACTAACCAAATTGGTATATTAATCAATATTCTATAATTCATTATACGAAGCAATACGGCATCTATTCTCAATAAACAGCACAACCCTTCTGGCAAAGATAGCATCTAATTATTACAAATCCCAAACTAATATTGTGCCCAGAAACTGTTGCACTACATAAACTACGAGAATGTTTAGTGACTCTGGTCCCTATAATTTTACACTTGCCACTGAAAAGTCCAGGCGATCGGCACATAATGCCATGCATGGACTAGATTGAAAATATATTAAAGTTATATATTTAAAAAATAAAAAGAAATGTTACCGATAAATCGCAGCAAAGGTTTGACTAAATCCACAGACTTCGCCATCGTCCCTTTAAACAGCCACGAGGACAATGTTACCGCAATCTGGTGAAATCCCATGATGAAATCTGGTGAAAACCCATGGAAAACTCGTAGACCTATCATGATCACCCGTGGCGTTCAAATAGTATCTGATAAATTTGTTAGTGTATCACTGTGTATGTAATGTTAGTATGTAATGGCTGTAGATCAAATTTGAGAAAGATGTTATTGATTATTTTTGCCGATGTTAAAGCAGTGGAGATGGGGCAAGAGGAAGATGTGGATTTTGTCGGATAATTTTTTTCAAATTGATTAGATCTTTTGATATCAAGTCCTTATGCACCCTATATTCAACAGGCTTTCAATTGGCCTCTTTCACACAGCGAATTAATTATAAAACTTGCTTTTTATGTCTATAGACCTGTTGTATAATGAACCAGATATCTTAATAAGCGGCTCTTCCCTCGATCACCTTACTAGGCATTCCGCAAGATATTCGGCAGGATTTTCATTTAGTTGATGTTCCTCGTTGTCGTACAGTCAATGGCGTTAGTGTGTAGTATAAAATGGCTGGGAGTGCTCTATTTCGAATCCTGTAGATCGAAATTGAGAATGATTTTATTGATTATTCTTGCATAGGTTAAAGCAATGAAGATGGAACAAGAGGAAAATATGGATTTTGCGGGAGAATTTCCTCAAATCAATTAGATTTTTGTATATTTAAGTCCTATGCACCCTCTATTCAACAGGTCTTCGATTGACTTCTCTCACACATCGAATTAATTAAAAAACTTATTTTTGATGTCTATAAGACCTATTGTATAATGAACCAGATATCCTAATATGTATACGCGACTCTTCCCTCGATTGCCCCACTAGGCATTCCGCAAGATATTCGGCAGTATTTTCATTTAGTTGATGTCCCTCGTACACGTAGGCCTACAGTCATTGGCGTTAGTCAAAGGCGTAGAGAAGGCAAGCAGTCGCAGGAAATTATTTTATGGAGGATGATAACAAGATTTGCGACGGGTAGAATGCAGGTCTGCACTAAGAATTTCATCATATGATTTCTTGAAAAGAATAGTTTTAAGTTGGTAGACCTACCTGCTTTCGAAAGCGCTATAGAAATTCACGAGATTTTACTTACTTACTTCAGTCACTGATAAAGTCAACTACGTTGATAAAACAGTCTGAAGAATCTTTTTGAACGCCACTTTAAGAGTAGAACTGACACTGTTGGCTTAATTAACGAAGAAGTAACGCTTTTCTTGCGATTGCTTTTTCGTCTTTATCTTTTTCTATCGAATTAACCCTCAATTCTAGCCTCCGAATCCATTTAATCCGATATAATTGGAGCGGCCGATCCAATTATTGCCAAGATCTTCCGCTATTCCTCCTCTTCTTCCTCCTCCTCCTCCTCATCCTCCACCACCACCGCTCCTCCTCCTCCTCATCCTCCTCTTCCTCCTCCTCCTCTTCCCTCGCTCCTTTCTCTCGCCGTTTCATTCACGTAATTCAAGCAGCCGATGTTGTCAAATACAGTAAAACTCCGTTAACACAGAGACTAGGTTGACGTAGACCGTTTTCACATACTCAGTAAACTGTTAATTAATCGGGTTTCACTGTAGGCCTATATCTACGATCGCAGTTTCCGAGAAGACGAAGTTAGGAGGAGCAGGGATCGTATGAGGAGACGAAGGAGGAAGAATGCAAGCAGTGGCGGCTCCACAGGGGGGCAGGGGGGCAGGGGGGCCCGTGCCCCCTATTGAGAGCCTGGCCCCCCAGTGCCCCCCCAGTTGGGACCCTATACTTAATGCTACTTACATTAAACAAAAAATGGTTGGCCCCCCATGATTAGAAGTTGCCCTCCCAACGGCCCCCCCACTTGCCAAATCCTAGAGCCGCCACTGAATGCAAGAGTGAATGAAAGATGAAGCGTCTACGGCCATGCAGTGTTTATTCTAGGCCTTCTCTGGAGGTGGGAATCCCCCAAAGTTTTAAATCCCCAAAAAAAAAAATTATATGTTGGCTGGTGGATGGAAATTCCCCCACCCCCAAGTGTGGAGACTCAGACCTTGTCTCCCCCCAACATTTCAAAATCCCCCCAATGTCAGGGTGGCTAGAATAAACACTGGTCTACGGCGTCCTGCTCCTATGCTGACATATGTTGCGCGTGAGCTGCTGTAGGCTCTCACTCCACACTGCCGCCGGCTGGATGACGAGGCGGCGGCCGGCGACCCAACCTCCTCCTCCTCCTGCTCCTCCTTCCTCCCTCCTTCCCCTCCCCGGCGGCTGACTCGAGAGAGAAGCCAAGTAGACTGGCGCTCCATTAGGCAGCGACGACGACGACGACGACGACGACGACGACGAGATCCAGCTTTGTCTTTTACCATCACGGCACTGAGAGAGAGAGAGAGAGAGAGAGAGAGAGAGAGAGAGAGAGAGAAGAGGAGGAAGAGGAGGAAGGGGCATCCCGCGACGTTCGCTGTGAACGCCCTCTGTTGACGCTGTGTGTGTGTGTGTGTGTGTGTGTGTGTGTGTGTGTGTGTGGCTCGCTAACAGAAAGCTTTTATTGATCGCTATGTTCCAATTGAGGAATGATAACGCCTCTTCCTCCTCATCCTCCTCCTCATCCTCCTCTTCTTCCTCCTCGGCCTCTTCCTCCTCGGCCTCGTCCTTCCTTCCTTCGCCGTCGACAGAGGCAGATACGCTGGTGCTCGTTGGTCGCCGCACAGACGAGGCAGGGATGCGCCTGCGCGTCATGGCCCGCGTGTAAACCGAAATATCAGAAGACGAGGGGCATGGCCCGCTGGGTGGCCCATTCGGCGTGGTCCATTCGGCCAGTCGAAGTCCGTAGTAGCCGCTAATGACAACTGCTCCTGAAGGATTGCAGTAAGAAGGGTAAGTATAGTCACAGCGCAAGGTCCGCCGTCGATTAAGTCTTTTTATTTGCGCCCAAAACGTAGCCCCAATAGGCTACCGGCATTCTGTTGATATTCTTGTGTAGGCCCTATACACAAATGACAGCGTACATCGTGAGCCGATGTGACGAATGTCTTATTTTTGCTGACAAAAATTAAGAGAATTCTATTAAAGACGATCTGCTTAGGAGTCGGTCATCCGAAGAGACTGGTGATAATTAATGATCTCTGCTTGTCTTTATCGCTGGCCAATAAACGCTTGCTTTCACTCAATAGACAATAAGTACTTTATACGGCAATGGTTTCCATGCTTTTCAAGCTGTGGGCCATATCTACTATTTTCGGTATATAAGCCTAAGCGGGCCACAATTACAGCATTCTAAAATGTAGACCAGGGGGTGGCTAAACCCATAGAAGGTGTGAGCAAAAGCTTGGGAACGACCTCGTTGCAACAAACAGACACGAATACGAGGCTGTGTGATCCAATTCTAATTTGTCCAACATTTCATTAAATCTCTGCTGTTATTTTTATGAGACCTACTGTATATGATAAAATTGGCAAAATTATTACTGCTATGCGTCAATTGTGTGCTTCTGTTGTTCTGTTAATCTACTTGAAACATTTTAAGAACTTTTTGCTACCCTCAGATTCTGCTAGAAGAGCCGCATGCTGCCCGCGAGCCGCAGTTTGGCCACCTCTGGTTTAGACTATAATTATATACTACAGTATAATTTAGTCTATAAATGATTCTGATCCGGGTTTTTATTATGAAAAATAGATTTATCGAAGCATAGGAAATCTAATTGTTTATAAAAGTATAAAAATCTAGACGCCTAAATACTGTAGATCGTACATTATTGTAACTTTCGTTAAGCTGTTATTTATTTATTTGAAAGTCGATACATGTTTTAAATTATTAATATAAATAGATTGAGAAAGAAATAAGAAATGGTTACTGAATGGATCATGGGTCCCGCATGAAAGTAGCCAGTACATAATGATAACAGACATAAATTAAGAATTAAATAATTAGACGACCTCACTGGCCAATTTCTGAGAGCCGATGGGCCACACAAGTTGACCGCGGGTCTTGGTTTGGGAACTTCTGGTCTTGGGGGTCTTTCGATTATCATAGATAGCCCTTCTTTGAGAGGCTTTGACCCCCACTGTCCTTGTCAAGCATGTCACGTTAACATTTGCGACGAAGTTTGACGCGAACTGTTGTGGTTCTTGCGTTTGTCTGACGGTCCAAGTGACTGGAATATTGCTCGTCGACTTGAACTCGAAATAACTGTTAAATCAAATTAAGGACATTTAAGTCAAATGTATTTTATGCCTATACTGTGCTCTTTTTAGGCGTTGGTGGTCAAATTATTCAAGCTCAACGATGAAAATTTCGGAAATTCTGAGCATCGCTGTCTTGGAACTTCTGCGAACCGCCTCCTCCTCTTCCTCCTCCTCCTCCTCCGATCTATATGGTTTGTACTCGAGTGTATCAATCGTAGAACTTCTTTAGCGCCATTATTTAATGCATCTGCACATGGGAGTCCGGACTCCAGATTCCTTGTAGACATCGACGGGGTTTCAATCGGTGCAAATATGAAATCTCTACACATTACGCTTTAGAACCCTCAAGCGCCTCCCACTGATGTCAGAGGACTAGAAAAAGCCGTCACTTTCCACCCTATTAATGTGTCTATATTGCAAAATATAATAATGGTGGCTATACATTTTATAGATTTTCATGCCTTTAAAGCAGTCAGATATCTGATAGATATCCAAAATGCGGGTCCAGGACTCCGGAGGGGGTGCAAGGGGGTGCAATTGCACCCCTTGGAAAAATTGTGGAGTTATGGAAAAAGTAAAATTACTTGTTTCTTTCGTCACAAGACCTTGTTTTGCACCCCCTGGAAAAATTTCTGCGGACGCCCTTACATCAGCATCCGTCTATGGTTACGGTGTATCGGGCCATAAGCTAGACAAGTCCTGGATCTTGGCACTTTGGTGCAATCAATCAATCAATCAAGAGTGCAGAGATGTCGTAATCTGCACGATGCGTAACCGACCGTACTTACCCTGGAATTTGAAAAGGCATGACTCTCTCTACGAAGAACAATAATCGAAGGAAAGGTGGAGGGATAGAGAGTGACGGGTAGACCGAGAAAGATGATGTTGGAGTGGATGATGAATAAAGGATATCAGGAACTCAAAGAAGAAGCAAGCAATCGATCGATCGGAGTGGGACAACTGGATACCTGGACCTGTCGAAAGACAGAAACACTGATGATGATGATGATGATGAGATTTAGATAAAACTCCACACAAGGATAAATCTACGAATCAATAATGTGAAATAAAGAAGTAATCCTTAATCAATCAATTTATTCTGGAGTCCTTTTCTCTGCCAAACGTATAGTTCATTGGCTCTGATTCTGAAATTCTGATGTCACAATGTCACGGAAGCCTTTCTCTTATCTTGATCTGTTCATTGTCATCGAATGAAAATAGTCGTGATTGCGTGACAGTCACGCAGCGTCCTGCTGGGACCAAGGCCAACAGGCGAACGCGTCATGTCCTCGGCTCCTCTTCGCCCAGACCTCCTTCTCCTCCTCAGTCGGCTGTAGAGGCATACGACGACGATGACGATGATGACGACGACGATGACGACGACCCTGAGGCATAAAACCAGCACCGAACACGCCGTCCGCCGCAGCCGCCCCTCAGCCGATGTCTGCGACGCGAACAGAGTCTCGTGGAAGGCCATAAACACAACGATCTCTGGCATCCACTCCAAAATCCACTCTTTCTCTGTTGAACGGCACACTCAATCCCCTGAGACGCAGCGTCGTTATTATATGCACTTCTTCTCCTGAAAGTGTCTCTTCCTACAGTATTGATCATGCACAGTCTTATATATATATATATATATATATATATATATATATATATATATATATATATATATATATAGGCCCAATTTCACGCGTCAAAATCAAAATATTTCATCAGAAGTAAATGCATTTGGGAATTTAGAGCAAATATCAGAGTTCGCAATAGTAGCAGCGAGAAAGGCGAGCTCCGAACAGGATAAAAATCGACCTGTTCATAGAGGAGGAGAGAGGGGAGGGAGATTCGAACTCATCTGCGGGAATTTTTCAGTCAGATAAACGAGTAGGTCCAATTAGTACAGTAATTAATATTATTAGCGCGACTGTCTCTTTCTTTCATGCATGCAATTTTTCCCTACTGGTCGACTGGGCAGTTCCTTCGTTCATTCGTTCGTTCGTTCGTTCTTCGTTGCTGTTTGTCACTTTGTTCAATGTCTATTGTAACAAAAATGCTACGTTGCGGTGGCTCAGCGACAGCACACGCGCACGCGCTCACACAGACACACACACAGAGAGATATACAGATACACATACATACGCACATATAGGGAAGCGAACACTGCTGCGGCGTATTTTTTGTTGCACTATTTGCCTCTGTTGCGAGCGTCGACTGAAGGTGTGCTATTCGTTGCCTTCTTCTTCGGCCGGCCGTTCAGTCGACGCCATGCTGCGCAGCAGCGGATTTCGGAGTTAGAATATGGGCGGGAGAGAGGTGCCTAACACAGTGTCCAGAGACGGCGCATTCGCTCTGCCCCTACCCCTACCCCTACCCCTACCCCTGCCTCTGCTAACTCCGCATTCGTCGTCCGTCCGGACATGCGCACTGCATGCGTTTTGTCTCGTCGTATACGACAGAAATTTATTCGCCTCTTCCGAGTAGATTGCATTTGTTGCTCACAGCAGATTCCGTTCCGGTGAAGAATGAGGAGGAGGAGGAGGAGGAGGAGGAGGAGGAGGTGGTGGCAGTCCCCATAAGCCCCGTTGTCTTCGCCCCCCCTCCCCTCGGGACTAGCGTCGCCGTTTATCAAGACGTGCTTATTGGATTTCCCTGGAAGCTGGACATCTGCTCATCTTCCTCTCTCTTTCATTCGCTCGCATCGAGTCGAAGGCTCTCGATGCCTGTGTGCGTCTATTTGAGTTCTCCACTCCTCGACGGACAGAGACTCAAAAGCACATGGGTTAATATGGAGCATTCCAAAGACAAGGCATGGAAAACGTCGAGCAAAGATAGCAATACTATGCTACTACTACTACTACTACTACTACTACTACTACTACTACTACTACTACTACTACTACTACTACTACTACTACTACTACTACTACTACTACTACTACTACTACTACTACTACTACTACTACTACTACTACTACTACTACTACTACTACTACTACTAATACGACTACTAATAATACGACTACTACTACTACTACTACTACCACTACTACTACTATTATTATTATTATTATTATTATTATTATTATTATTATTATTATTATTATTATGCCTAATATGAAGAACAACGAAGTGGGAACTCAAGAAAGCTTAATGGCAGGAATAATAAAGGACAATTTAAAACGGAAGAGATGACAACGTAAATCATATTTTTGACTTGTATATTCCTTTTTTCCGGGGCCAAGCATCGAACCCCCGCCATCTCCCCCGCTCAATTCTCCTATTCCCCCCGTGTCCAAGGAGTCTTGATGGAACACTGCCATTGACACCCCTGCAATTATGGACCATCCCCGAACGCATATTCCTGGGAAATAGCCTGACTTAATTAAAGGAAGCTGCAACGGTCAGCGGAAGAAAAGCGCTGTATAGACAAAGCAAGGCAAGAGAGTTCAGAACGCCAGAGGTCAGAGTTCAGAAGGTCACAGGTCAGAAGAATTTTTGCCAATTTTGCGAGGTTCTATCCTTTAGCGCAAAGCAGATGCTGCATGGCTCTGCAATATAACGGGGCGCTACTGTACGTTGTGGCAGCCGTTAGAGCCGACAATCTTGAAATCTGGAGACAAAAGATAAAGCTTCGAGAATCTAAAGACTCGCAGCTGTGCGATGGCTCCATCTCGTAGATCCAGGTGCATTCTTGGTCACGATTAGATTTTTCGATAGCAAGTTCTATTCCGGACGCAAACGAAGTATACAGTAGCCTATAGCTGAAACATTTTACGAGTCCTGATGAAGTTGTGTAAATGTTGTTGATTAAGAAGAAAGACTTTGTAGTCTTTAACCCCTTAACTGGACAACTATTTGTAACTCAATGTAAAATGGACGAGCGTTACTCGGAGCACCCAGCTAAGGGGTTAAATCTTCGGCGGTCAGCAAAGCGATGACCAACTGAACGCGGAACAGTCGTTAGTTGAATGAGAACAGAATCAACCGATTACTTACTTACTTACTGACTGACTGATGGATTGATTTTGCAAGCCGTTATTCTCAATGAAGCTGTCACTCGGGGGAGGTGTCAATCATCCGTAGGATGGAGCACTCCGAGTGATTGACGCTGTGTCGACGAATGCTGCCACCGATGGCAGACGATGCAAATGAAACTGGTGCGCAATATCTGAAGACCGACGGATTGAATTCGTCTCGAGGGGCAATCAGCGTATTCTTTTAGTTATTATAAAACTTGTTTTTGAAGTCTATAAATCCTGTTGTAGGCCTATAACGAACCAGATGTCTTAATACGCGGCTCTTCCCTCGATCGCCCCACTAGCCATGCATTCCACAAGATGTTCGGCAGGACTTTCATTTCTTATTTCCCTAGTTCTTATACTGTACACAGTGTACAGTCTCTGGCGTCATGCAGTGCGTAGTATGAAATGGCTTCGTGGTGTTCTATTTCGAACGGTGTACAGGTCGAAATTGAGATCGATGTTATTGATAATTATTCTTCCACGATTTAAAGCAACGAAAATGCTTACACAAGAAAATGCCAAATGTGGTTTGTATCGGCGAATTTCTTCCAAATCGCTGAGATCTTTACACGTCCTTATACATCCACAGTTGGAACTGGTCTCCCATTGGCTTCTCTCACATAGCAAATTAAATTTCAGAATTTGCTTTCTCTTCGATCTCACGCACTGCCTCCCCACCTACCAGTGCTCAACGGTTTTGCTCGAATCTCACGACTGGTCCCGCTCCGAATAGCGGGGGGAGGGGGGGGTACGTCCCCCCCGTGGTTTCGCCAATGATCTTTGGATATGTATTATATATATATAAATATAAATAAATAAATATCCAAAAATATATACAGATAGTTTCTGATGCAATATGATTTACATTGCCATCATCGTCGTAATGTTCTTCATTGTCGTCATCATCATCGTCGTCGTCGTCGTCATCATCACCTTTTTGATGTCAACATTAACGTTTGAAGTCCTGTTGAATTTCATTGAATTTCATGTCATTTATGGCGCTCGAAGTGTTTCCTCCTGTGAGTCTTCATGTCTTCGGTTTCTTCTTCTTCTTCTTCTTCTTCTTCTTCTTCTTCTTCTTCTTCTTCTTCTTCTTCTTCTTCTTCTTCTTCTACTACTTCTTCTTTTTCTTCAGCGCCTCCGAGGATCACAAAGGCGCCATTGAGCAAGAAAGTGGCCGAAAACGGCGTCGTCAGTTTCGTCTGTCGATCGACTGGTTACCCGCCCCCGGAGGTCGTCTGGCGCAGAGGGGGACGGAGGATCAGTCTAGACCACGTCGACGTCATCGTCCTCCCGGACGGAACCGGGTCCGTCTTGAGGATAGAGTCGACGAAGGCGAACCGGGACGACGGTCTGTTCGAGTGCGTCGCTAGCAACGGAGTGGGGGAATCGGCCGTTGCTACGGCCGTCCTCGAAGTCTACACCGAAGGACAGAGTGAGTCCACGAGCAGTGGCGGCTCTAGGATTTGGCAAGTTGCGGGGGCGCGTTGGGGTGGCAACTTCTAATCACGGGGGGGCAACCATTTGTTGTTTAATGTATGTAGCATTAAGTATAGGGTCCCAACTGGGGGGCACTGGGGGGCAGGCACTTAATAGAGGCACGCCCCCTCTGGCCCCCCGGTGGAGCCGCCACTGTCCACGAGGTCTAGAACACTCGCTCGATATATATATATATAATATATATATTATTTATTAATTATATATATTATTAATTCATTATATATATATATATATACATATATATATATACATATATATATATATATATATATAAACAGAGTGGCGCCAAAAAACTGGACTATATTAAATGCAGACCTAAATGTGACTAGTCCGGTTTTTTGCGCCACCCTGTAATATCGATTAAATTTATTCACTCCCTCGTCCGTACATCATCTTCGTTTTAAAGCGGAGAATCAAGAATGTGCGAGTTTCTTCGAAATTGCAAAATAAATCTTGACTTTTAATTTGATTTCGGAACCGCCATCGTAGAAACGAGAGGCAAGACTCCGTTGGTCAGTGGTCACTGTCTATTGCTGGGGAGTGGGGTGGGGGGGGGGGTAGGGGCCGTATTGTTGAGTGCCGGTGACATGCCTGCATGTTGCCATGGTGATGCGTTGTATTTGAGTCTGCGTTCTATAATTGCTTTCCAGTTCCTCCGGGATATCCTCGCATTGTCGAAGGTCCCACTTTGAAGGCCGTCGAGAAGGACAAGGACATTGGATTAGGATGCAACGCCTCTGGATATCCCGATCCAACGATATCCTGGCTAAAGGAAAACTTACCTGTCAATACGTCTGATCCACGGTTGAAAATACTCCCGACAGGTAGGCCTACAGGTCATCGACAACCAAGGATATCATCCGATTAGTAATTGTTGTTCGCGAAAATCTGTTTGCAGATTTATCGGTTAAAATTCTTCGTCTCGGTAATTTCACTTCTAGTTTTGGGCAAATAATTCTTAACTTAATTAATTAATTAATTAATTAATTATTTATTCTAAACGCAACATTTCATGGGTGGCCATAGGTAACGGAGGACAGGCAAGTGGTATTTCTATTCGGTTATTTATGGTGCTTTTACCAGGGTGCGATTTGTGGGGGGGAGGGGAGAGGAAGGGGAAATGTTCCTTCCCACTGCTCAACTACATCCCTCCACTGACGTGGCTATTGGCATGCCAGCCAGCCTGAGCCAGGGAAGTCGATCTTCCCCACCACTGTGGCAAGAAAATGCAGTCACCGTCAGCAGAGGGGGAGATTTTGCCGGAGGCTTCCGCCGAGCAACAGTAAGACATGAAACTTGATCTGGAGCCAGTAACTTGTATTAAACCATGCATTTTCCATTTTCCCGCCCACTGATCGTCATGTCCCCTCCATCCATGTCCCATTCCCTCCACTGCTCGTCATGCCCCTCCCCCCCCACTGCTCCAGGTCACAAATCTCACCCTGGCGTCGACCAACCATCGCTGAGTTTGACCACCAAAAAATCCCCTGCAATTACGAGATACAGTATAGCCAGTTGTAAACCATAGTTTAACAGACACATTGGCTACAACCAAACAATAATTTCGTGTATTTGCTATTATAAAGGATGCTTCGTCTACTTATGATGCTCTGCTTTAACCCTTTAACCGTGTATTTAACTGTAACTCAATGTAAAATGGACGGATATATCCGGGATTCCCAGTTAAGGGGTTAATTCATACCATACCTTTTTGTTTCCAGGTGGTCTGTATATAACGAGGAGTAGGGAATCTGACGAGGGAAAATATGAGTGTGTCGCTGAAAACAGAAACGGCGTCGCCTATTCATATGGCGCAAATCTTTACGTCAGAGGTGAATTCTTACTTTGTGGGTTCACATACTTACTCAAAGATGTCCAATCCATTCTTCCTTCATTCATTCGATGATGTTTTATTTGATCGCAAACTGGCGAAAATACTACTTAGATTTTAATGCAAGGAAGAAAGACTGTACAAAGATGGATTCAGAGAGAACCTAATTATTCCAATCACATATTGAATATTAATAATTAATTAATCGAATAGATTAACTATTTATAATTATCTCTCGGTCTTTACTTTTAAAGAGCACATCCCTGCACATCCCTGTAACTGACCGAGTCTATAATAATAATAATAATAATAATAATAATAATAATAATAATAATAATAATAATAATAATAATAATAATAATAATAATAATAATGTAAACGCTATTGTCTGTTTGTCAGTTCGACGCGTTCCCCCTCATTTCTCTCACCACCCGGAAGACGTAGAGGCGATGCCCGGAAGTGACGTCAACCTGACGTGCGCTGCGTCGGGGTCCCCCCTGCCGTACGTCAAATGGCGCCTCGGCAGCGTCGAGCTGACGAACGAGAACGACGTGCCCCTGGGCCGAAGCGTCCTGGCCCTGCGGGGGGTCATCGCGTCCGCCCGGTACACCTGCGTCGCCTCGTCCGAGCTGGGAAACGTCGAATCGGACGTAAAAGTAACGGTCAAAGGTAGGATTACGTCAGTTTTTCTTAGCTTAAGTCGTAGCCAGGGTGCGATTTGTGACCTGGAGCAGTGGGGGGGGGGAATATGTCGAGCTTGGGGGATGTAGTTGTTGGGAAATGTAGCAGTGGGGGGATGCAGTGGTGGGGGATGTAGCAGTAGGGGGGATGCAGTTTGGCAGTGGGGGGATTCCCCCCCCCCCCGCAAATCGCGCCCTGGTCGTAGCTGGCTGGTGTGGTGGCCAGCAGAGTGGAATAGAAAAAAGAGATTCGGCTTTCTGTTTATTAAATTCAGGGATTTCGCCCTTCCCCCCGAAGAATACAAGATCTCTGTCTCAGAGATATGAGGGAAGTGTGGTTGATTTGAGTTTAATTTCTTTGTTGGGACACTGCAGCTGGTTTGCTTGTGGGAGGCTGGATGGTTTCATCGGACAACTTCTGTGGCGACTTTTTGACGCTGTCTCTGTCATCTGTCATACGAGACAATCACGCACCGAATCGAAGCCAATTAGATCAGTCAGAAGCCATCTTGACATCTTGAGGGGTGGCTGGTCGGAAAAACCGAATTACGATGAACGCGCGATTTCAAATTCATCTGATCTTTCGTAGAACAAAAATGATTGATTGTCTAATATCGAAGCTTTGCTAGTGAAAGACAGAGAGAGAGAGAGAGAGAGAGAGAGAGAGAGAGAGAGAGAGAGAGAGAGAGAGAGAGAGAGAGAAACAGAGACAGAGACAGAGACAGAGACAGACAGACAGACAGAGAGACAGACAGACAGACAGACAGAGACAGATAGAGAGACGCCTGCAGTCTTGCCAAGACTCGTTAGTCCTGTTCAAAGTCGCTCGTCTCCTCAGATCTCAGATCCAGCCGGACGTTTAGACAAAATGACGAAGTGACCGAACGTTGTGCCGGCCACTGGCTGAGCACAGTGACGAATGACCGCGCGCCTAATCCGCGCCATTGGACAGCCATCGGCTATTCGTCAGCGACAACGACGACGGCGGCACTCCGAGTGACCGGGTGATCGATCGATCGTGATCTCACAGATCATGCTTTGCAAATACACGGATTCTTATTCCTCCTCCTCCTCCTCCTCCTCTTCCTCATCATCATCATCATCATCATCCTCCTCTTCCTCATCATCATCATCATCATCATCATCATCATCATCATCATCTTCCTCCTCCTCCTCTTCCTCATAATCATCATCATCATCATCTTCCTCCTCCTCTTCTTCTTCTTCTTCTTCTTATTATTATTATTATTCTCTCTGATTGGCCTCAACGCCATCGCCACTTGCGTTGTCTGTTGCAGGGCATTTTGACCCACCCCCCTAAAACCCTTCAACAACCCCCCCCCCCAATTTGAGACCGAAACCCAACGCCACCACCCCAATCTCAGCTACGGTAGGATGACCTTGTTTGCTTGTCAGACTTTTTTGGCAGGGGACCCCAGAATTTACCGGCACCCCACCCCACCCCACCCCCAATTGATAATCCTAGAAATGACCATGGTCTGTTGTCGTTTACTGAGATAGGTTGACAACAATTATGCGCCTCAAACATCGGATTCACGGAATCCAGCAGAATAAATTCATCTGATACACCCAATCGCATAATTTACATTTCAAATTTGTTCGACTCTCTTACTTCTAAGGCGTTATAAATGCACGGTGGTGTCGCTAGGATTCCAGAATAAGGGCAGCCATGCCTATGCAGGCGAACCCCTTCGGTTCGACTAAGAGGCTTAGCGGTGCATGGAGTCGTGCCCCCTCTTAGTGGGGTCTGGAGAGGCGAGAGGAAATTTTTAGCGATAGCAGCAATTTCTAGAGCAATTCTGTAAAAGAGACTTTCCTTAAGGGAAATCATTTCTATCGGCAAAAATGTTCTAATTTGTTTTTCACAAATCTCCCGTCCAATCTAGGCCCGAATAGGAGTTGGGGTGGTGGTGGTGGTGGAATGGGGGTGGTGGGAAGGAGGCTTACGTGCTCCCTCGAGGTCCCGCTAATGATATCGTTACTAAAGCTTTCGACGCATTAATAATAATGTGATGTTAACCCCTTAACCGTGTATTTAACTGTAACTCAATGTAAAATGGACGGATATATACGGGATCCCCAGTTAAGGGGTTAAGTGGTTTAGGAGGCTAAGTAAGCCTGTGTGAAAATCACTGATGTAACCATTAGAAACAACACAGTGTAACGACGTCTCATTTACGAAATGGCCACTGTAGTTTTAGATTAAATTTCTTGTTTCATTGTCGTCGTCGTCATCGTCATCGTCATCATCATCATCATCATCATCATCATCGCCGACGGTAGCGGTGTTATCACTGGCTTTATTAACTTATTATTGCTTTGCATTTGCCAGAATTCAAAGGTTGCCATTTGGACAGCTCGACGCGTCGACATGTAGGCGTGCCGCGGGTGCGTTCGATCAGGGCGCTTGCCAGGAATGACAGATTCCATTAACTTGAAATCGATGACAGAGCATATTCGTTCCTAGCGTCACTCGTATACACATTGTCTTTGTCTGTCTGTCTGTCTGTTTGTCTGTCTGTTTGTCTTTCTCTAGCCCTTCCGAATCCTCCGACTGAGCTGACTGCCTCCGAGGTGACCGGGCACTCGGTGAGGCTTACGTGGAGACCAGCTCCCGGAGGAGGGGACCCGGTCGACTCGTACATCGTCTACTATCGACGGAAGAGCTCGACGACGTCGACGACGACGACGATCGTTGGAGAACGGAGCATGGAAGAGGTCCAGAACGTCGAGACGACGGAGTTCGTCGCCAGAAATCTAGCGTCTTTCTCCGAGTACGAATTCTACGTCGCCGCCGTCAACAGCATCGGTCGCAGCGCACTCAGCCCGTCACTGGACGTCACAACCGGAGAATCAGGCAGGTGGTTCAGGCGATATATATATATATATATATATATATATATATATATATATATATATATATATATAGCTGGACACGTCTGCTCTCCTAGCTGCCATCACTGTTAGCTTTAACCGAAGATATTACAGGTGGCGATTTTCTTCTAATAAAAGTGTCTGCTGCAGGTTGTACTTCTTCTTCTTCTATCTTGTGTTCGATTATGCAGTGGCGTCGCTACGGTTGGTGTCACCCAGTGCGGTAAAATCGTGGCGTCACCCATGTAGACCTTCTCAAATGCCGTGAGAAGCAAAAAAGGTCATCCTTATAGCTTTCCTTCTCAGATGCCGTGACAAGCAAAAAAAGTAAAAAAACGGTCATCCTTCTTGTTTGGTGTCACCTTCCTTAGGTGGTGTCACCCGGTGCGGTTCGCACCCCCCCCCCGCACCCTTTCGCGACGCCACTGCGATTATGCGATTAGGGTTTATGTGGATGCCACCAAGATTTTGGAATCAATCCATTTCGACGTCCAACCTGTTGCCGAAGAGCGATCAACGATATAATTATATATATATATATATATTATATATTTGTATATATATATATATATATATATATATATATATATATATATATATATATATATTAACCCGGCGAAGGATTGTCTGGCGAAACTGTTTCAGAGCCCGGATCCTTTGTAAAATCCTCGAATTCCTCTGCTTAGAGCTGTTTGGACAGCCAAATTCTCCTATCCGTTTCAAACGGATCCCTTTCGGTGGCGTCCGCCATCTTTGCTTATCTCGACTACAAAGTCCAGTGGCTTAATGGCCGTCAGTGAAATAACGAAAGACGTTCTCCGGTCAAAGGGTCAAACTGCTTCCTTTTGACCATTTTGGTCAGTTCAAGGAAGCCTATAGATAAATGTATTTATTTAGGCTTCCCTGGTCAGTTAGACCAACGGGTCGACCGTAAACACGCAGCCATGCAACGCACACAACAGTCGGTTAATACTTTGATCTACGGTTCGTCTATCACTATATATATATATATATATATATATATATATATATATATAGTCTGCAATATATATATACAGTATATATATATATATATATATATATATATATATATATATATATATATAGGCATCGTTTTAAAGCCACCGAGTGTCTTCTCGTCCATAGGACAAGAGATACGTGGATTCTCTTTACCATGGATTTTCCCAAGGTCTTCGCTTGACTTCGCGGTGTCAGAATAAATCAAACAAACGAGAACGGAATTCCTTCGATTCGTTTCGTTGCTTTTTTTGAGAGGCGAGAGACTTTATGGCCGTCCTCGGCCCTGGATTACGTCACCGGCCACGTACAGTAACTACCGAGGATATGAGCGGTCCCACAAATCTCGGGAATTGAACGCGGCTTGAGATAGCGATGTGCTCGCCCTAATAAGCGAGATATCGGAGAGGCAAAGAAGAGAGTTCACTTTTAAGTATTCATTCTCTCGTTTTTTCTCTCTGTTTTTTAGACGATGCGAAGCACGCAGGCAGTTAGACTGATTTGCCCACAATTGGCAAAATGCCAAAGAGCGAAATATTATACAATCATTCAATAGCCGAATTTTTAAATAATATACAGACTATAGCCAAAAGATGCTGGTGCAGCAATTCGACACGCTTCTCTTAACATAATATCATACTCATTCTATGATAATGGATCGTTTTATAGCGCATTTCTTCTTCCTCTTCTTCGCCACCTCCTCCCTCTCCTTCTCTTCTGACTAAGACTTAAAAATCAGGGGGCGGGAGCGGGGGGTTGTTGACGGTGCTGGATCGTGTGTCGGTTGCAGTGCCGACCGCCGCTCCGCAGAACTTCACGGCGATGGGGATCAGTTCCGTGGCCGTTCGCCTCAACTGGGATCCCCCGGCTCCGGTCAACCGGAACGGGGAGATCGTCCGCTACGAGGTCATGCACCAGCGGAGAGCGGTCGTCGGGTCGACGACGACGACGACGAACGTCACGGAGACGTCGCTGACCGTGACGGACCTGGAACCGACCACCGATTTCATCTTCCAGATCCGCGCCTACACGAGGATTGGACCGGGTCCGTGGAGCAACCGGCTTCCGTTCAGGACTTTTCCAAGCAGTACGACGAAAAAAACTATTATTACACTCATTTCGATGATAACGACGACGACGACGAGGAGGAGGAGGAGGAGGGCGAGGATAATCTATACAGGACGATTTATAGGGCGCCGTGATTGCCCGTGAAGACGACGAAGGCCAAAGACAACAAAACTTACGCTTTACAGTCAAATAGCTAGATTGTATGAAGTCTTAACCCATTAACCGTGTATTTAACTGTAACTCAATGTATATAAAATGGACGGATATATCCGGGATCCCCAGTTAAGGGGTTAAATAATGACGACTTGTGACGGTGACGTTTTTCACGTGTATACGATTATAGTTACTGTCAATGATAATGATGATGATGATGATGATGATGATGATGATGATGATGATGATGATGATGATTATGATGATGACGACGACGACGAATGCATTTGATTTAGTGGTCGTCCCGGCGCCGACCAACGTCCGCCTGGAATGGCTTTCGTCGGGACTGTTGAAGGTCGCCTGGGACGCTCCGCCGATGACCGGCATCGTCGGATACAAGATCCTCTACAGTCCGGACGCGTTGACGGACATCGATCGCTGGTCCAGTCTGGACTCTGGGGCGTCTACCCCGCCGTCCGCCCTCATCGGCGACCTGGAGCCCCACGCCCCCTACGCCGTGCGCGTCAAAGCCCGATCGATCGACGGCGTCTACAGCGATCCGTCGGTGACGGCAACCGCCGGTCGCACTGACTACGGTCTGCAATACTGGCACACGATATTAACTTCTTTCTATTCCAAGTTCTGTCAATCAATCAATCAATCAATCAATCAATCAATCAATCAATCAATCAATCAATCAATCAATCAATCAATCAATCAATCAATCAATCAACTTCTATGGCGCCACCATCGTAATGCCTCGGGCACGCACCAGCCGATGGCGCTCCAGATCCAATACGAGCTATAGAGTCAGGTCAAGCAGGAAAGGTCAGTCAGATGGGCGGGTGGGGGTGGAATCTACAAGGTGTCTACGTTTTTGCTGATATTTTCAAATTTTCGAAACCGTAAAGCTTTAATTTCTACCCGTTTTTTTCCGACATCGTTGGGTGAACAAACTGCATTAATTATACATGTATTTATCCAGTATTCTGTCGTTGGAAGTTAATAATTCTATCCGTTTGGTTGTTTCAGCAATGCGTTAGCGTATATATACAGTAACACTGAGCATTGATGAGAAATCTATTTGGTTGGTTTTGCTTCTTAGAGCCAGACGAAATGGTCAGAGACTTCCGCGTAGAGTCTCTTTCGTCCGCCAATCTGGCGCTGACCTGGAAACAGCCGCAGAAGACCAAAGGACTACAGCATTACAAGGTCAGAGGTCAAACAACACAGCGTCCTTGACGTCAGTGCAGCTCAGTCAGGGATATCTTTACACCCCAACACTCCACCAGCACCCCTCCCCCAATTTGAGGTCGACACTCCCCAGTTTCCTAATCTAAGAATGGTATGTACCCTAAATAGCCTCCGAACACCCCACCCCCTAATTCGAGAAGTAGCACCCCCAACTTTATTTCTATGATGACCTTTTTCCCCTTGTCAGAATTTTTTGAGATTTTAGAAGGTTTTGGGTATTTTGCCTGTCAGACTTTTTGTGGGATGACTTTTTGACACACTTATTAGGCAGAGACCCCCACATTTTACAGACAGCCCCCTAAATTCACAATCCTAGAAATAATCCTGAGCTTAGTGTAACCAAAACATTTAATCTAGAGTTAGGGCCTATTCATCAACCTATACTTCGATTTAGACTCTATGGCGTGATAGGATCTGCTTATCGATTAGCTTCGGGACTGGATTAAACATTAATTTTCAGTTTAATCGATTACCTCTAATTATTTTACATTATTAAAAAATGTAAATTGTTCTTCACTGTTCGTTTCTTGTGGTTGCATATGGTCACTGATTGAGGATTTTGACTGCCCTTCATAATGGCGACGCTGCAAATGGCCTTGTGATTATGAACATATCCTGTTTCGTTTTATTTTCATCCAAGATCTGTTTGCAGTTAATTTCGAGGCCTCGGTGTTCTTACACTCTTGTGCTACTGGCGATCCGCGGGATTATCGTGAAGTTTCAATTTGCTGATTAAGCAGACGATTTATATATATATATATATATATATATATATATATATATATATATATATATATACTCTTGCAGATCAATTACATAGGAAAAAAGCGATTTCTAGACGAACAGAACGTAGAACAGACGCTGATAGATCAGGAGAAGGAGAGGTTGGTGGCGAAAGAGGACACGAGCGTTTTCATAGAACACCTGGCTCCGAAGACCACGTACACCTTCAACATCACCGCCTTGTTCGGCCACGGATGGGGCCCTGTGGCCAGCCTGAAGGCGGAAACTACCCTCGACGGTTCGTCTCTTAACGAAGTCTGATGATGACGACGACGACGACGATGATGATGATGATGATGACGACAACGATGAAGAAGAAGAAGATGATGATGATGACGACGACGATGATGATGAAAACGACGACGACGACGATGATGATGATGATGATGATGATGGTGATGATGATGATGATGATGATGATGATGATGATGATGATGATGATGATGATGGTGGTGGTGATGATGATGATATCCTCGATTTGACCTGAATCTTGTGCGATTGTGATTCGGTGTGCCATCGGATGATGCTTCTGTGCATCATGAAGCGGCGCTATAGAAGTTTAAGATTAAATTTGCTATGAGAAACTATATATATATATATATATATATATATATATATATATATATAGTTTACGAGTATATAGGCCTATAGTTGTAACGGGAGAGTGTTTGAGAGGAGGAGAAGGAGAAGGAGGAGGAGGAGGAGGAGACGAGATTGCCTGTGCTGTTGTGTTCAGTTCCTCCGCTGATGACCGCTCCTCTTCTGCTCAGAGTCAGTTCGGACACGACCCTTCTCCTGAGACTCTTCCCGACGACGGCGTCTCAGGCCGCGGCGTCGTTTGCCTTCAGACGCTACTGCGTCGTCGTCGTCAGCGAGACCGTCGCTCGTCGGAAACAACCGGAAGATGTCAACCTGGAGACGGTGAGCATCGCTTGCGTGCTTCGGCTGCTGTATAGTTTCAGTCTAAGGGCGCATAATTATGATAGGGCTGGCGTTGCAACAAGGCTACACGGTATCCAGTCGCAGAGCACTGTTTATACGGACTGAGAAATGTCTTATATGATTCTTTTGCCCAGAAATCCAAACTCCAAAGTATAGAAACCATAGAGTTAGCGAGCGGTTAATCTAGACTCCTGGACTCCGGAGGGGGGAGCTGACAAGGCCGGGGGGGAAGTTAGCTAGTGGGGCTTAGGAGGAGCGCTGTAAGTTGATATAGTATGCCAGAATTTCCGGGAAAAATTTGAAATTTCCGGGGGGAAAGGGGAAATTCCCCCCCACCTCCAGGAAACCGTTAAATTAAACCATTAGATTAAACCCTGTATAGAGTTCAAGACGAGCGAATTCTAGTCGATTCAATTATTGCATATCAATGCTACCATCAGATCGTCTACTCGTTGAGTATTTTCGGCTTTGCAGTTGGATTCTTCGTCGGCGAACGCGGATGTCTGGATAAGCGCTTGTTTCAACGATCGGCTTCCGACTGAATTCAGTCTGGGCGATGCTTCGTATCCTGGCAACGGTCCCCATGGCAACCGACCTCTCACCCCTGGCCAGTTTTATCGGGTTTTCGTTCGAGGATACACCGCAGACAACGTAAGAGCATCTCGCCCGCGACGTTTTCCAATGATTCCAAGACATATACGCTGCGAAAGTACTTGGAGGCACTGGAAAATAGCATACTTATTCCCCATGGTAGTAGTAGTAGTAGTAGTAGTAGTAGTAGTAGTAGTAGTTGTTGTTGTAGTAGTAGTAGTAGTAGTTGTTGTTAGTAGCAGTAGTGGCAGTGGCAGTGGTGGCAGTGGTGGTGGTGGTGGTGGCAGCAGTGGCAGCAGTGGCAGTGGCAGCAGCAGCAGTGGCAGTGGTGGTGGTGGTGGTGGTGGTGGTGGTGGTGGCAGCAGCAGTGGTGGTGGTGGCAGCAGTGGTGGTGGCAGCAGCAGCAGCAGTGGTGGTGGTGGTGGTGGTGGTGGTGGTGGTGGTGGTGGTGGCAGTGGTGGTGGTGGTGGTGGTGGTGGTGGTGCAGTGGTGGTGGTGGTGGTGGTGGTGGTGGTGGTGCAGTGGTGGTGGTGGTGGTGGCAGCAGCAGTGGCAGTGGTGGTGGTGGCAGTGGTGGTGGTGGCAGCAGCAGCAGCAGCAGCAGCAGGTGGTGGCAGCAGCAGCAGCAGCAGCAGTGGTGGCAGTGGTGGCAGCAGTGGTGGTGGTGGTGCAGCAGCAGCAGCAGTGGTGGCAGCAGCAGCAGCAGCAGCAGCAGCAGCAGTGGCAGCAGCAGCAGGTGGTGGCAGCAGCAGCAGCAGCAGCAGCAGCAGCAGCAGCAGCAGCAGCAGTGGCAGCAGCAGCAGCAGCAGCAGCAGCAGCAGCAGCAGCAGCAGCAGCAGCAGCAGCAGCAGCAGCAGCAGCAGCAGCAGCAGCAGCAGCAGCAGCAGCAGCAGCAGCAGCAGCAGCAGCAGCAGCAGCAGCAGCAGCAGCAGCAGCAGCAGCAGCAGCAGCAGCAGCAGCAGCAGCAGCAGCAGCAGTAGTAGTAGTAGTAGCAGTAGTACTAGTTCTGTGACGTCTGTTATTTTAGATTTCTTCGTCGTCTGCCTATTCGTTTACGCTGTCGACGACTGAGCCGAGGCCGTCCGGGCCTTTCCTCGATCCGCTCAGTTGGCGCCTGCTCTGGAGCCTCGTTCCCGTTTGCATCGGCGTCGTCTTTGTCCTACTCATCGTTCTCTTTGTTCTCTTCTTCAGGTCAATTTACGGTCGATAAATAGCAAATAAATAAATAAATAAATAAATATATATATATATATATATGTTATCTCGGTAAACTACGTTATTGAAAGTGGAGATTTACTTAAGTGGTTTTCAGACAGGCTTACTTAGGGGCTGTCCATTAATTGTCAACAATTTTGGGCAATTTTTGACCCCTCCCCTTGTCAACAATTGTCAGCTTTCAGTGACCCCTATAATTATGTCAGCAAATTTTGACCCCTAAGATCAGTGGCGGGTCTCCTAAAAAGTTTAGAAGGTTATTAATTTTTGTGCGGTGATGACCTTCCCCCTTTTTTGCTCATCAAGTGTCAAAATGATTACGTTTTTGCTTGTCATGCTTTATCTTCATCCCTGAAATTTCCTATTTATTTGATTTCGGTAAAAAGTGAAACTGTTGACGTCAACTTCTCTTGACTCCCTCTCCTGTCAACAACTGTCAGACTTTTTCAAACCTCTCCCCTATTTTGTTGACGTAATTAATGGACAGCCCCTTAGCCTCCTAAACCACTTTAAATCACATTAGTATTATGACTTGAGTTTTCCCCATCCAGTGCTTATTTTCTCTTTTTTTAGACCAAAACTAGGTTCACAATTATTATTGTGTTTCATATTAATGAATGACATTGAATCCTCGTTAAGTGAATAGGCTTCAAAGTGTCTTAAGTTTTTTTCTTAAACAAAGTAGCGCAAGTTGAACTTGGCGACAGTTTTATTTTGACAATCTAAACGATCTTCCAATTTCGAAGATGGAAGATGGCACAGTGGGCTACGCGCTGGAGCGATAGGCCAACAGAACAAGGTTCAAGCCCCGTTAGCGCCCCTAGTGGCTTCCACACAGGCAGTAATGCCTCCTAAGCCACTTTAAATCATGCTATAGTTTAATGGCCACCTGGCAGAAATAAGAGTTGCGGTTTACCTGATGTATTTCTTTACCTGATATTCCAATTTGCGCTGCGTTTCCGATGGCGTCTGCGTTTAAATTCTTGTCTACAGACGAGATTCTCGCCAGAAGCGAAAAATCGTGCAGACGAACAAGATTCCGCTGGTCCAGGAAGAAGCAATTCCGGACTCCAACGATCCGGTGGAAATCCGTAGGCAGAACTTCCAAACGCGAGGTAACGAAGGGTCTCTTTCTTACCTGTCGAATGTTGTGTTGTAGTAACAGCGTCAACAGAACGAAAACGTCATGTCACGTGACATCATCTGCCTTCAGAAACCTCCAAGAGGTCAGCGGATAGGACGAGTAGAGGGTGCTAACCCTCTCTACCACCCAACTCAAAAATTTAGTGGCTCCTCCCAAGAAATAAAAAGTTGTTGGCCTATAAAAGAATACGTTCTATATGAGTTTCCATGCATACGGCTATAGGCAAAAAATAGCCTTTGATATAGAAGAAAATTTTCTAATACGTAGCAATTTCTGCCTATTTCAGTAGAGGGTGCTAACCCTCTGGACCATCCAACTCAAAGATTTAGTGGCTCCTCCCAAGAAATCGAAAGTTGTAGGCCTGTAAAAGAACCTGTTCTATATGTGTTGCCCATATGGCCATATATGCAAAAACAGCCATTGAAATAGAAGAAAATTTTCTAATACGTAGCAATTTCTGCCTATTTCAGTTGACTAGGTGGCGACCTCTGCCGAGCGATGAGTGAAATCGCGTTTTCTTCGTTTCTGACCAAGTGCCTTTCATTTTCCATAGGCCAATAGTATAGTTTGTATGGTAGCGGGTTCGAATCTGACCATAGCGACTGTGTAGCAACGTAGGACAAGTTGTTCGCTCCTGTCTTCCTTCACAATTCTGATTCTGCACTTTGTGAATGACCAAGGATATTTGTACACCCCCTAACACCCCAACACCCCCAATTTGAGACCGACACCCCACCCCACTCCCAACACCCCCCTAAATCTCAGCTACGGGATGACCTGTTTTTTGCTTGTCAGACTTTTTCGGCAGGGTACCCCAGAATTTACTGACACCCCGCCCCCAATTGACAATCCTAGAAATAACCCTGAATAGCGCACTTTTAACGATATCAAATATAGCTTCCTCCACCCCACCCCACCCCAATAATCTGACCGCCTCCGAATACTAAGAGTCGACGTGATATCTCGTCGTCTGGCTGTTGACATATACAAAGGCATGATAACCCACCAGCCCATCGCCGTCGCCGACTTCCAGGATCACGTGACCCGGCTGAGAGCCGACGAAGGAAAGGGACTTCTCCAGGAGTTCGAGTCCATCGAACCAGGTCAGCAGTTCTCCTGGAAGGCGTCGACCGATGAACGGAATCTGACCAGGAACCGGTACGCCAACGTTATCGCCTACGACCATTCGCGCGTCCTGCTGCAGATGACGCTCGACGGAATCGCCGACAGCGACTACATCAACGCCAACTACAGCGACGGATACAGGAAACACAACGCCTACATCGCCACACAGGTAAGTCCCATCATGACGTCACCGTTATTACCGTTGGCCACCTGTTTAAACACGCACACCAAACATAACAGCAATAAAGGCAACAAGAGCAATAATAATAATGATGATGATGCTGATGATGATGATGATGATGACGATGATAATAATAATAATAATAATAATAATAATAATAATAATAATAACAATAACAATAACAATAACAACAACAACAATAATAATAATAATAATAATAATAATAATAGAAGAAGAAGAAGAAGAAGAAGAAGAAGAAGAAGAAGAAGAAGAAGAAGAAGAAGAAGAAGAACTGGGTTTTAAGTGGTTAAGTAGGATCTCTCGATTCTCTCCTGTGTTGAAAAATATGGGTTTTTAACCGAAGAAGGTATCTTCTACAGCACTTAATATTTGAACTCCTCAGAATATTTGTTTAATCTTTAGTCAGGTTCCTATTCATGAGGATGTTGAGTTCTCTCCCTTCCCCCTCCCGACTGGTAGAAATAGACCTCCCTTGAGAATCAAATATTTGGGTTTCAGCCGTCTGAATTAGACAACGGTTGGAAATTTAGGAGCGGAAGTAGTTCTATCCCCTCTGCTGCCGTGAGCGACTAATGCCTTGGAAGCCTCATGATGTTAGTGTAGAGCAGGTAAGAGGTAAGAGGGTCGGTCTGTTTGTCTTAGGGTCCAATGACGTCAACGATCGGTGACTTCTGGCGAATGGTCTGGGAACAGAGAAGCAGCACCGTTGTCATGGTTACCAGAGTCGAAGAGAGAAACAGGGTGAGCAGCAAGAAAGCAGCAACAGACACTATCTCTTTAAGGAGTATGACGCCATCTATGGTAATCTATTGCACATGGTGTTACCACGCCCCATGGACTCTGCTTAGAATTCAAGGAAGCGTGTCGTTCTAGTGCATGTGTGAGCACCTGTCTGTATTTTGAAGGTCAAGTGCGAACAGTATTGGCCAAATCGTGGTACAGAGACGTATGACGTCACTCAGGTTACACTTGTCGACGTCATCGAGCTGGCTTTCTACACCATGAGAACTTTCCAGATCTCCAGAGTAAGTACAGTGTAGCCTCGTTAACAGGAACCCTCCCCCCGACAAGAAATCAAATTTCACTGTTTAGTTTTGCCGTCGCGTTCTTATAATTCGTAGGAATTCTTGCACGTTTTGGCTGGCTGCTATAGGCACAGGGCATCAAATCTAAACTGTAAGAGTTGTCTGGATAATTATAAAAAAAACTTAGCATGATTTAAAGTGGCTTAGGAGGCATTACTGCCTGTGTGAAAGCCACTAGGGGCGCTATAATGAGGCTTGAACCCGCTCCGTCAGCCTGACGCTCCAGCACGTAACCCACTCTGCCATCTTCCGCCCCCTGATTATGACTAGTCTTTTTTAACCCCTTAGCTGAGGATCCCGGACATATCCGTCCATTTTACATTGAGTTATAGTTAAATACACGGTTAAG
Source organism: Metaphire vulgaris (assembly GCA_018105865.1). NCBI lineage: Eukaryota > Metazoa > Annelida > Clitellata > Crassiclitellata > Megascolecidae > Metaphire > Metaphire vulgaris. The sequence goes on along the minus strand of CM030847.1, from coordinate 3,151,176 downwards.
GGGTTAAAGAATAGATATATATTTTGTTTTTGTTTCTAAGGTAAACAGTCATGAGCGCCGTGAGATTCGTCAGCTGCAGTTCACGACGTGGCCTGACCAGGGAGTCCCGGAACATCCGCTCCAGTTTCTGCTTTTCATCCGAAGGGTGAAGGCGGTCACTCCGCTTGACTCTGGGCCGGTTGTTGTCCACTGCAGGTCAGTGCTCAAAGTACCATGCTCTTCACCTGCAGGGATATTTTTACACCCCCCTGACACCACCCAACACTCTCCCCAAATCTGAAACCGACACCCACCAACCCCCTCCCCCCAAATCTGAGAGCCGGATGACCATTGTTTGCTTGTCAGACTTTTTCGGCAGGAGGGCACCCACAGAATATGCCAACACCCCCGCCCCCAAATTGATAATCCTAGAAATAACCCTGCTCATCTGCCATCGCAATCTTAGTTTCATCTTTTCGCTTCCGATGTTGCGTTTACACGCAATTGGCATTCTTCATGCGTGTTCCGATGCCGTGTTCGCGTTGATAGAAATAGAAGCGTCCTTGACCTTGACCTTCGTTTTACCACTACGCTATATCTTGTCTTGCCCTGTCTTCAGCCATCCTCGCTCCGAGGGTAGACTGTATTACGGATGGGCTTTGCTCCACTGTTTTCCGTCGTCTGTCATTCGGATCGTCATTTCCATTGTCTTTCCAGTCCATTCCATGATGTTATCTGTCCATCTGGTTCTGGGTTTTGCCTTGTTTTCTTTTTCCATCAGTTCGACGCTATTTAACATGTCTTGATACTACTACTACTACTACTACTACTACTACTACTACTACTACTACTACTACTACTACTACTACTACTACTACCACTACTACCACCACCACCACCACTACTACCACCACCACCACCACCACTACCACCACCACCACTACCACCACCACCACCACCACCACCACCACCACCACCACCACCACCACCACCACCACTACCACCACCACCACCACACCACCACTACTACCACTAATAATATAATAATAATAATAATAATAATAATAATAATAATAATAATAATAGCGCTGGAGTGGGTCGCACCGGGGTCTTCGTCGTTGTCGACTCTATGCTCGAGAGAATCCGACACGACCAGACGGTCGACATCTATGGTCACGTGACGTGTCTGAGAGCCCAACGCAACTACATGGTCCAGACGTTGGACCAATACGCCTTCATACACGACGCGGTCCTCGAGGCCATCCGGTTCGGAAGCAGCGACGTCCCGGTGCGCAGCCTCGCAGCCTTCGTTCAGAAGCTCGGCACCGTTCAGACGGGAATGACGGAGACGGGATTGGAAGCCGAATTCCGAGTAAGCTGGAAGTCGGACTGTGAGAAATATCTCTGGTTTTTTGATTTTTTAATTATCGGAACCTTCTGGCAATTTTGCCAATTTCGTTTCGATGTATTCGAATATTTTATGCTTTGCGCTGCAGTGATGCCAACCATGGGCGCCCACAGAAATCTTTCCAGGGGGGGGGGGGGCAAAACACAATGGTCACGGTTAAGCCACGGAAATTTTTCCAGGAAGGGCAAAACACATATTAACACAACGGTGACGGTTAATATTTTAGCAAGGCTTTCAAATTTCATTTCAAATTTCAATGTGAAATATCGGCATTTGCATTTCCCAGGAGGGGCAAGTGCCCCGTCTTGCCTCATGTGCGGGCGCGCCCATGTTGCCAACGTGTTTTGGCTTCTCTGACCCAGGCATTCTCTGTCCGCGGCGCACGTGTAATGAAAATCAAATTAATACTCGTTGTCCTGTCGAAGGGATCTAACATTTTACTGCGTAAAATAGCCTAATATAGAGGCGATTGATTACTGATTAGGTTGACTGTCTTTCGTTTTGATTTCACGTTCTTGTGCTTCACGAGATCTGTTATGGACCTGAACCAGGGATATTTTTACACCCCCCTAAGACCCCCTCTCAACACCCCCCTCCAATTTGAGGTCGACACCCCCCCCCCCAATTTGGTAATGTGACAATGGTATGCATACAAAATGCATACTGATTAGCTCCGGACATCCCCAATTTGAGGTAGACACCCCCTCCCCCAAATTCACAATCCTAGAAATATCTCTGGCCTGAACGCACCTCGTACTTTTTGACTGTTTGTTTTTTAAGAGACTCAGTGATGTTCGTCCTGTCTCCTCGGAATTCGTTGCCTCCATGATGCCGGTAAACAAAGCGAAGAACAGACTCGCTAACATTCTTCCTTGTAAGAATTTCTCATTTCTTCGTCTTCGTCTTCTTCTTTATCATCTTCATCGTCTGCTTCTTCTTCCTTTTCTTCTTCTACTTCATCATCATCATCATCATCATCATCATCATCTCATCATCATCATCCATCCATCCATCATCATCATCATCATCATCATCGTTATCATGATCTGCTTCTTCTTCGTCATAATCATCATCATCTACTCCTTCTACTACTTCTTGGCTGAGTGTCTGTGATTGGTGCAGCTAAAAGTATAAAATGTTAATCATAAGAGGTGATATTTTTGTTAAACTCTTTTTGAAGATAAAATCCGTCGATATGAACGCTATTATTATTATTATTATTATTATTATTATTATTATTATTATTATTATTTTCTTCAGACGAATCTAACAGAGTTTGTCTGCGTCCTCTTCGTGGAGTCGAAGGTTCTGACTACATCAACGCCAGCTTCATCGACGTACGCACATCTAATTATTGCTGTGCAAATGTCCCAATCACGTGACAGATAAGCATCATGACGTCACTTCCGCATGAAATCGACCCAGAGATATACCTATCAATCAGTCTACCAATCAACCAAGCAATCAAAAACAAATCGACTAACACGTAACAGTCATTTACCAGCCATTAGAGACATGTGCTGATCATCATGAATTATAAATGAATAATTCCGACGGAGTCGTGGTCAGGCGCGTAGCCAGGTATTTGATTTGAGGGGTATAATGTGATTTGGGGGATGGGTATAAATCTTAAAAAACGTTTGGGGGATGGGAATAAATCTTAAAAAACGTTTAAAATTTGAAAATCCTAAAAAACACATTATAAACTTTAAGGTAGCCTGATTGTTGTTTTTTTTTTTGGGGTTATATATACCGATATACCCCCGTTGCTGCGTCCCTGGTCGTAGTATTAAAAGAACAGCTGCTGCTGCTGCTGATGTGTGCAATCGTCTGTCTTGTGGTGCCAGGGTTATCATCATCGACGCGCCTACATAACAACGCAAGGTCCACTGCCAGAGACGACGGAGGACTTCTGGCGAATGGTCTGGGAACAGGATTCAACGATCGTGGTCATGCTCACCAAACTCCGGGAACTTGGACGGGTAAGATGCCTCCGATGACCGACGCCGCTGCTCCGTCAGGTCAGGCCCGACCCGTTCCCGACGTCCCCGTGCTCAATTCTGACTCGGCTATTAACGGTCTGTAAAGCGTCTACAAAGAGCCGGTCCCAGGGATATTTTTACACCCCCCTAACACCCCCCCTAGATCCCCTCCCCCAATTTGAGGTCGACACCCGCCTAAAATTTTGTAATGTGACAACGGTATGCATACAAAATGCATACTAATTAGTTCGGACACTCCCCACCCCATTTGAGGTCGACACCCCAAATTTACAATCCTCGAAATATCCCTGGCCGGTCCGTTTATGTAGAACTTGAGAGTGATTGTATCATCGATAGGCTACGGTGAGGGGCGCTGTATAGCTATAGCCGTGGTTGTTTTGCCGTGCAGGAGACATGTCACCTGTACTGGCCGAGTGAGAGATCCGCCAGGTACCAGTACCTGCTCGTTGATCCGGTGGCAGAGTACAACATGCCGCAGTACGTGCTAAGAGAGTTCAAGGTCACCGATGCAAGGGTAAATGCCCTTGTAATCGCCCATCTGTACAATGTTCTTTCCTTTGAGTTTATATATATATATATATATATATATATATATATATATATATATATATATATATAGGCAGTGTTTTATCCAGACTCCCGGCCTTTGGGGAGAAATTGACTTCTCTGGAGGGGAAGAGACACAGTTCAATGCAAAAATTTGTGTCAGTGCTGGGATTTTTGGGATATATTTTTGTGTGGGGTTTTTGTTTGATGGTCTCCCTAACAGGCCTGGGTAAAACTCTGCTTATAGGACAGGTCTTTTATTATAACAATATATCAAACAAACGAAGCAAAAGAGTAATAATAGTTCAGTAATAATTTCTGATTTAGAAGAATAGTTTAAAGCTGTGCTTCCTATGGAGCTTTTTATATTGTGTGTGTGGGGGGAGGGGGGTTCCGTCAGACTCACTGGTTTTTAAAGTCCACCGCCGCTAGAATGATGAAACTTGGGGCGGGCACCACATATTCCGCACTTAACGATAATTTCACGCCCCCTCCCGAGCAGTGGCGGCTCTAGGATTTGGCAAGTGGGGGGGCCGTTGGGGTGGCAACTTCTAATCATGGGGGGCCAACCATTTGTTGTTTAATGTATGTAGCATTAAGTATAGGGTCCAAACTGGGGGGCCACTGGGGGGGCCAGGCACTCAATAGGGGGGCACGGGCTCCCCTGGCCCCCCCGGTGGAGCCGCCACTGCTCCCGAGCTCGGTCGTGCTGAAGGCACGCTTCCATGCAGCTGTGCGTGGACGCCGTTTCTTAGGCAGGGTTTAACCCCTTAACTGGGGATCCCGGATATATCCGTCCATTTTACATTGAGTTACAGTTAAATACACGGTTAAGGGGTTAATCTAGACCGTTCAAATTGCCCCCCGGAAATTTGGGCATACTACATCAACTACCAGCAGCCCTCTAGCAGAATTCCCCCCCGGCTTTGTCAGTTCCCCCGCCCCCGCCCCGGAGTCCAGAAGTCTAGATTAAACACTGTTCTTAGGACGGCCAGTCGCGAACGTTCCGTCAGTTCCAGTTCACCGACTGGCCGGAGCAGGGCGTGCCGGCGTCGGGCGAGGGCTTCGTCGACTTCATCGGCCAGGTCCACAAGACGAAGGCGCAGTTCGGCCAGGACGGGCCCATCACCGTCCACTGCGGCGGCGGTGGAGTCGGTCGGACGGGGGTCTTCGTCGCCCTGAGCGTCATCCTGGAGCACGTCCGCTACGAGGGAACCATCGACCTATTCCAAACCGTAAAGCTGCTACTGCTCCAGAGACACAGCATCATCCAGACACAGGTAGGCCTACCCGTCATTATAGCATCGTTTCATTCGTCATCTCTCCATCGCCGCATGACCATATAGTCAGAGGGCGGCCCGTCGAGATAGATTCCGGACCTCTGGCTGGGCTGTAGAGCAATCAGGGGGCCACTAAAAATTTCGTAGAATGTCTTCTAAAATTTCATAGATCGTATTATGCGACAAATGTGAAAAACTGGTGACGATCTTTCCTTTCCGCGATCGAGTCAGCCTTTTCGAAACGGGGCCCCCCAAGTCCGCGTCAGAAGCGTTTGTGATGATAGATAATATTGCGGACCGCCCGGAGCCCCTGCTGTTTTGCCGGGTCCTTGGACATTTGCCCCTGCTTCCTCTCGGCGGGCCTGTCAGAGGAGGGATCTCTAGTGGGAGGGGGTGTACAGAATCCCAAACAGAGATGACCACCTTCCCATGCAGCTGATATACTTGGAGCGACCATCGACTGATACCAAGTGCAATACTAAAATGGCGCTTTAGAAGTTCTTGATAATAATGCCATCGGTTGATGCTCCTGTGCATTATGAAAGTGGCGCTATAGAAGTTTAAGATTTAGATATCTAGTCATCATCATCAGCAGCAGCAGCAGCGTAGCAATTGAATGCAAGGCAGGCCTTCTTACTTGAAGGTCTCTCAGTCTTTAGCAAAGGTCCCAATATAATCTATTCCCAGAATCGCGGAATAACGTGTTATGCTATACCGTATACGCATTGTTTATTCTATAGCCACCTTGACATTGGGGGGATTTTGAAATTTTTTGGAGGGGACAAGGTCTGAGTCTCCACACTTTGGGGGAGGGAAAATTTCCATCCTCCCAGCCAATATATACTAAATTTGGGGGGATTTTAAAACTTGGGGGAGGGGGGAATTCCCCCAGGGAAGGCCTAGAATAAACACAGTCGTATACGCCAGTGCACCGGTGGACAGGCCATTGTCTGAGACGTAGCCTATAATTGTTATCTCCAATAGCAACGAACATCGTCCAGAGCCGAGGGTTCGGTATTTGGTGGTTAAGAACCTTTTGATTGAAATTTAACCAGAGCAAAGAACCAAATTTTAATTTTTCACGTAATTCTCTAATATATTTGTGAATGTTAATTGATTTCTGTAGGATCAGTATTCGTTTTGCTATCTATCGCTGCTGGAATATCTCAGCTCTTTCGATCGCAGTTGATTGCCATTTCCAACGTCTGTGTTTCTTCTCTCGGAACTTCAAACAAACGGCGTTAACGTTAATTTCATTCTCTGTATACGCAACTTGAAGCTTCATGTAAAACTTGTCAAGCCGCTAGTTTTTCCTCTTCCTCAATTTTAACGTTCAAACGAGTCGAATCGTATTTATTATATGAACCGCGCATATTACGTGGTTTATACTGGTCTTGGTGGCACACGAGCTGTTCGGAGCTCCACCGACTTTCGGAGAGTTGCCACAAGTGTCCACAAAACGATCAAGCAGACGTTTGTGAACTACTGAGCACAACGATTTCTACAGAGCTGCTTTTGTTGATATTTTAAAATGTCTCGTTGTGCTTGAATTTACAATTTTTCGATCGTAATAGGCCTACAGTTCTTCAAACGCATACTGCAAAACAATTCACTATAAACCGTGCTGTAGTTTCAAGACCCTATAGTTACACCAATACTTTACGTCTGTTTCACAGACAAAGACACTCTTCGGTTCTGAAAGCTTAAAACCCTTACACAAGATAAATAATTAAAATGTAGTGTCTCGTGGATATACGACATCTAGAAGGCCTTGAATTTGGCTTCTAATAATTCTTTGAGAATAAAATGTGTGAAGTGCTTAATTAATAATGCTCAATTTCTTAGTTACTGAGAAAATGAAAGTTCAGTCTAATAGTGATGATGATGATGATGATGATGATAATGATGATGATGATGATGATAATAATAATAATAATAATAATAATAATAATAATAATAATAATAATAATAATAATAATAATAATAATAATAATAATAATAATAATAATAATAATGCATTAAACTAGTTCAGATTTAGAACACCAGAGTATTTCTAATGTGTTTGTATTTAGGGTTTGATTGCATATTGCTTTGTTGAAAATCTGTTAAATATTAGATTTTCAATTTTAAATAACGAGTTCATTCCTATTTTAAACCTCATAAGCAATTCAAAACTACAGTATTAACGCTGTTCACAAGTCACACGAATCAACAAACATCTCGACCAAGGCACAACGCGGGTTTAGGCAAATAGAAAAACCTAGGACTTTGTTTTTTTAAAAACCATGAAAGACAAAATCATTACAACTTAAACAGATGGAAGCATTAAAACGCTGCGTGGTCTCTCTCTCAGTAGCACTGCTCTGTTTAAGTACTTACAGTTCGCGCGCAGCTTTGTGATTCTGTAGAAATAGCTGCTTCAACTGCATCACTTTTGTATAAATTCAGCGCAAAGTCGTTTAGAGTGAAGCGCCTTGTTTAATATAAGCACGAACAAGTCTGAACATGTCTGAACGGGCATTTTAAGCCTCAGGCGATAGTCAATAACGTCTCCAATAGAATCAACAGAAGATTGTCTTGTAATACTCACAAACGCATCTCTCTGCGCAGAAGAAATACGGAATTATCTAACACGCAGCAGTCAAACCGTCGACCTTTCATTGTCATAATAACCCAGGGGCGTAGCCAGGAATTTGATTGGGGGCATGTGATTGGGGGGGGGGTATAAATCTTTAAATACTTTGAAAATCTTAAAAAGCACATGAAAAATTTTAAGGTAGTATTATTTTGGGGGGTATATTATATATACCGAAATGTTCACCGTCGTTACGACCCTGATAAATAATAATAATAATAATAACAATAATAATATAATAAGGTTTAAAGTGGTTCAGGAGGCTTTGCATTCTGTTCTCGCTTTTGCTCTTTAAAAAAGTAGCTACTAATGTAGGAAAATTAAAGAAAAATCCTCCGTCTGACTTTTGTGGTGATAAGTTAATTGACAGAAATCATAATTATTACAACAACAGCCATGAACAAATCAAACAATGAAACGCTCGACGGAGTAACGGTCCAAACATGGCGTCTGCTAAATTCGTGTCGCGCGGGGGGGGGCTAGAGGGAGCGGGGGTAGGGGCCGTCGGCGGTCAACTGGAGAAGGGCCAGCAGGGGTCGGTGGCTAAGT
>CM030847.1:3070276-3137776 GCA_018105865.1 Metaphire vulgaris | reverse complement strand
TGGCATTTTATCATATACACTTAGTCTGACTGTCTAAGTACTGTCAATATACTATTACTAACTTTTATCAACAAATATATGTATTCCTTTAATATTACAACGACTGGCTGTATTCCTTTAACATTGCAACAGGCTGGCTGGCTGGCTGTTCCGAATCAACCACTGACGTCATAATGGGCGGGGTTTGAGATAATGAGGCAGCAGTACATCGAAGTTGACCAGCCTCTTAGTATTAAACAGTCTTGGACCCGACCCGACAAGGGTCTTTGGAGCGCAGAGGTCAAAGCCACTTCATCTGCCTGCTATCCCTGGTATCAGTCAGCCACGGCCAGAGCAACAATTATCACCTTACACTGTACCTAGCGTCCACTTCGGTAGAGGAAGATGCAGAGGGATTGAACATACATGTAGACTACTAGTTGTCCATGGATTGAATGGTCCATAGGGGCAGGCGATTACCGCCATGACTGAAATTCGATATATCGCGTAGATACATATACATGCCAAACAATGACTGTAGTCAGGGCTTTTTTTCAGTGGGAACGCATGGGAACGCCGTTCCCAAACCTTTTTTGCCAGATTGCATATATAATTATGGATATGTAATAATGTGTTTGGGAACGTACAGGTACAGCGTTCCCACACCTGTTTTGTTGACGAGTAAAAAAGGGTGGGTTCCCAAACCTTTTTTCCTAGAAAAAAAGCACTGACTGTAGTAATTACTGCCCTTAATTCTAGCTGATACCTGTCACCTGTGAAACACGTTTTCCAGACACTAGTTTTAGACTATTAGAATAGTATTGCAATAACGTACACGGCAGTGCAAAAGCAAGTTTATCCAAATACTAAAGGCATAATTTTAAAAAATTCAACCCGGGCAGAAATTTTTCAACCCGGGCAGAAAGCAAAGTAACCCGGGCATTGCCCGTAATTGCCCGGGCGTGGTTACGCCACTGCCACCCACCCGCCCAATCTGGGGAACGAATCATTGATGTGCCACTCATTACAAGCGCGATGAATGACTTAGTTTTCTGCATTGCAACTTTAGGTGGAATTTTCCAAATTGTATTTGGACTATGACCCCTCGTCGACGATTAAATTCCTTTCCGCTGTGAACAAGACCGAGAGACCTTAAGCGAGAGTAAGCGCCAGTCATCATATGTTGATATTTGCCGATAATACGCTAATAACCACAATCAGTGTTTTTACTAGCCACCTTGACATTGGGGGGGAGTTTGAAATGTTTGGGGGGACAAGATTTGTCTCTCCACGCTTTTTTTGGCGGAAATTTCCATCCCCCAAGCCAACATATACAATTTTGGGGGATTTTAAAACTTTGGGGGATTCCCCCCCCCCAAAAAAAACAGGTCTAGAATAAACACTGAACCACGATGGTTTCGTTATTTAACTTACACTCTTCGTTAATACAAGCGATTAGGTCTATTGTTCCACACGTAAAGAAAACTGCTAAGCTAAAGTCAGATGGGAAGAGCTTAAGGGGGGCAGTCGCCACCTACCGGTAAATCCCCCCCTGTGAGACTTCAACGAGCGCCCGGTCAGGCCAAGGTCAGGACAAAAAGAAAGAGGGAGAGGAAGGACTTGAAGATTGGTTTGGAGATTAATTAATTGCGCAAAAGATTTAGTGGGGGGGCGGGGACGGGGGCCTCCAACAGGCCACGACGCTCTGTGGCAGCCATGGGATTTGGACTGAGTCCTTTGTCTTTGTAAGAGTAAAATGCAGGACTGCTCAACCAATGCATCACGCCAGCGGACATTCGATCGAGCTGGAGGAGGAGGAGGAGGAGGAGGAGGTATCAAGGTTACAGCAGGTTCTCGGGTGTCTATCCCTCTCCTCCTACTCATCCTCCATCGGCTGATTGACAAAATTGGGGCCGGGCCACCGAGAACTTCCCGTCTGCTCTGCTCCGACTCAGGAGCCTACCCAGGGCCAATTAAGAGTCACTCGGTCTCACTCACTCCGGTACTTCTCTTCCACGTGCATCCGGCCTCCGCCATATTCTCCTCTTCATTCTGGATCTGCCCCTACTCCCCACACCACCACCACCTCCTGCCCATTCTCTTCCCTCCCTTCATCCAGGCCCTGCAAGTTTGCTCCAACTATTATTGCCATCCGTATTGCAAGCGAATGTAAGTCACCGTGCTGAGTGAGTACTTGTGCGCGACCAATATGTAACCAGATGCTTCCGTCCGTTTATGTTATCTAATTAACCCCTTAACCGTGTATTTAACTGTAACTAAATGTAAAATGGACGGATATATCCGGGATCTCCAGTTAAGGGGTTAAAGTCTCTGTCGAGTATAGACAGTGTGGTTTCAGTTATTGATAATTATTTTTCAGTTACAGTTACAGTTAGGCTAAAGTTATTGAAATTATTTTCCAGTTATATAGTTACAGTTAAAGTTATTGTCATTTTTTTCAGTTACAGTTTCAGTTAGAGTTAATTATTTTTCAGTTATTTTTAGTTAATCGCCATTGAACACATTGATGAAATTGTTGGTGCTTTTTCGTAATAGGCCTAAGCAATAACTAAATTCTATATTATAGATTGAAAAATCTACTTAGCGGTATGTTTGCACATTTTTACATGCATGTCCATCAAAACTTGACTAAAGAATTTCGGAAGACCCAGAGTCTCAATGTGTTCATTCGAAGATCTCTTTGTGTGGTGTTTGACTTCTTAAAGTTTGTCATTTTCAGTTATTTTAACTATTTCAGTTATTTATTTTTCTGTTACAGTTCCAGTTATAGTTATTGGCATTCTTTTCAGTTATAGTTGTAAAGTTACAGTTAACTGATTTGTTATTTTTCAGTTAACTGACTTTCACTTACAGTTACAGTTACCGGTAACATTAACCCCTTAACTGGGCAACGATTTGTAACTCAATGTAAAATGGACGAGCGTTACTCGGAGCACCCAGTTAAGGGGTTAAACCACATTGCGAGCAGACGAGAAGCGTAAAACCCATCGATTTCAAGCCTTGGACTTCGCTTCTAACGGGAGCGGCTATACCTGTTTGAAGAGCGCTAATGAAATTACGCAGATAAACTGTCCCGGCGATCTTTGATTAATAATTAATTAGTAACGAGTCCAAGTCTCTTTCTGAACAATGTAGGCCTATTCGAGGGTGTTGCAACTTTAACTACGAAGTATTTTAGCGTATTTTTAAATATCCCATCTCTTTCGGTAAATGCGACTTTCTACAGAATTCTCCAATTTTGCAATTATCAAAAACAGCAACTGCAGGTCTATCTAGAGATGGCATCAGTTTTATCTGAGTTAACTGCAGACGAAGAACAACTAAATTCATTTATTATAGAAGAACTAAAACGAAGAGTTAAAAAACTGTCCGTGGTCTCGAATCTGACAGAAATTTCTTAAAGTTTAACTGTCAACTGACAGCATTTGATCATCTTACACTTTCTCTTGTCAGTGGTGGCTCCACATGGGGGGGGATCCGGGGTTCCGTGCCCCCCCCATTTGAATGCATGGCCCAGTGGCCCCCTGTTGGGACCCTATACTTACTACTACATATCTATCGACAAATGGTTGGCCCCATGCTTAGAAGTTGCCACCCCAACGGCCCCCTCCACTTGCCAAATCCTGGAGCCGCCACCGTTTCGCGTCGTCAATACACAACACGCCCCCCCCCCAATTTGAGACCGACACCAGCACAACATATGGGATGACCTTTTTTTGCTTGTCAGTGTCAGACTTTTTGGCAGTGGACCCTCAGAATTTACCGACACCCCCCCCCAATTGATAATCTTAGAAATAACCCTGCTACACATTAAGTAACGAAGCACTGCATAGTTTCGAACGATAACGTTCTAGCTATTTGGAAATTTAATGACCCTTGGATTCGACCTCTGCTGACTCTCGATCGATTCATTACCTTACTCACTAAGTCCCTTACTTACTCACCCACTTTCGTACTTACTTATCACTTTTATTCCAGCGCAATTAATTAAGCAAATGGGATCTTATGTCAACGGCAGTTAGAACCCAACAAAGAAAGCAGGTTCTTGAGTCGCTTAGTAATATTGGAAATAGTTATATCACTGGTAATGTCGTCTGAGAAGCGTTCTTCCCCATTTGCGTTCAACGTAGGCCTATTACTTTATAAGCAAATACATTGACCTAAGTGTACCCGTGAATGTGAACGTAACGTACTTCTATCCAGGCCCGTCGACAGCGGGGCAGAGGGGAAATGCCCAGGGGTCTGACGGTCTATAGGGGTCCCGGGCGGGTCCGCACAAAAGAAGTTATTTCGCTCAATATACTATTTATTATTACGAACTTGCTGAGCTGAAGGCGGTTGGAAGGCGGAGGGGGGTCCATCGAAGGCATTGCTTGTTCTTTTAACGCCCTGAAAAGTCTGACAAGCAAAAATGATCATCGCCGCCCATTTACAATAATTGATCTGTAAATTGTTTGAAAACTTTAGAACTTTTTGTGGACAAAATTTCTAACAAATATAAACTTTCAAGCATTTTAATTAGGGACCCGAGGCTACTCTGCATGCCCAAGGGTCGGGAATTTCTCTCGACAGGCCTGCTTCTATCCAGAGTAATTTGGAACTGCCGTCGATGTCACGTGATTTGGTGAGAATACAGACTAAGAACTAAAGGGCATGACCTCTAGTCCTCTACCAGGTTAAAAAGAGAAATCAAGCTATTTTAACATGTCATAGGCCTATTAACCAATGATTAGGCCTAATTATAATTATTTTATTTTGTGTCAAGGCAAGAGACTACTAAATTCAGTTTTATTTAGGCCTAATGATTTATTATATGCGAACATTATTATTTTTAAAAGTTGATCGAATAACCATTTTAACCGGTAAACGAGGAAAACACTGGCTCAAATACGATGGACGTAAACTAATTTCCAATGCTAACTAGCATTTGCCGTAGGCCTACTATTATGCTCACACGCTTTCAAATTTGCATTGTCCGTGGCCTGCTGATTTAATAGCATTTTAAAATTGCATTTTGCATGAATAAACTTGTTCAATTGTAAGCTACTGGTCTTGGGCTAGATATCTGCGTTGTCTTGGTAAGAAAGATTAGTAGAATTATCTGCCATAAATTAATCAGTCGCGAAGTCTATAGTGTCGTGTTCTTAGAATAAACTCGTATCTTCGTCGACATCCGATTCGTTTATACAACACTGTAGTCCGGCCGACCTCAGTGTTTGAAACCTATGCTAGACCATCCAAAACATTCCCAATCCACAAGATTCACTAATTATTCATTGTTAAATATACTGTACCTAGAACCAACACTGAAATTGGTAAGAGAGCTTTCTCTATTTCTGACCCAAAAACATGGAGGCCGAACTCACTTCCCTCGGCTATCAGATCTTCCAAAGAATTGAGTATTTTCCGATCTAGACTAAAAACCCATTTCTTTAAACATTAGCGTCGCCACGGGGGGAGGGGGGCAAATGGAGCAACTGCCCCAACTTGATCCCAGACCACCTATCAGATTCGCGCAAATCCGGTGAGAAAGTTTTTTTGTGGAGGGGATGTGCGAGGTGGGGGTAAGGAATCTGACACGCCAGCCCCCTTCCCCAACCCAAAATTCCTGGCGACGCCACTGTCTTTAAATTAGCATATCCTCCATAGCTCTGCCTCGCTTTCTCACTGACTGACTCCTGAACTGACCTGGTCTTTTGCTGATTAACTACCATCGATTGATACCTTTAGAGTTTAGATTATATTTATTATTATAAATGGTGCTATAAGCTATTAAGCGCATAGGAATAATGAGCTAATTCGGCGCTTTTGAAAGCGCTATAGAAGTTAACGAGATTTTACTTACTTACTCACTTACTTAAAAGTGCATAATTATTATTAGGCCTACAACCTCGTCTAGCTTTTATAGCGCCACAGTGCAAATAGACGATGACCAAATCACGTAGTTCCTACTACAACTGCTTGAACTCCTTGAAAGCTTAAACCAATAGCATAATTGTCATTGAATAAGCGTGCTGCTCGAAAACAGCGATCGTAAATCATAACAACAGACAGCAAGGCCTCGATGCAAACACTCGTACCTTTCTGAAGCGGAATGAACGCAGGCTACACTGTAGAATCGTGTTGATCTAATGTTTAAAAACGCTTTCAAGCTGTTCGCAGTCCTTTTATTCGTCCATCGAAACCCTTCGATTGCGAAATGTAGGCTACGACCTGTATATTCCCTTCTGCATCAGCCTTTCAACTATCGCTCATCTGTCGAGGGTTTTACCGAATTTTCGCACCATCTCGAATAACACGCGCCTCCAGAGTTTGAATTCACGACCCGCTAAGAACGCCAAGGACTAGGGAGAAGGCCTGTGCCGACCTGTCGACTCTTAACGCTGAAAGACCAACAAGGTCTCGATAAGAGAGAATTTATGCGCAACTATAGACCAGCAATGGACGAAACGGTATAATTCGATTGCATTGGCCTAGCTTTAAGTTTGCGCCGTAGCAGCCATGAAACTGCTATAATAAAGCCGTCGAAAATTCTATCTCGACCAACTGACATTCGATGTACGTTCATCATTCACGCATTGTGTAATGGTCGCTGCAAGTTTACTGTCCTTAATTCTCCTAATGTACTCACACTCTAACACTGTAGCGTGGCTTTTGTTCACTTACTATTTCCTAATGGGTGCGGGTTTTTTTTTACATAGTAGCTTCGTAGCGCTGTTGAGCAAAGTTGAGTGCGTAATGAATGGTGCGCGGGGTCGTCCGCTCTTAGCAACCTCTTCAACGCGTTCTTTCCATTGGTTCGATGGGCGAACATAGGCCTAATGCGGGGCCGGCCGGCCAAGTTACCAGCGCCTTATCTTACCTACACAAAGACCCGATTTTTAGTCTTCAGTCGTTTAGATTAAGTCTATTTTTAGAGTCCGAAGAGACTCTAGCCTTAGAGATGTACGACCCGACTATAGGCTGACCGTCAAAGTGTGTGTATGATCGCATAAAACCGACTAAACCAGCGCTACAAGCCAACCGATCGACAGCCATGTTTCGTCGAACGAGTCACAAAGCAAAGCGACTCTGCTAGTTGGGTCAACGCATCCGGCGGGAAATCGTTTATGACGAAATACCCACAAAATTTTCCACCGGATTTTAATTGGACCTTCAGCTTGCAACGCGTGGACGCCTACACGTGGAGGGGGGGGGGGGTTTGGGAGGGTGTAAATATTTTGGGTGGGTATAAATCTTAACTATAAACAACATAAACCATATAAACCACATGTATGATATAACCACGTGTAAATCACAAAAAACTGTAAGGTTGACTAATTTGGGGGATATATAGGCTATATACCGATATACGCCCCGTCGCTAGGCCGCTGCTAACTAACTATATTTGCCTGTAACCACGGACTAAGGATTTACCTACATTGAGCGCTTGTGAATAAGCTGGCGCACTGCGTCAAGCTCTCGAGCAGCGCTATAGAAATTTCGTGTTTTACTTACTTTACTTACTTAACCAATATGTTCCGACTAAAATTAGTACTGATGCACAGAAAGAAATTGAGAAACTTTACTTTAACGGAAAGAACTCTGGAATTGAATAGGCCTATCTTTTAAAATATATTTACCGTGACCATTGTGTCTTGCCCTCCTCTGGAAAAATTTCTGTGGACGCCAGTGTCTTGCAAATATATTCAATGTCAGATTTTCCCATGCTAAACAGCTGAGCGATGCAAATTTTGGGTCACAAAGGCTAACTTAGCTTCCTAAACCACTTGAAATCAAATGATGATGATGATGATGATGATGGTTATTATTATTATTATTATTATTATTATATTTATTTATTTTTTATTATTATTATTATTATTATTATTATTATTATTATTATTATTATTATTATTATTATTATTATTATTATTATTATTATTATTATTATTATTATTATTATTTATTTATTATTTATTATTTATTATTTATTATTTATTATTTATTATTAAAGACAACGATTAGGACTTGTTTTTTAATTCACCATTACTTTATATATTTTAAGCCATGTAAATATTCCCATTTTTTCTCAAAAACAAGTCTTTGAACAACAGAATAAGTGTTGCAATTGTAAGATGGCCGCCAAAGGCGCCGTTTTCTTAGCTATTATTATTATTGAATCACGCGGTCATTTTGCTCACTGCTCACAGAACTCTGAAGTAAATTACATCAGTAAAAAAACTTAAAACTTAGCACGATTTAAAGTGGCTTAGAAGGCATTACTGCCTGTGTGAAAGCCACTAGGGGCACTGACGGGGCTTGAACCCGCTCCGTCAGCCTGACGCTCCAGCACGTAACCCACTCTGCCATCTTCCGCCCCCTAAGTAAGCCTGATTCTCCTGTCGAAAAACTCGAGAAATAGGAAATGAAGAAAGTGAGTTTCGTGTATTGACTTTTAACGAGGTCCTCATTAAATCTTCAGAAACCATTCGCGTTTAGGGCTTTAGAATTGGGCTGTAGGCTATTATTATTTTTGCGATGCGTAAAATGCAACGCTTGGCAACGACGCAGTGAATCCTGGGATTATAATGGCGATTTCATTGTTTGACGAGCGCCAACGGAGTCTCTGAATGCGTTGATAGACGGTCACGTGTAGAGATTTATCTAGCGCTAGAATCCGATTCGCTCTTAGGACAGAGATCGACGCCGACCGGTCGTCGCAATGGGCGCCTACCTGAGCAGTCCCGTGAGGGACAAGGAGTCGAGGGACTTCGACGGCCACTGCCTCAGCTACGGAGCATCGTCCATGCAGGGATGGCGAATGACACAAGAGGTAAGACACGTGCGGCTTATGTAGCGCTATTCGAAGGCCTGGAGTCGTGGGAAAAGACGATGCATGCTTTGGGTTGAATTCCTAGAAGGTTCGACTCTTTATGTATAGCTGGGCCCGTAGTTGATTTGTTAAACAGTGGCACATTTTTCATATTAAAAGTTTTTAAAATTTCTTTTTAGGATGCGCACAGCTGTCAAGTTGACTTTGACAAAGAAACAAATAGTTCACTTTTTGCAGTTTATGACGGACATGGAGGTAAAAATTAAAAAATTCGCCTTAAACAGTTGTATTCATTTTGCTTTTACTGTAAATACTGAAAATTATGTAAATGTTTAGATGAGTTATGTAGCGCCTCTGTTGAAGGATAACCATGTGTATTACAGGTTGGTTTTGAGTGACTTTGACAGGTTGCTTGACTTCAACCTCTAGGCACCTTATATTCATGTAATGTGGCATTGCCCTAGGATGATTGATTATATGACAGACATATTATGGCTATGAAGATATACCTGCCCAGCCTGTACGTTTCACCATCAGTTTTTTTTAACTAGTTCATTATGTGAAATAACATAGACTGGGTAACATGATTTGAGTATTTTAGAAGACAATAGTCTTTGTAACAACCATATTATTTCTCCTCAAATATTACTGACCAAGCTTTGCTAGGTTCCATATACCTACAACTCTCACAAAATTCTCTTCAAACACTGCCCTGAGAATCAGTTGCTTAGCATTGTTTGCTATGTCTGTTGATGGTTTTAGTTCTGTTTTGTGTCATCGTCAGGTGCTGAAGTGGCCCAGTATTCATCAATGCATTTTCCAAACTACTTGAAAAACACTTCTCAGTATGCAAAAGGCCTTATCAACGAAGCACTGGAAGAGGCATTCCTTGGCTTTGATGCAACTCTCACTGAAGACATTGTCATTCGACAGCTAAAAGAGCTTGCTGGAGTCAACAATGATTCCGAAGAGGCTGATGAGGAAGGTTAGTTAGTCTGCGTTTAAAACTCTCATAGAGACTAATGACTATATATATAGTACTTACATCAACTAATATATATATATATATATATCACTTACATCAACTAATATATATATATATATATATATATATATATATATATATATATATATTAGTTGATGTAAGTGCTATATAAATGGCTTGTCTGATAGCAAGTTTTAAAAAATAACATTTTCAATAATTTCAAGGTTTTGTTTATGATTGTTCGTTGTTCATGCCAATCTTAGAATGAATGTCTGTTTAAGGTGAAACCAATGATTTTGTTTAAGATTAAAAATTTTTGTTTGAGATTGCATTAATTCTTTGCGATGTCGTTCTTAAAGTTAAGAACGAAGCTGCTGCTTTGTGTGAAGAAGCTTCGATGCCTTTGGAGAAGGTTCTTGAAAGATACGGTGGCCAGGCCAATGCCGGATCTGTGATGGGAAAGAGCATCTATTCCCTCCGGAAGAGGCAGAAGTTCCAGTCGCCACTTGTCAGGACAAGAGCGGACAAGTCCGACGGAAAAGAAAACCCTCGTGAATTTTTTCCTAGTGAATCGGACGGCGCCGAGTTACCTTCAGCATCGCCTGCGTCGTCAACAGGTAGCAGAGGGCTCGACGAGATACAGACTAAACTTGAGGACAAACTGATAAACGGCGTCTGTGAGAACGAGGCCGACAGATGTCAGTCGGAGGTTACTAACGGATCGAGCGGCGCGGTGACGTCGGGGATTTCCGCCGAAAGCGAAGACCTGCCTGTTTCCAAAGGCAAAGAATCCGACGTGAATGAAATATCAGACGATGTGACATCAACTTCGGATGCCAGGCCCAAGGCAGAGGAGAATGGCGACAAAAAAACAGGTTCTGGGAGCGGTCAGAAGATGGCGCCAGAGCCGCCTCACGGACCAGTCGTTATCAGCAGTTCTTCCAAAATGCCATCAAGCAATAAGAAAGAAGCGGTAATTTCTATGGTTTTTTTTCATATTCCCAATATGGCTACGATTCACAAAACATGTTTAGTAATTAATTATTGTAGAGACTTTTTCAGTGTCCTGTGTTTTCGTTTTTGAAATGCAGAAAGAAAATTTTGGTATATGCTCTGGATATTGTTCCAACTATGCAGCGTTATTTTATCATGGTTAGAAAGAGACTTGCTTTAGAGTTTAAATTGATAAAAGGACATTGCTGTTTGGGATTTGTATTTTGGGCCCCTGAATTTTAGCTTGTGCAGAATTGCAGTCTCTTATTTCACATATGCAGTCTGCTGTGTGTGTGGGTGTGGGTGTGTGCATGTGTGGGCGTGTGCTTAAGTAGACAGATGATGTCTTTTTGTGATGACAATTGCCATCTGTCTTCTCTCAGGAAGTTGCTGGACCGAGCAGTTCTACCGAGCAGCTCGGCGCCGACAAGGAAGGGAATTCTGACGAAGATACGGAGGATGAAGATGATCCAGATTCGGAGGATGGAGAAGAGAAGTGGGCTTCAGAGAATGAAGATGACGACAGGTGAGTAATCGAAGACTTCGGAGCATTTGAGTTTTCTCTGTTGGTTATGAAACGCCTGGCCGTTGTGTTCCTTTCATCCAGCATTGTTGCGTTGATGCAGTAACATTTCATTATTACCAGGATGGTGTAAGCTTCAATGAAGACCAAGCCATGTGGCTGTGTCTTGGCCAGCTGTTTGAGAATATTTGATGGAATGGTGCCCAATATAGTTTACATTGCATTGAAAAAATGCATCAGAAGATTTGTTGTGTATAAATTTAAACGATTTTTGTATATTTGTTTTTGTATTTGAAGCGATGACGATGTGGAAGGCTTCAAGTTTGTCGGGGATGATGATGAAGATGATGATGAAGAAGATGATGATGACGATGATGTTGAAGATGAAGAAGAAGAAGAAGGCATGAATGCCATGAGCTGGAATGAAGAGGTTGAACTTAGTGGAATAATTAATTTTATGACTGTTTTCATTTCTGTATCTTCTGTTTAGTATGTCTTTAACCCCTTAACTGCGTGCCCCGAGTAACCTCGTCCATTTTACATTGAGTTACAAATAGTTGCCCAGTTAAGGGGTTAACTGCTTGTGCAGTCATTCTAATCATCAACAATGCCTGTACTCTCTTCTCTCAGTGGGATTAATTTGACCTGATGGGGGTTGTTTCTTATGTGAGACAGTTCAATTTGCCACTTTGAAATGAGGTGAGTGAGTATGTCTTGTTGAAGAAGAGACCCTACGGTCAGGAACCAGTGGCAGGTTGGCCAATTGCCAAATGCAAAACTCAAGAAGATAGTCTTACGTCTTCTCAGTCTTCTTAGGTTAGACGGATTAGCGTATGATCTGTTAGATTTCTTGGGTTATGTTTAGCCGGGAGTGGACAGTGGCTGTACGGCGGTCGTGGCGCTGCTTAGAGGTCGGACGCTGTACGTAGCAAATGCTGGCGATTCGCGCTGCGTACTCTCTCGAGGCGGAGTGGCGGTCGAGATGTCGTCTGACCACAAGCCAGAAGACGACCCGGAACGAGAGCGCATCGTCAAGGCAGGCGGAAAGGTCACTTGCGACGGGCGGGTCAACGGAGGACTCAACCTATCGCGGGCGCTTGGTTTGTCGTCGTTGATTGGTGGTTTTATTTAAGATCTCATTCCTTGTAAATTCTAAGAGTATAGAAACTGATCGATGATTATTTGTTGATACTGGATTTTGGTTTTGACGAAGAAAAAAACATTCAAAATTTTGATTTTTATCTTTTATTCTGTTTGAAAGGCGATCATGGTTATAAGCAGAATACGAACCTCGGTGCTCGTGAGCAGATGATAACCGCGTTGCCTGACGTTCGAGTTATTACGCTCACGGACAAGGATAACTTCATGGTCCTGGCTTGCGATGGGATATGGTTCGTAGCCAACGGATTTTAATTCTTTTGTAACTAAATGCATGAGAGTACTTGGATCTATTTTTTCTTTCTTCATTTATGAAATACTTTAAAAAAATTCTGGTGATTGTTTTGAGAAATTGTTAATTGGTTGTTTTTGACCACGGGTGTTGGCCTGCAGCTGTTGTGTAAAATCTGCACTGAATTGTTTGCCGCTGTGATTCTTTGTTTTTTGCAGGAATGTGATGAGCAGTCAGCAGGTTGTCGAGTTTGTTCAGAAGCAGTTTGATAACGGAGTCACAAAGTTGTCTTCGATCTGTGAAGAGGTTTGTATGGTGAATTTCCTTCTGAAAATGGTGTCTATCTTTAGGGCTCAGATGAAGGGCTTTAGCAGTTATGCTTGTATCTGCCTATTATGATGAGCATCTGTCTTAGGTTTATTTTTATTATGCTTATTGATTCCTATTGGCTTCAGTTTGTGGTAAGGGCAACTCGGTTACAGCAATCAATGTGAACATGAATGTGGCTTTAGCTGGGTTTGTCTGTTGCTAAGTTAAAGGTTCGAAATTTATTAACCCCTTAAAAGTGTATTTAACTGTAACTCAATGTAAAATGGACGAAAATATCCGGGATCCCCAGTTAAGGGGTTAACTGCTCCTTCGTTGCCATCATGCTCTTGTGTTAGATTTTTTCAATTTGCATTGGCATTCCGGCCTTTCTCAAGAGGAGTGACATTAAAAAATTGACATTTGGTTGGATTGACCTTTAGGATGAAATCACGCGAACAAGGCAGTTAGTTTTTACACATTTAATGTATCCCGCCGTTTAAAATATATTAGCTAACTGTCGATTGGTCGGGGTTGTGGTTTTTTTTCTGTCTGCAGATGTTCGAGACCTGCCTGGCTCCCGACACTGCGGGCGACGGTACCGGCTGCGACAACATGACTTGCATCATCGTCCGATTCAACAGGTTGAGCAGAGACGACGACGGCGCCGACGCTCCGAAGAAACGCAGAGAAGAGAGCGCCGGCGCCGACCAGGAGGACTGTTCCGCTGCCAAGCGCGCTCGTGCGGAACTGTGCGAGAATTCCGAAGATTTATAATGGAAGTCGTTTAAGAAGCGACTTAGTATTATTCAAATTACTGACAGACTGTCTGGTAGGAGGCATTCATTTGAATCGCGACTGTACTGAGCCGTTGGGGGGCTACTGGGCTGCACGTTTGTTCTAATGTCTAGAAGAGTTGGGAGATATGTGCATTGCTTGACAGATGATCAACAGTGTTAAAATTCTTATATATATATATAGATGTATTTCTAAGCTCATAAAATGAGAAGTAGCAAGTTGATTTACCTGTATTTAAACAATAAGGTTTCGTTTATCTGGACTCAGCCCAGTGACCGAGTTGGTTGTTTTGCGCAGTTCTGAAATTCCGCCCCTTGGCGTAGTCGTACGAGGTGTTCTGAGTTTGATCGATTATCGTCCAGTTTTACGCGAAACATTCATTGGCGTAGTTATTGTAAGAATGTGGAATTGTTTTACATCTTGATCTTGCTTTCAGAGAATATCAAAAATAGGTGCCAGGGGCAGCTGATGTGCCAATGTATATTTGTCCAGAATATTTGACCAAGTTTTGCAGAATATCGATTACTGTATTTTCTGGCGCTCGCCCTATCAATAATATAGTTTTACTGCTGTGGCTGTATTTTGCTTGAAATTGTGCTGATTCTTCAAAATTTAGTTGAACGCTTGTGATGTGGTCGAAGTTGAGAAAGGACTCTTTGATAAGTAATGTTTTAACAGAATTCTGTTAAATCTGTCTTGCAGTGGGATAATGTATTGCATTATTAAAATGTAATTGCTAATCAGACATATATTCCCATTGTTGTCTTTAGCGGTGATTACAACCCTACTAAGACCCTGCTAAATCGCTTAGCACCGAATTATTATTTCTCTTTGCTACTAAAAGTTAAAGTTATGAATATGGCATACTACTGCACCGGTTATACTAACTAATCGATGCAGAGACACAGTATACTGATAGTAAGACCTGGCTGAAAAGGTAATTTACCTGCCCACCTTGGGGGTCATTGCAGTGGCGGCTCCAGGATTTGACGGCAAGCGGGGGTGGGGAGCGTTGGGGTGGCAACTTCTAATCATGGGTGGGGCAACCATTTGTTTTTAGGTATGTAGTATTTATTAAGTATAGGGTCCCAACAGAGGGTCAGGCACTCAATAGGGGCACGGCTCCCCCCTGTGGAGCCGCCACTGGGTCATTGGCATAGTCGGGATTCCAGAATAGGGGCAATTTGAAAAATTTCGGACCAAAAGTCGAGAGCGAAAATCAGTGGCGGCTCCACCGGGGCCCGTGCCCCTATTGAGAGCCTGGCCCCCAGTGGGCCCCCAGTTGGGACCCTATACTTAATGCTACATACATTAAACAACAAATGGTTGGCCCCCCATGATTAGAAGTTGCCCCCCCAACGGCCCCCCCACTTGCCAAATCCTAGAGCCGCCACTGGCGAAAATGGGTCGTCTCGAGCGCTTTAAAGTCTGCTGTGTGGTGCTTTTCCTCGATTTAATACTGCCTCCTAGGCTCCTGCCCCACAACTACGCTGACACCGGGTTTTGGACGAATCTTTCGACCCGTCCTTAACTAGTCAAATAGATCTTGACCAGTGGCGTCGCCAGGAATTTTTGGTTTGGGGGGGGGGCAAAAGGGGGCTAGCGTGTCAGATTCCTTACTCACCCACCACCCCTCCACAAAAAACTTTCTTACCGGATATGCGCGAATCTGGTAGGTGGTCTGGGGCAGTTGCCCCCATTTGCGCCCCCCCTCCCCGTGGCGACGCTAATGATCTTGACAAGCTTGTACAGAACTTTTCTTTCGTCACATGACTGTTTGGCACCCTCTGGAAAATACGTTCGATTCTTTTGTCACGTGACGCTGGTTTGAACTCTCTGGATAAATGTCTGTGGGTGCCCATGATTGGTGGGAGTGGCGGCCTTTTTCCGTTAATAATTTTTGACGATTCTGCGGGTACGATTCTGATAATATTGCTCTGAACTTCCTTTAACCCCTTAACTGGGCAACTATTTGTAACTCAATGTAAAATGGACGAGCGTTACTCGGGGCACCCAGTTAAGGGGTTAAAATGCATAAAATTTGTGCTACGCTTCTATTATATGTGAGTATGAATAGACAATGGAGGACCCACAGTGGCAGATTTTGCCAGTTTAAAGGGCGGCACTTATAGGCCTAATGAATGCAATAAAACGTGCACAAGATAATGATAATAATAGTGATAATAATAGTGATAATAACCTAGTTATATCTTGTATCGTATAATCGTGTTATTACATTGTTTGTTGAGGGGGCGTTGTATCTCGCCTATTTTTTTACACAGGTTTGCTTAGCCTCCTAATTTCCTAAACCAGTGGCGTCGAGAGGGGGTGCGGGGTGGGGGGACCGCACCGGGTGACACCATCTAGGGGAGTGACACCCGATGCCTTCTTTTTGCTTGTCGCGGCATCTGAGAAGGGAAAATGTGAGGATGATTACCTTTTTTTGCTTGACACGCCGGCACTTCAGAATGACTTTACCGCACCGGGTGACACCAACCCTAGCGACGCCACTGTCCAAAACCACTTAAAATCACATTATTATTACTCTAAACAATTGTCGGACCTGCCCTGTTGTGGGGTGGGTGGGATTTCATCACGATTCTTACCAGAGGCGGATCTGAGAGGGTGCATGGGGTACAGATGTCCCCGGCGCCGAGATAGGCGGGGGGGGGCGGCGCCAAAATTGGTGTAAGATAGGGTGTTCTGCTGCGGGTGATGACCTTATTTTGCTTGTCAGGGGGTGATGACCGTTTTTTGCTTGTCGAGGTATTCGCAAAGTTAAATGAAGAATGAAGGGCGCCAAAATGGGGCAGAACGGCGCCCCTTTTTTACTTTTTATGATTTTCGTCAAGTTGTGGGGGCGCCATCAGTATATGTTTTGCCCCCGGGTGCCGGACACCCTAGCTCCGCCCCTGATTCTTACCCATCGTACTGGCCTAGCAATATATAGGGCCTACGTGAGATTATTATCAACAGCTGACTAACAACTCACTCAGCCAATCGTATCAAAGACGGAGCCCTGCCCTGCCCTGCCTTTGTCTTGAATAACTGAGCGTAGAACCTTTGGTAGCGACGGCGGTGTTTTTATCTTTTTGTCTTGGATTTTTTGACTGGTAGTTTTTTTGACGCTGGGAATATCGTTTAGTTTAACGATGACTCAGTGTTTATCGGTTCGGTTGGTAGTGACTGCGTGTGCACAGCCTCAATTGTCATGAGTTGTCTGTTCGGCAAAATGGTTTGAAATTGGAGTATATTTCAGGCGATGTAGGTAGCCCTAATGTTGCAGCCATGTAGAAAAAAGACTGTCGGTGAAATATCTTGAGGCAAAAAATGGTTGCCGAAATTTGCATATATTAAAGTGTTTTTAGGCCTATCTCGCCCCCAGCCGTCCCCCCAGAAAGATGTGAAATGACTTTACTGATTAAATAAGTGAGTTTTTAGATTCCTAAGAAATGGTTCCACAGAGACAGCCTGCGACAGAACATCAGGTAACCAGTTACAAAGGGTCGGATTCCCTTTGGAGAATGACCTTTCTCCAAACTTGGAGGTCTTTGACGGAGGAGGGACAGTCAGTCGGACTCGACGACTCGACCGAAACCATCGAGGATATGCACGTGTGGTTTCATTCAGCGATATTTTAAGCCCTGTACACTTCCCTCTCTCTATCCTCGTTGCTCTCGCCTATCGAGACGGATGTGCCTCCCCGCCTCTCGAGGCTTCGGCTGAGTAATAACCGTCCAGAGCCAGCCTTGGAAATTCCGCGTCGTTCAGGGCGCCTATCGGTTCGAAGACCCTTTCCTAGCAAATATCCAGGTTAGCGCGATCTGTGGAAGGCCGCACGATACGGAAGAGAAGGAGAAGGAGGAATGGGAAGATGAGGAGGAGGAAGAGGAGGAGGAGGAGGAGGAGGAAGAAGAGGAGGTGGAGGAGGAGGAGGAGGAAGAGGAACGCATATTCATAGGCACACATAATAGGCCTTCTCTCTCTCTCTCTCTCTCTCTCTCTCTCTCTCTCTCTCTCTCTCTCTCTCTCTCTCTCTCTCTCTCTCTCTCTCTCTCTCCCGGCACATAGGCGATAAAGCCACACGGAGGCGCCCAGTTCGCAAAATCAATATTGAAACAAACGGCCATCGTGTTGCGGCGTCAATCGCTAGATGGCGCGATACAGCTTCCGTCGCGACATCTATCGATCACTGGAAAATCTGAAAGTTGTTATCGTCTGCTGCGGAAAAACAGAGAATCGAAATCGAATAATGATTTTCGTCAGAAGTCCTTGTAGGCTGCGTCGGTATTACAGACGGAAAATGGAAAGCACAGATGCAGAGAGACAGACAGACAGACATCCAGCCAAACAATTTGAAAAATCTAAGATGCAAAGGAAACTAATTAGCTGATTTTTTTTACCTTTTATGGCTTATAACGAAGCGTGTGCAGTGAAGAAATCACGTGACCTAATTAACGCCCAAAACAATCTTAAAAGGGCTTTGAAAATATCGACGTATCTCGTATTTCTTAGTATTCTAGTCTAGTCTAGAGATCTGTCCTATTCTTTATTGCGTCACCGTTGTATGGTTTAGATTTGAGATGTAACTGCCTTAGATCCTGGACATTCGCATGGTCACGTGACAGAACACGTGCTACTAATCAGCTGACAGAATATTATGCTGTAGTCGATGAAACATATCCACGCGATTTCGTGTTGTCCTAGGCAAGCGGACACGTGACTTTTGGCAGGCGCCACGTAGGGCCTAAGTGAAGGTTCATAGCAGGTAGCTGCTGTTGCTATGGGTACGACAGTCATCGTTTTCATCGATTTCTCTTTTAATATCGAAGCATCTCATGAAGTCGAATGGACTACAACCATGGAGGGCGCCACAAGCCAAATATTGGGTGGGCCAACATGGCCTGTTTTAAATTGGACAATGCCTGCAAGGACTAGTGCTACAGTAGGCTATAAATATGCAAAAATTCAGAAGAGCGATGAAGTGAATTAAAACCACATATTCTTGTGTCCCCATCTTTGCTGTGTCAAACCGTACTAGAATTGTCAATATATTCTGTCTCAATATTTTTCTAGAGCTTTCGAAATGCCACGAAAAATAATGAGCCATTTGAAACGACACTATACAAAGTCTTTCAGAAATCTATTCTCTGTCAAATGTCTAAAATAAGATGGCGCTTAAGAGAGCTGGTTTCTTCTATTACAGGTTTTATAGACCACAAAAATATTACAAAATCGATACCCTGTCTGAAATTGGACAATGCTAGTGCCAGTGGCGTATTTAGGATTTTGGTAAGGGGGGGCCAGACACTTTCTACTTGACAAGTTACAACTTTGAAAAAAAGTTGACGACCTTTTTTTTTGCTTGACATCGAGACCAAAGGGGGGCCATGGCCCAAATGGCCCAATGGTAAATACGCCACTGGCTAGTGCTACAGTAGGCTATAGATATGCAAAAATTCAGAAGAGTGATGAAACGAATTAAAACCATGGAGGGCGCCACAAGCCAAATATTGGGTGGGCCAACATGGCCAATATTTCAGAGTCAAGACAGCGCAGCGAGAAATTCTTGCCGTTACGATCAATCGATCATTGAAAAAGCACAGTTGCATGGTTATATAAATATAATAATTTAGAATGGTCTTCCACATCTGTGACACCTCAATTGTATATGGCAATATTATGCCAATATATTGGAGATTTGGGGTTATAACTTATTAGTTCCACAAAACATTGTAACTTGCCAATTTAAATTGGGTGGGCCAAACACATTGTGGCCCATTGTTATACATATACTGATTTTTGGTGGAGTATATGTATATATATATACCGATTTACTCACCGTTGCTAGACTCGCTACGCCCCTGAATAGTTTACACGCTGCAGGTAACTTATAATGATTATCTATAAGTGCACAGAGGAGAATAAGACCAGTGTTTTATCCAGGCCTGTTGGGGGAGATACCCCCAAACTACAAAATCCCCCCAAATTCCCAGCACTGACACAAATGTTTGCAGTGGACTGTGTCTCTTCCCCTCCAGGCAAATCACCCCCCCCCCCTCCCAAAGGTCTGGAGTCTGGATAAAAGACTGGAATAAGACATCCCACCTGGGCAGAACATATTTGAAAATAAATTATAATAAAAAATATTACTTATTAGAAAGAAACTGGCATGGCATTGCAGAGAGGAAGAAGGAGCGAAATCGTAGAAATTTTGGAGCATATTCTATTTTCTAAGACTGAATATCCAAAAAGCATTGGTCCATATAAGTGCAGGAGCGTAGCTACGGGGGGGGTATATCGGTATATACCCCCCCCCCAAAAAAAAAACACAGTCTACCTGAAAGTTTTTTATGTGATTTACATGCGGTTATATGTGGTTTATATGGTATTATGTCATTATGTGGGATATAGTTAAGATTTATACCCACCCAAAATATTTATACCCTCCCAAATCAAATTCCTGGCTACGCCCCTGTATACATATACGTGCCGGTGTACTGATTGGCCCGGAACTGCGTCTTCTTCTAATGATGGCGGTTGCGTCATCAGGCCAACGCAAACTAAGTCGGTGCCTGGATGAATACACATCACGTGGTCAGTAGTGATAATGAAGTCCCGGTGCCCTATGGTGCCCTTAAGCTGCACGCGTTTTGTTTTTCGCAGCAGCGTTCAGAATAGACGCACTGTACTGTAATCGGACGAGTACCAACTTTTTGATTCTTCGAAAACAAGCTAGCGTAGACCTCTGTATATGCTCCTCCGCTGTGCGCAGAATCTGATAATCTCCGTTCTCTGATTGGTCGGGTTTCTAGGTCAGCGCTCCAATTCACTCCCGTTGCACAAGTTCTTCTGCTTCCGGTTCCGCTCCCATCGACCAATGGCGCGAGATAAAGATATCCATCGGGGGGATTTTGAAGGGCATTATTTGCAAGTTCGACTCCGCCAACGCCTGTGACGTCATCGATTGCGCGCCTCTCTCTCTCTCTCCATCTGTCTGCCTGTCCGTCCGTCCGTCCGTCTGTCTGTCTGTCTGTCCGCCTGTGTGCTATGGTTGTGCGTAGGTTGATGAGATGTTGATTCTTCGATGGAAATGCTCTCCGGTGGATGTGCGTAAGGGTGTCTTGGAAAAAGAGCTTCGGGCAATATACTCGGCAGTGTCGGGTCGTAGGATAATGATGCCAGTTACGTTTTGCTTCGAAATGACACACAGATATATATATATATATATATATATATATATATATATATATATATATATATATATATATCAATCACAGACCAGTGGCGTAGCGAGGCAGAGTGCCGCCCGGGGCGAAAAAGTGCCGCCTCCGAAAAGTCTGGCAACCAAAAAAGTGGCAAGAGAAAAAGTTCTAGACTTCCTGAAATTCTTGACAAGCAAAAAATCTTATCGCCTCATAAAATAAAAAAATAAAAAGTCTCACAAATTCCGCCCCTAGAGCAAGTGTCGCCCCACTGCTCCCCTCGCTAAGCCACTGTCACAGACCTTTTCCACGCCAATTTTAAATTTTCTGAAAATAAATGTAGGGTCTCGCGATAAAAGAAGGTTTCTGGCGAAATCGATGTCACTATTAAGTAAGTAAGTAAGTAAGTAAGTAAGTAAACACGATATATAATATTCACTATATTATGTGAGCGAAAGTTCTTTAGAGGCGTTCCGGTTTTTGCCTTCTGGATTGTCAAAAAGCAACTTCGAAGTCCTGTCCTGCCCTGTCCTGCCCTGTCCTGAACGCAACTCGACATCTTACTGGATCGCGTGCGATCTGCCCGTTGTCAGACGGCCATTCTTACCTTTACGCGATGCACAATTAGTGAAAGTACGCACGAAGGACCATCAATGAGGAGACCTGGGGCGGGGCGGGGAGTGCTCCGGCGGCGCCAGTGGAGTGATACGGTAAAACCCTGGGTACAGGATGGGGAGCGCAGCGGGCATGGAGTGATCGGGGGCCGGGGGCGGTCGGGTAGATTGGGCCGCCTCCGCCGCCGCCGCCGCCGTGACCCCCTCCCCCCCTCTTCCCCGCCTTCGTCTCTCGGCTGCTTTCTCACGCGCCTGCAATCTATCAGCGCACTCTATTTTTTCACGTCTGTGGCACCCGTCATGCGCGCACGTCTATGGATTGCTCCACGGGTTGCACGAATCGGCGAATCCGACTCCCCCTCCCCCATCACTCCCTCCTCTTCCTCCTCCTCCGCTCCCTGCCCGACGACCGCTGGGCGCTTTTACTCGTCGCTCCCAGGGTTCTCGGTCCAGGAGCTGGGCTGAGGAGGAGGCCGCCGCTGCTTTTCGAAGGATTGGAGGAGAGGAAGAAGAAGGGAAGGTACGGGGGGAAAGCTGAATGGAAGAACGAACGCGTAAAGTCAACAGTGCTACTACGGTCGAAGAAGAAGGACTCTGTAGCAGCAGCAGCAGCAGCAGCAGCAATTGGAGGAGCAAAGGGACAGAAAAAAACCCAGAATGCCCTCAACTCTCCGATCGTCGAGTATTTTTCTTCTGCTGTGAATTTAGTGAAGAGGTCGAGAGCAGCGGACAGCTGGACACGATGATTCCTCGGTCGTGAATTCAGTGAGACTGGACAGGCGACTACTAATTTCTACCAAGAGATTACGATCAACGATGAGTCATCGCAATAATTAAGGAAACAACAACAACAACAGCATCATCATAATGATAATTATTATAATAATCAAGAATCCTTGATGCGCCTGACATTTCTATTTTCGATTGCATTATCCTTTGAGGTCCTCTCACAGTCGTCTTCGAAACGCTTGATTTCGAAAACAGAAAAACAAAAAAAGAGATAATTAATATCAGCGATTCGTCAGAAGCGTTTTCAGTTTTATTTCTTGAATAAAATGAGTCGAATGATTGATTTCCATTGCTGAACATTCTACTTCATCGATCGCAACGAGTGGAAATCGAATTTGACTTGAGTAGAAGTTGAAAAGAAGAAGTTCTATTCATAATAACTCTTCGAATGTCTTTTCGGACAAGCCTTTGACACTACAAGATGGTCGCATCGTCTTTCTATGAGCTTCCTCGCCTTCTTATCTTGATTGGAACGGCGTTCTTGGTCAGCCTTGAAACCGATTTGACAAACGCAGGTAGAAATAATTATATCCTAGAATTCAACACTCAGTCGATCAGTTTCAAAGCTAGGCCTAACGACATTCATATCATAGAAGCGTCAATAACATTGTAAAACTGGAAACCACTGACTTTTAGACATTAAAAAAGTCATGTGTAGACTCAGTCATTGATCTCAATCGCTTTTTCTGGCATTAATTAATCCAGCTAACGTACATTTTTACGTCTGCACTTCTCAATTTTGAAGCAAGATTTCAGCGAATATGCCTACTTCTTTTGTTAGTCCTTGGTTAGACGCACTTATATTTATCTCTGTTTCCAAACTAGTCGGGACTTGAATACTGCATAGATAAACAGTGTCAAAATCAGTCTAAAAATAAAGCATAGCTGTTCACGACCACAAGGAAATTGTAGTCTGTATGTACACTGGACGAGGAGATAGAACTGGTAACATTCAACCGTAGGATATATTTCCAATGCAAAAAGAACCCTCAACTGCATTGACTCAGTCCTTGGCTCGACCGCTGATTAACCATTCTTCTGAATTTGAGTGAATGTTTTGCGAATGATTGATTATTATTTCGGCCGAGTACGAGAGTCGACCATTTAATTTATGGGGGTCGTCCATAAATGACTTAACGCGATTTTGGCACTTTTTGAACCCCTCCCCTCTACGTAACGCGACGGAGCACAGCGTCAAACCCCTTTAATATGACGTAACAACGGGCCGACCCCCCGAAAAGTCTTGACAAGCAAAAAAAGGCAATTCATCCTTCTATGTTTCCCCTCTCCAAACATACTGACAAGCAAAAAAGGCAATCCTTGTATTTCTCTCTCTCCAAATACCATGACAAGCAAAAAAGGTCAATCACTTAAAAATTTCATGTTGCGTTACGTCACGTTTACGGAACCCGCCTCGTCACACTTCGTAACAAATGTCCGGACCCTCTCCCCCTATGCGCTTTACGTCATTTGTGGACGAGCCCTTGTCAGCACGAGAAATTTCATATTTTAAATGTGATCTGCATGGTCAAATAAAGTCGTGTTCAAATTGCGAGAAACGCTGAGCTTTTGGAGATGTTCGTCAATCCTAGAACCAGTTTCTGTCCGTTCCACATCATCTGAGGACCGGCTAAACACTCACTCGTAGCGTTCGATACGCCCCAGTGGCGTTTGTAGGCCTACTATTATAATTAATCGAAGATGGCGCTAAATGAATTTGTCGTCGGTTTTTCTTAATAAAAAACAGACCTCCCAGTGCATCGATTTTTGCGCCGACAGCTTAACGAGTGGTCAGGAAACTAGCACAGCGATGACGACGCAAAGAGTCCTATGAAACTGTATTATGGTTGAATACATAGGAGGTCTCTCTCTCTCTCTCTCTCTCTCTCTCTCTCTCTCTCACACACACATGTTTCCGCGGATCCCAAATTCAAAACATTTCATTACAATGTGCTAATAATTATAAAAGAATAAATTAGTCATTCCAGTGGTTCTCAGACCCCCCCCCTTTCCCTCGCCGATCACTTTTGAAGATCAAACGTTTCTCGCGGACCACCTGATGAATTGAACAGTCATCTGCTCCTAAAAAGCGGGAATTATCTTTTTTCTGTTTTGCTTTGTCAGCATTTTCACGTTGAAAATGCACAAACTACACATATGACGTGCTGATGACCTTGTTTTGCCTGTCGCACTTTTAAGATTTTTATATGGAATATATATATATATATATATATATATATATATATATATATGTCTAATTTTCATTGAGACTAATTTTTATCCAGACTTCGCCGCGGACCACTAGACTCGCTCACGCGGACCACTTTTGATCCGCGGACCACTGGTTGAGAGCCGCTGGGTCATTCGATATTTTCAGTTGATTCTTGCACATTAAGAATATCCTAATCTCAGTGGCGGCTCCACCGGGGGGGTCAGGGGGGCCCGTGCCCCCTATTGAGTGCCTGCCCCCCATTGCCCCCCTGTTGGGACCCTATACTTAATGCCACATACATACCAACAAATGGTTGGCCCTCCCATGATTAGAAGTTGCCACCCCAACGCCCCCCCCACTTGTCAAATCCTGGAGCCGCCACTGCCTAATCTTCGAATGCGAAATTTGTTTCAGCGTCGACGGTGACTAAGGATTACTGTGAGGGTGAAACGTTCCGAGGTCGCTGTTCCTACGACGAAGTAATCTCGATCGACAGCGCCACCTATGGACGGATGCAGCTGGACAGGTGCGTCCAGGTGAACATGGGCTACGTCGGTTGTCAGGCGAACGTCCTCGACATCGCCGACGAGAAGTGTTCCGGACGACGCAGCTGTGACGTCACCATTCCCGATCCGGAATTCGAACGACGACGTCCGTGCCTTGAGCTGAAATCGTATCTTCTTGTTTCCTATCACTGTGCCAAAGGTAGTTTAGCGTCACGCCTGTCACACGAGCAATGCCGCTATCACTCGATCGCAGTCGGTAAAATCGCTTCGATTAGGCCTATAGATCCCAAGTAGGCCTAACTATAGGATTAAAACCACAAAATCGAACGAGAGCTTCAATGGCGTCGAGGTGTTCTCGGAAATCTCTCTT
Source organism: Metaphire vulgaris (assembly GCA_018105865.1). NCBI lineage: Eukaryota > Metazoa > Annelida > Clitellata > Crassiclitellata > Megascolecidae > Metaphire > Metaphire vulgaris. The sequence goes on along the minus strand of CM030847.1, from coordinate 3,112,270 downwards.
TGTCTCTTTCCATCTTTTTGAGAGAAAATATTTTTGAGAGACTTTCAAAAGAAGACCGTAAATAAAAAAGCTATCTAGTGTTGCATTTCATACTGTAGAAGATTTCGAGATTGAAAATTACCCCCGCCCCCTCCCCCCCGACCCCGCCGGAAGAGAAGAAAAGGAACGCATTGTTCTTCGTCCAGTATCTGTATGTAGAATTGGGATTAGTCGTCGAGCTGGTTGAAGCTTCCATGACAAAATAATACCGAAGTGGGGGAACAGAATGAAGACATCCTAAATTCAATTACAATTACACTGTAATTATCAAATTACCACTGTAATTATCTCTGCAAGAGATCCTTTCAACTGAGCACGTTCGTTACGCCCTTGTGTGTCGGTTGCTGTGCTTTTGCACGTGTCCGAGCTTGTCGCCGGAGTTCTTTGATAATTTCCTTTTGAAAAATTAATTATTTCCCATTACTAGATGGCTATTTTATAGAAATCGCAGTTAGGTTTGCTCTCTATGTATGTGTGGCAGAAGTGTTTGCACGCTGTAGCGTCACTCGCTAGAGGGCGGTTGCAGCATCAAATTGAGGAGCAGCGTTCGCTGCGAAGTAAAGCGCGGGCCTGGACGTTTGGTTGGCAGCCTACTCTAGAGTTTAATGGCTAATGGCCACCCGCGTCGCTGTATGCCTAAGTGACCGGAGATCAGCTAGCACCGGACCCAACGCTCGAATCCAGGCATGGAGAAAACTGTACTTTACTTATGCGTAGGTATGGAATGGTGCAGAGCACCAGTGGCGGTTCCACGTTGGGGTGCATTCCCCCGCCGAGCTTTTTTGCTTGTCATCAGCGTTTAACGCTGGGCATTTCTATACTAAACAGAACTTTTTTGGCTTGTCAACCTTTTTGTGATTTCATTTAACCCACCCCCCACCCACCCCACTAACTTCCTATAAATTAATTGCAACCCCCACCAACTTCCTAAAATAGTCCTTGCTTCCCCCACCAAGAATTCTTGGAACCGCCCCTGCAGAGCGCAGTAATAACGAACGCTAAAGAGAATGCGTGGACTTTTTTTGAAATGTTTAAAATAATCCCAAACCGCTAACGCCGCGTCTCGAATCTACTGACATCCGCATACAATGCATCAACTTCAAAAACATTTGCATTACTATTCAAAGCGCCGCGTATATTGTATATTTGTATTGTATTTCAGTCAATTCATTGTACGCCTAATTGAAGTCTTTCGCCTTTTTGCGAGCGCTGTACAGGCCTAAAATGCCTGACGGCGTGTTGGAGAAAAACCGAAGCTAAACCATTAGGACATTTAAAAGAGAAGTTGCGCGAATTCAATCAAATGCGTTGGCAGATGAAACTGGAGAGAGGCCGATAAAGAATTCGGCGATTTGTTAAACGAAATGAGTTCCGCTAATGGCAACACCTCTCTCTCTCTCTCTCTCTCTCTCTCTCTCTCTCTCTCTCTCTCTCTCTCTCTCTCTCTCTCTCTCTCTCTCTCTCTCTCTCTCTCTCTCTCTCTCTCTCTCTCTCTCTCTCTCTCTCTCTCTCTCTCTCTCTCTCTCTCTCTCTCTCTCTCTCTCTCTCTCTCTCTCTCTCTCTCTCTCTCTCTCTCTCTCTCTCTCTCTCTCTCTCTCTCTCTCTCTCTCCATCGCCAGACGACTAATAGGAAGTCACAGCTATCGTTCGCTTAACAATAAAAATCTGTCTCTGCCGCTGTCTCTGTCTCGGTCATTGTCTCTGTCTCTGTCGCTGTGTGTCCTCTCGATGTCGGGCTTATCGGTTCTATGTATGTGTCTCTTTGTTTCTGTCTCTCTCACGCTCTCTGTCTCTCTCTGTGTCTCTGTCACTGTCTGTCTCTGTCTGTCTCTATTTCTCACTCTCTCTCTCTCTCTCTGTCTCTCTCTGTGTCTGTGTCTCTGTCTGTCTGTCTCTCTCACTCTTTCCCACTCTCTCTGTCTCTGTCTCTGTCTATCTGTCTGTCTGTCTGTCCCTCTCTCTCTCTGTCTCTCTCTCTCTGTCTCTCTCTCTCTCTCTGTCTGTCTCTCTCTCTGTCTCTGTCTCTCTCTGTCTCTGTCTCTCTCTCTCTCCTTTGAGGTCTCCGGCATAGAAAGGCAAATGCATTTGACAGGCAAATGCAGTCGTCAATTAGCGCAGAGAGCCGAGCATTATGAGTCTCTTCTGCGCTCATCGAAGGCGTCGATCGATCGAGATTCGTTAGATGCTAACGACGACTTCTCTTCCATCTTCTCCTCCTCAGACAAGCATCTTCCATGATCCTCTGGAGGAGGAGGAGGAGGAGGAGGAGGAGGAGGAGGAGGAGGAGAGGCAGAGGCAGTTGGGAGCTCGGTCTGCCAAAGGAGCTCGACTCTAAGCTCATCACCTCGCTTCATTCGACTCAATCGCCTCATTATGCTCACTCTCTGTCTGAAGTAAGTAAGTAAGTAGGTAAGTAAGTAAGTAAGTAAGTAAGTAAGTAAGACTACGAGACTGCATGTGAAGGATTCGAACAGGAGAGCAGCGGGCTAACTAACTAAGTGATCGTATTACAGAGAACCACATTAATAACTGAGATCCTGCTTATAGGAGAACTGAAATGTTGTCGCCGAGGATTTTTTTTTAGAATGGGAAATAGCTTAATTAAGAAATGGCAGAATCGTTTCTGTCTGTTACAACATGCATCCTCTTAAAGTCAAATAACTCGAAGCCCAGATCTACGGCTGGCCGCGATATTCCTTGCGCTCGCTTCTGTTGCCGCCACATCGTTCTGCACGGCACGATTTCCTCATAGCCCTCAGCCTCTTACCTGACTCGATGGAAGAGGTCTCGGTATCAGTGGCGTAACTAGGGGAGGGGGCGGGGGGCACTTTGTTGACAGCCCCCCGGGTCCCGGGCGGGGGGTCCCCGAAGAGGGTCTAAGCTAGGGTTAGGTTAGGGTTAACACTAACTTGCTAACTTAAAGTTAACCCTAACCCTAGAAATGATGTAGTGAGGACCCTTTTTTTGCTTGTCAGGTTAAAAAGGTGAGATGATGATAACGTTTTTTGCTCGTCAGCTCGAAACTCTGGGGCCCCCATGTAAAAGTTGCCCCTCCCCCGGGCCCCCAAAAGTCACGCTACGCCACTGCTCGGTATAGAGTTACATTTGATATCCTGCATACGGAAGCTAATCGCAGCAGCAGCAACAACCGATTTCCGATTGCCAAATTCATTAGCAGCCAGAAATTTTACCCCGAAATGGCTTCGAAATTAAATCGCATTAAGTAAAGTATTTTTTTCCTGGCTTCGTTCCATCCAACCAATCTTCAATTTTTCCAGCGGCAACGGGAGAATTCGAAGTCGGTTTAATCGAAAATGCGTTTATGAAATTCTACAATCTTCTTCCTCTTTCTATTCGTCATCTCCTCCTCCTCCTCCTCCTCCTCCTCCTCCTCCTCCCCTTCTCCTCCCACACCTCCTCCTTCTTCTCCATCTGTATATTAGGCCTAGTGTTTCAAACTTATGATGGTCAGTCCGCTGCTAATAGGCTGTGTGTCAGCTCACGGTCTGACTTCTCTACATACGGGCGCCTAAATAAATCGCAGTAAATTATTTCGTCTTAAATGTTTTATATTCCGTAAGATACATAGTGTTGAGTGCCTCGGTGGCTCAGTTGGTAACTTGGTAGAGCGTCGGCCCTGTCCGCCGGCAATCCGGGTTCGATTCCCGGCGCAGAGTCGAATGAATACGGTATGAGTATAGCGCTTTAGGCTGATGATGATGATGATGATGATGATGATGATGATGACTATTACTAATGATTCATCATTATGTTAATTGTTATCATGGTGCTATATAAATGTAAGATTTATTTGGAGGTCGTCGACTAGGAGAGAGAGAGAGAGAGAGAGAGAGAGAGAGGTGCGCATTTTGAATTAACAGCGTTGAGTCAGAGGCAGGGTTTAATCTAGGCCGTTTCCGGGGAGAAAATTGCTCTTTTCCCCCGGAAATTTCAAATTCACCCCGAAAATTTTGGCATACTACATCAACTAACAGCGTTACAGCAGCCTCTTAGCTTACTTCCCTCCCGGCTTTGTCAGTTTCCCCCCGGAGTCCAGAGTCTAGATTAAACACTGGTCAGAGGAAGGAACTGTCAAGATGCAAAAGGTCGTCGAGAAAAATCAAAGAACGTATAAAATATTGTTCGCCAGCTTTTAGAATTCTGTGATTTCTTGCGAATGAGACCCTGATGCGTTTGAAGTCCATCTTTTGAGCCTGTTTGTCTACATGGTCTCAAACAGCTTAAATTTTTAAATGTCTACAAAAAAACGTAATTTAGGGCTTAACTTTCGTAGACCAGCCTCAGGGGCGTAGCCAGGAATTTGATTTGGGAGGGTATAGATATTTTGGGTGGGTATAAATCTTAACTAAAAACCACATAAACCGTATAAACCATGCGCATATAACCACATGTAAATCACATAAAAACTTTAAGGCAGACTGATTTAGGGAAGGTATATATACCGATATACCCCCCCGTCGTCGCTACGCCCCTGACCAGCCTAAACAAACTCGCTAACAATAATTCTATGGTCTAAAGGGGAAAGGGGAGTAAGACCGAACTGGCGATAGCCCGGCCACGTCACACGTGCAGCCGAGACCAAGTTGCGCTATAAAAACCCCGCCATGCTCTCGGGTGTATAGGGGAAGGAGGCTCCCGGCGGATACTCGTGAGGAAGGCTGGCAAGAGGGTGCCTGGATGCCGGAGGAGTCACGTGATCGGTGGATTGGGGGAGAGGGAGAAAGGGTTGTGGTCGTTGTTCGCCGTGAATTGAAAGAGTTTTCCCCCAAAGGAGAAACAGCGAAAATACTGACGCCTGGATTACGCAAAACAAAGGTCTTTGTTTTCAACCCTAGAAAGTTTTGCCTCGATACAACATCTGCTGTACTGTACTGTCTCTATACGAGTGCAAAGTGTCTCTATAGGCTACTCCATACAGGGCCATATTAAGGCGGGGGCTGAGGGGGCTGTAGTAGCCCCCGGCCCATCATGAAAATAGGCCCATCATGATTTTCGAGATAACCTTTTTCTTTTGCTTGTCAGAGATTTTCAGTATAAGCGACGGCCTTTTTTTCTCAGCCCCCCCCCCGGCCCAGTCGGACCTTAATCCGGCCCTGACTCCATACTCTATAGGCATACATGAGATTCTTCCTAAATATAATATGCTTTTGCTCGTGAATTCAATGCGCTATTACGAGTACAGAGAAAGTTGAGTTTTAGACGCTATTTCGGCGATACGCGAACATTTCAGAGCTGATCGTACGAATACAGGGCCTTATACTGGGATCGAGTGGTTACTGAAATGACTCGCAACTGCATGGCAGATCACGTGACCAGCAGCGCATTAATGGTCCTGAAATTTTGACTCGCGTTTACAGACGGGAAATATTTACCTCGTAAATCAAACAATTACGAAGGTAATTCGTTAAGTGTTTGGAGACCATGAAATTGCGCGACATCTCGTCCCGTTCGCGCGGTTACTCACTTCAGCGCACGTCAAGGCAAACTTCAAGTCCAGGGTTCGATTTCGATAGAGAGGGAACGCCATCATTCACTTCTTCATTCGCCGATAGATCAGCTAATAGCTAATAATAATAATAATAATAATAATAATAATAATAATAATAATAATAATAATAATAATAATAATAGCTAATAGCTGAACCACTGTTATTCGTTTGTTATTCACGCGTTCAGCTTTGTGCCTTTGGGTGGTTTTGGTCAGAAAAGGAGTCCACAAAACAGCGCCATTTTAAGAAGTTTGGGGGCCTTGGGCATTAAAATAAAGTAATGATGACCTTTTTTGCTTATTCTACTTTTGGTGGAGAAAATTAATAAGAATCAAGCAAATTAAAGCGGCGACGACCTTTTAATTTATTTTTTACAAATTATTTTTCGCCGCCCGCGAAGCCCATCATATTTTGTGGGACCCTAGGCACGTGCCTATCAGACCTCTATGCATTAAAACGGCCATGCCGCAAGACTATTCCAATTTATGAAGAATTCTGATCAAAGAGCGTATTTTTGATTTGATTTGCCCTCGGAATGTCATGTATTCCCCTAAATTCGTTTGACTGTTAACCCCTTAACTGGGCAACTATTTGTAACTCAATGTAAAATGGACGAGTGTTACTCTGGACACCCAGTTAAGGGGTTAATTTAAGCGTTATTTCCGCTGCACATTAGGCCTATGTCTAACCGATTCGTTTTATCGTTTGTTTCCCCCCTCCCCCCGGCTTTTAGTGTTGATTCCCGACTCGAATGACTGTCGAGTAGCTCGGTCCCTCAGCAGCAGCAGCAGCAGTCGGCATCCTCCGTCGCAGCCGTCGTCGGGGCAGCTGGCAAGCATCGTGGCGGCGGAGACAGGATGCGGAAGTCCCGACCGACCGTGGATCGTCGAAGTCCCCTACGGCCAGCAGATCAACCTCACGCTCGTCGACTTCACCACAACGAGGCGACAGGGGAGTCCGTCGCCGACCGACGGGACTGGGACCGGTACCGGGGCCGGCGCAGCAGGGGGTCGAGTGGCGGCCGCCGCAGCAGCAGCGGGGTGCGTCCGGTACGCCAGGGTCGTCGAGAGGTCGGCAGATGGGAAGAGGGAGGAGAGCGTCGACGTCTGCGGACGACAGGTATAGTATATTATAATGACTCCCATATAATAATAACTCCCCCGTTCGTTATATATATATATATATATATATATATATATATATATAATGAGGGGGAGTCTTTATTATATGGGGGTCATTTTAATATGCTACACAGGGACGGGAGAGACGCGTCTACTCGTCGAGAGGTCACGTGGTACGAGTGATAATGGACGTCACGCAAGCAGGAGAGAATCCCAACTACTTTCTAATCGGATATCAGGGTATGATGACGTCACTGCTTTCGCCATTCTTCGTCAATCTCTCTCTCCACCTCTAATTGTTTCCAGGGGGTGCGCCTGCTGCGCCCTCTGCATCCCCATTTCCCAAGGGCCTGAAATAACGACATAACCAACGGAAATATATAAGATGTAGGCGACCTATAACCAACGACGGGTCCAAGAATATGCCTAAACAGCAGTGGCGTAGCTAGGCAAAGTGCCGCCTGGGGCGAAAATAAAAAGTACCGCCTTTTCGCGGCGGAAAAATTTCAAAATTTCCTGGAAAAAACCTTACCAATCAAGTCTCTAAAAAAGTCTGACAAGCAAAAAACCCTAATAAAGGCTAATAATTATAAAAAAAAGTAGGAAATCTCGAAAATACCGCCCCATAGGGTAAGTGCCGCTTGGGGCGCTTCGCCCCTCTGCCCTCTCGCTACACCGCTGCTAAATAGCCACTGCGGTAATGAACGAAAGCGCTGCATAAATTCACGAGATTTTACTCGCTTACTTACTTAAAGCGCGCCTATAGACGACGACGACGACGACGAATAGGCCGGCGTGCGTCTTTCCTTGAATTGGAAGAAGCACATAATAATTATTAGCCCACTCCGTTGCAGTTGAATGACGACTGCTCGAAATCTAAAGCTAAGCAGCAGGCGCCGCATAAATGCAGAAGCAGTCGTCTTCTGATATCGATGATTTCTTTAGCGCTCGGTTGTCCGGATCCCGTTCTACCTGAAGATCAATACTTCATCCGCGCCGACGACGGCGACCTCGTGATCGGATGCAGACATTCGCCCGACAGGTGGCGCCTTACCTGTCGTCATGACAACCAATGGCAGGGCGAAGTAACGGTCAACTGCACTTCAGGAAGTAAGATAACAACAGTTCACTGCACGCTCTTCGCTTCATCATTTTTGGAAGCGGCAAATATAATATCAGTGCAATATTGACGTAATAATTTTAAGAAGACTACAGTACATTGTTTTCTCACTGAAATTAGTAAATAAAAGTTGTCCGAAAGCTAAGCTGTGCATGCCCCCCGCCCCCAAAGGACCACAGCATCCTCCTCCTTCACATGTTGATGCCTTGATGCCATTTGCAAACCCTGTTCAGTGGCGTTCCTTTCTCTCCAGCTTAGCCATTGCAGGGGTTCGCGGCGAGCACCTTCCGACATCCTCCACACATTCTTGTCTTTGTCTTCGATGTCTAGCTTTCGCACCCGCATAGGGCTCTGCTCCGTGCAGTGGCAGTTCCAGGATTTCTTGGTGAGGGGGGGGGGGAGGATGAAATGAATTCATAGGAAGTTGGTGGAGGGATGCAAATAGAAGGAAAAAATCAATCAACTTGACCCAGAAAGGCCGACAAAGGGAAAATTTTAATTTGTAGCCTTAATTGTACTACACTTTACCGTGAAAAATTGAGCGACAAGCGAAACAAGTCATCCGCAGTTTTTCACAGTAGTTTTACTAGACTTTTACCCAAATTAGGTTTCGCAATCAAAGAAAGTAAGTCCGGAAGTCCGGTGGGAGGATGCATTCCCTCCCACCCCCACCCCCCCACCCCGTGGAACCGCCACTGGCTACAAGCAACGGTTTCCGTTATTATTTTTTCCGTTGTTCGCTATCGTAAGCTTAACAGTTCGCTGAAAGCATTCACTTTGGAGGAGGAATTTTGACTTGATTAACCTAACTCGGTTTTCATTCCCCATGCATGGACCTATTAATTGACAAGTCACGTGTTTTGTAGGCGTGCTGAGCAGCGAGGTAATTGACTCGCCTGAAAAAGAGAAATCTCCGAATGGTAAAACACGTCACATGACCATTTTTATTCTTTTTCTCTTTGCTTAGTTAGAGTCCTATGATATGATCAATTGATCGTCATAGAAGCGCTTCACTTATAGGCTAAGGTAGAGGTTCGCAAATCGCGTCCCGCGGTAGATTTGTGGCCCGCAGAAAGTGTCCCGCGAGGCCTCGGTGTTTCATATAATGCGACTCATATGCGAGCAGTCAGTTTTAGTCTTAGAATCCTAGTTCTGAAGTAAAGAATGACATTGCAAAACTTTCATAATATTATAAGCATTTAAATTCCTTAGGTATCGATATCACTTTGTGGCCCGCTTAAGTGCCGAAAAATAGTAGACATGGCCCTCTCTCTACTCGAAACAGAGATATTTCTAGGATTGTGAATTTGGGGGGTGTAGACCTCAAATTGGGAGAGGGTGTCCGGAGCTAATTAATATGCATTTTGTATGCATACCATTGTCACATTACCACATTGGGGGGGGTGTCGACCTCAAATTGGGGGATGTTTCGGGGTGTTAGGGGGGTGTAAGAATATCCCTGACTCGAAAAACCTGGGAATCGCTGCATGGTCTACGGACTTTATAGTTCTACAGATTTACTAATTTGACACAGACGCGTACAGAACTGCGGTTAAATCAATCGTAGGCCTAAAGGCCTTTAACCCCTTAACCGTGTATTTCGCTGTAACTCAATGTAAAATGGACGGATATAATTATCTGGGATCCCCAGTTAAGGGGTTAAGGGACGGTGTCTTTGAGGCTCAGCTTTGAGTAGCGCAGAATAGGTCCAGAGATTAAAAAGCATGAAGAGATTCTGGTGATTGTTTTTCAGCAGTCCTGGTCGCTGTTCTGTGCATCATGTTGATTCTGCTCGTCCTGCTGACCGCTCTCATCGCAGTCCTTCTGTACAAACGGTAGGCGAAGATTACTATCTTACTATCTTCAATTCTGGGCTGGGGGCTTTCTGCAGTGGCCAGGGAGCGTCGCTCTCTTAAATCAATATTCGCAATTTCACATCCAGACAGGGATATTTTTTTACACATCGCTAACACCCTCCTCCCCCAACACCCCCAATTTGAGGTCGACACCCGCACAAAATTTGGTAATAAGACAATGGTATATATACAAAATGCATACAAATTAGATCCGGACGCCCCCTCCCAATTTGAGTTCGATACCCCCAAAATTCACAACCCTAGAAATATCCCTGCATCCAGACAACTCGGCTACACAAGAATGCCACAGACTGGAAAGTGACGGATTTTTCTACTCCACTGACATCACTGCAAGGTGTCTGAAGGTTCTAAAGATAAATTTGATCGAAATATCGACATGAATTTTTGGGTCGCCCGAAAAATTTTCATGGTCCAGGTTTTTTTTCCGAAATTTGAGCGAAAATTTGTGGTGTCGTAGGGCTTTCATATTTGCACCGATTGAAGCCCAGTCGATGCCTACCAGGAGTCTGGACCCAGATTTTGGATATCTATCACTTTAACGGGTTTTAAAATCTATACAATATATAGCCACCATTATTATATTTTGCAATATAGACACATTAATACGGTGGAAACTTCCCACAGTGCCCAGTTAGGTCTATCCTTGTTTACTCCCAAACGAAGTAGAGGAGTAGACCTTCAACTGCCATTAATGGGGGAGGGGGTTGAGTTAACTATTCTCACGCGAATGAGTGCAGGTCTGGACTATTTGGCGTCCCCGTATGGACCGAAATGCCACCTAATAGACCGATTCTAAGAGATCGTGACAGAAAATCGTCTGAAATTATTGTGTTCTTTCATCGAAATAAATCGTTTTTGTTCTTGTGCAGACCTTAGCCCTACAGGCCTACCGGATCTAAGATACGGTATATTCCATGCACTCCGTAGGACCTGCTGTCATTTTCATTTTTGGCTTAATCCAACTGCAGTTGAACTTTGGAGAAAGCGCGTCTTTCACAGCCTAAGTGGCTGAGGAGCTTGTTTGAAGGCGTCGTTAGAGAGATTCATTAGCGTCGCCACGGGGGGACAAATGGGGCAACTGCCCCCCCCCCCAACCTGCCCCAGACCACCTACCAGATTCGCGCAAATCCGGTGAGAAAGTTTTTTCGTATAGGGGTGGGTGGTGGGGGTAGGTAAGGAATCTGACACGCCAGACCCCTTTTGCTCCCTCCAACCAAAAATTTCTGGCGACGCCACTGAGAGAGATTCAAGTGTTGCAGGTGCTGCTTCTGCTGCTGCTGCTGTAGCCGCCGTCGTCGTCGTCTCAGTCGTCCGCCATTTTCTGAGGAGCGCCGCCAGACGACCGTCAAAGAAACGAAGCCGGATTCGGAGAGTGTCACGTACACCGCCGACGAACCAGACGACGACACCGATGACGTCACGAAATCGCGCAAAAACCAACGCTACGGACGTCACGTGACTCGCCACTCGTCCGATCAGAACAGTCGTCGTCATCATGATCATCATCATCGTCATCACGTCTACGACTCTCCGATCGTCACAAAGAACGAGGACAGAGGAGAGCGAGGCTCCGAGTACGAGAAGGTGGAGACGTGTCAGACCATAGGACACTTTTCGTCGCACATCTGGAACACTCCGTTGCCGAAGGTTCCTGGACAGTCGTAGGTCGCCATGGCAGCGACCCTACGCCTCCTCCATCCCTCCCTCCGCAGGGCGAACGTTGCTGCTCAGCTAGCTAGACCCATTCTAAGAACAGTTGAGATGAAGAAATATTGAACTCTTTCTGCATTTATCGTCTTAAAATCATTTTTGGAATAAAACTGTACTGGTAAGGAATAACGTGTTGCTAAGATGAAAGCCAACAGGCCGATACGATTTTTCCAAGACATTGATCTATCGTTTTAATATCGCAATATGAACCATTGGAGTAGCCTCGGGGGGGGGTACAGAGGCTGTCCCCCCCCATTCGGACTGAGACCCGTCGTGAGATTCGCCCCAAAACAACGAGATATGTATGACTCGGCCTATAAATTTCTTTTACTGCCAAAAAGCATTTGATGAATAAGCAACGCGAAAGATGTTTACATTAAAGACGTTGAAAGACTAACTAATTAGACAGCTTCAGGTATAAAGGGGTCATCCATAAATTGCGTCACGCGAATTTGGCACTTGTTTGACCCCCTCTACGCAACGCGACGTCACAAAACGTCGGACCCCCTAAAATATGACGTCACAACGGGCCGACCCCCCCTTTTCGTCTTCCGAAAAATCTTGACAAGCAAAATAAGGCCAAAAAGGCCATCCTTGTATTTTTTCCTCTCGAAAAACCCTGACAAGCAAAAAAGGTCGGACAAGCAAAAAAGGTCAAAGGTCATGACCTAAATTTTTTTGTATGACGTCACATTGACGGAATCCCCCTCGTCACACTTCGTCACAAATGGCCGGACCCCCCCAGCCGCGTGACGTAATTTATGGACGGCCCCAAGACGAAGTAGGCAGCCTAATATACACCAAGCGATATGCTGAGAATGATCAACAATAAATACACCTGCGATGAAAAATATCAGCAATGAATGAACAGTAAGGAAATTGTAACGGAGTACCGTAACTTGTAAAGCAAATGCAACGCCATTTTTTAAAATTACATAATGTCATATGAAACACAATTTAAACATCCGATGAAACTCTATTATTATTATTATTATTATTATTATTATTTCAAGCATCTACCAAATTCACGCGTCTCGGAACACGACGTCTAAATTCAAATCCTAACCCGTGAGTGCTAAAAACGAAACGGAAAAAGCAACGAATCAAAACGAGGCTGTACGGAGTAGATATCGACGCAAGAGGATGAGCAACTGTGACTCGGTTTCTAATTCAGATGCGAATGCTAATGCAGTAGCATTTGAAAAATTTGCATTTGAAAAATAATTTATCAATGAGAGGACAACACACAGACATGTAATCCAACAAATTCAGATCATTATCATTCAGTCTCCCACCAGGTGAGAGAGAGGCTTATCTGGATTGATCTCAACTTCTGTGGTTATGATTCGGAGTGCTATAGATTGATGCCCAAGGGCATTATAAATGGTGCTATAAAAAGCATAATAATAATAATAATAATAATAATAATAATAATAATAATAATTATTATTATTATTATGATTATTTTCATCATTATAAATGCATACATTTCCTAAATATAGAGCAGAAGTTATGAATAGAGATCATCAAGAAGAAAGGCAAATTAAATATTAAATAAATACATTAGTAACGATGCATAGCCTCGATTTGAAAGCTTCTTGCTAAACAATAAGTATATCAAATTGCTAGAATCAAACAAACATCAAAATACTAATACAAAAGCAAAACTTCTTCAGAGTACAACTGTAGCCATAGGCCATCATCGAGATCCACATCGCATTGTTCATAATAACACAAAAATTAAAATCTCTATTAAACATCAAAGATAAACTCAAAATCGAGAAAGTTCTGAACTACAAGTAGAGGAAACAATCGACCAAAGATAACATCATAACGATCACATTGTGATCATGCGTGGGGAATGATCGTGAATATCAATTACATAAGCCATTTTACAGGCAACATTAAGAATTCAGTGTATTTCAGGTCTTAAGTAAGTAAGTAAGTAAACACGAAATTTCTATAGCGTTGCCCGAAAGTTTGGCGCAGTGCACCAGCCAATTCACGAGCGCTCAATCTAGGTAAATCCACAGTCCGTAATGATCCGTCTTGTCTATGTTTGGTGTTCACCAGAGTTTCGGAAACTGTAACTTTGCAAATCCTGGCTCTTTACGCAAGTCCCAGTACTTTCCTCCGTAAAGGAAACTCTCTCGGCTGTCCAATGCTTGTTTTCTATGCAAAGCAACAGAGAACGGAAGACGTCATTGCTGCAATGACGATAGGATCCACAGTTCTACACACTATACATTTAATTGGGTTCTCATCATCATCGTCATCATCATCATCATCATCATCATCATCATCATCATCATCATCATCATCATCATCGATCATCATCATCAATCATCATCATCATCATCATCATTTTGTAGCCACTATCAATGCTCAGAGGCATTTTAATTTGCATAGAGTTCAATAAATGAAACTAAAAACTCGATCCAATTTAAGCAAACACAAAACCAGACACGAAAGACCCCGATAAGCAATAAGTGACAGTCTGAGTATAGAAGGCAGGGACCCACATGAACCAGCGCGGTTCGTACGGCAACTGTTCTTCTTCCCGCTTCTTGCGTCGCTCCCGTTGAAGCTGCTCAAGGCGTTGTTTCTCAGCATCTGCCTGCTGCAATTTTCCCTCTTCCAAAAGCCTAAAGGCAACAAAGACAGACAGAGTGAGAAAACGATGAAACAAATAACAAACCTCTCCATACCTCCTCTGAATTATGATTATCTGATTAAATGATTATTTGATTAAATGATTATTTGATTAAATGATTATTTGATTAAATGATTATTTGATTAAACGATAGGGGATAAGAGCTCTTGTACTTGATCCTTAAATCAATTTAGAATCAGAATTTAAAGGACAATCTCTAAATCTAAACCAATATACAAAGTATCTCGGATTACTGAAAACGAGGTTTGCTTCTACCAGAAAAGCGTTCCAAACCAGTATCACAACTCTAAAGCAACCGACATATACAGCAGCTTCAAGAACTGGATTCAGGGATATTTCTAGGATTGTGAATTTGGGGGGAGGGGTGTCGACCTCAATTTGGGTGGGAGGGGTGTCCGGAGCTAATTAGTATGCATTTTTATGCATACCAATGTCACATTACCAAATTAACTTTTTTCTTGGGGGGGGGGGTGTCAACCTCAAATTGGGGAAGGGGGATGTTGGGGGGTGTCGTGAGTGAGAGGAAGACCTTTGATCCGGCCTGAAACGAGTGTCTGTCGGGGGACAGAGCTTCGCCTGCTCAGCGTCGAGTTCGTTCAGTTCGATCGCAAAACGAGTGAATCCATAATACACGTCGGCATCTGGAGGCAACGCTCCTGCAGAACAACAGACGACAAATACGAAACGCCATCATCACGTTTCCCTCCGCATCACACGGTTCAACAATCCAAGAGGCTGTCAAGAAATACGAGCGGACAATAAAAGACGCTCGGACGCATTCCGTTATTATCTGTGACTTGGGTTCCGAGCCGATCTAAATAGCGTATGGCTCAACATCAGGAGCAGTGACGTGAAGGTGAGCTCGGCTGCAGACTTTCACATCAGTGTTCAATGCACCCCCAACCCCACCCCCACCCACAATGATACAAATTAACACAAATAATCAAAGTACAATGCACAAAGTTCGTTTGGTACATTAGCGCTTTCAGACCTGGCCTCCAGATGCACTTTGCCGAGAGACAGTCTCCCGAGTATATGCCTTCGTTCCACCGGCCGAAGATATGATGGACCGTTTCTCCCTCGGAATTCTGCACAACCCCAAAGACCTCGTGTCTCTTCGACGACCAGTAACCGCTCTACCAACGAAAACAGACGCACAATTAACCCCTTAACCGTGTATTTAACTGTAACTCAATGTAAAATGGACAGATATATCCGGGATACCCAGTTAAGGGGTTAATGAAGAACAGGGAATAATCCCGATGCTGGTCAAATTGTGTGATGTCCAGTGAACTTGCATCACCATCGAAAACCAACAAGTAAAATACACACAGTGTTATGCTACATGAAGAGAAGTAAGTAAGTAAGTAAAATCTCGTGGATTTATATAGCGCCTTGGGAAGCAGCACAACAGTAGCTGCTATGTGCCGAAGAAAGAAGTTTTTTCTGAGAGGGCATGCGGCCCATGCGCCAAAAGAGCGCTTGGGGGGGGCGGTCCTGCGGCCTGCGTGGAACCTGATTGACACATAGGCGTGACAGAGAAATTACACAACTCACAGATGAGGAAAATTATACAGCAGGAAATAGCAAAAACTGCTAAAATGTTGACGCTTACAAAAATCTTGCTGAAGTTTTATTTGAGTTTATTTGCAAAAGACTGAGCAATGATCTAAAGTTCTGCGTAAATCCAAAGGTAAGAGAAGCACACCTTGACATATGTCAACTTGCAGGTTATGTTAAGCGTCTGATTGACGACCATCACTTCGCCATAATGGTCGACCCACTGCTGACCTCCGAGAATGTTGTGCACACAAGAAGTCGCCTTGTTCCACGTGTAACTCTCTTTGAATCTGACGAGGGAAACAAATTCCATTTGACGAGTGCAGAATTTCACATAAAGATGACAAATTTCAGAAACTAAGATGACAAGAAAAGAATGATTATAAGATGACATTAAGAAAAGAATAGAAAGGCGTATACGTACTTAGGAAGCTTCAGGTTGACGACCCCGATGGGCAAAATCTCCATTGATTTTCCCCAGAATTTGGTTTTGACTTGCATGTCTGTAGGAAATGCACAAAACATCTAAATGGAAGTCAACATGGAAATAATTTTGTCGTGACTTACCATATATACTCGCATATAAGTCAACAAATTTATGCTCTGAAATTCGCTTAAAACGCAGTAGACTTATCCACGAGTACATACGGTAGTATGAGATAAAAAGGAATTGAAATTCTCAAAAACAAAAATTTGAACATAGCATCAATAAAATATAGGAATAAACTAAACCGAAACATTATGAAAGGTCAAATGATTTTGAATTACTGTAATAGGGATGGAAGGGGGCGAGAGGTGAGAACTGTGCCCCAAAATTTTCACGAATCTACCCACACAGACCTCAGAAACCCATCTCCATACATAATGGGAGTGCTGTGAAGACGTACAACCCTAACAAAGACACTAAATGAATAAGCCTGGATAATATGGATCTGCCATATTTTAAAAATACCTAAACTACAAATTAAAACTGACGGCAACCTACCTTGCCAAAAGAGAAAATTCACGGATTCTGACACGCAGGCAGCCACTGGAGGATGATGGCTGACCTGGCAACGACATTACTACACATGTCAATGCAGTAATAGGAAAAACATAGACCCCGACAAATATAATCCACTACCATAGAACAAACATTGCTAAATTACAAATCTGAAAATGATATCAGCACTTGCATGGCAGATGGGTCATCATGTATGATACTTTACCTAATTACACTTACACACTACAGTCATTACAGTGGTTTTCACACAGGCTAACTTAGCCTCCTAAACCACTCTAAATCGCATTATTATTAATATTAATATTGTTGTTATTGTTATTATTATTATTATTATTATTATTATTATTATTATTAGGTGAAAAGGAGCACAAAATAGTTAATACAGAGAACCACATGGATAGTGTGCAGTTAATTTAGGCAAATATTCTATTAATTCTTACTCAGTCGTAGTCAAATGAGTGCTAACCTGTTCAGCGAGGAACTTCCAACCCTTGTCCTCACGAATGCATTCGTACGTTTCACCGAGAAGCGGATTGAACGGCTTCTGCCCCGCTCGGCTGTAAGTCGACGCGTAAGGACTGACCGAGAAAGTGGCAATCAACACCTGAAAGAAACGGGATCCAAGCAGCATAATAACGCAGCAGCAGCAGCGTCACTAAAGCATTTGAAAAAATGCTCACAATATTAAGTGGAGAATCACTATTACTCAGAACAGTAGTTGAGGGAAGAATATCGGGAAGAAAGACAAAAGGAAGACCAAGGAAGATGCTACTAGACTGGATGATGAAAACAGATGCACAGCATCACAAGACCTATGCAGAAATCAAAGAAGAAGCAAGGTCTACGCAGAGAGGAATGGAAACAATGGAGCCCCCTGAACCTGTCCCAGGACAGGGAACATGATGATGAAGAATATTAAGCAAGTTCAGATTTTTAAAAAGCAATACTCAACATGAAACAGCAACTTCAAGTTAAGAAGACAATAACAGTACGGTATTTTCTGGACATTCAACGAATCAATCAAACCATATCCAATTGAATCCGGTTATAGAAATTATGTTAATCAACTTCTTGAATTCACAACAAATTGACAATTTCACAGACAGTACAGAAGACACAATAAAAGACTCAAAATTCATTTTTAAAACGTTATAAGAAAAGCCCAGAGATGACAAAACTTTAACTCATCGTTGATAGAACTCTAGGTAAAAAACTATCGTAAGCCATTCTGTTCTGTTTCAATGACATCCGATTAACCGAATCCAAAAATAACTAACCATCCTCTCAAATGGATCGTCGACATCCACTGCTCTGTCAATCAGTTCACTGTATTCAAGCTCTTCACAAAGTCTCTTCAGTACAAACACGAAAAAAGAAAATCAAGTTAACACGTGAAAATGACAAAAAAATTACGCAAAATCAAACAGACGAGGCGGCTACTTGAAGATATCCATCATAAACAGTAATGCAGTAAATTTACGAATTTATCTAATCTAATCTTAAACTTCTATAGCGCCACTTCATAATGCACAGGAGCATCAACTGATGGCACACCAAATCCAAATAATTAAAGAAAGTTTAGAACCTGCAAGGCATTCAATGGCTCATTCAACGAAACTGGCATCGCGATCTTCGATAAATCCTTGCCGATATTTTTGCACAAGAGGCTCCACAGACTGACGTCAGACTCGACTCGTGGAACGGGAAGCTTAGAACGCCTTCGCATCTGGAAATGGCTGAAACGGTTCTCGTCGTGCGCTGCCAACAGACGAGAACATTCAAAACCGGTCGCTCAATGCCTTAACATTTCAAACATTCAATACATCAGACCAGTGGCGTAGCCAGGATTTCTGAAAGGGGGGGGGGTTGGTTTTGGTTTTGACTTTTGACAAGCAAAAAAAGTCATCCTACGTATCTATCCTATGTCTTTCCTTCTAAAATAATGTTGTCACGCCTATGGCACTTAAAAAATTTTGGTCTGCAGCCCGAAGGGGGGGTTTTGACCCTCAAAACTGCATCCAAAAATTAAAAATGCATGGAAACACATTTTACAAAATTTTTCATTGGCACCCAAGGGGGGTTTAACCCCAAGCCCCCCTTGGCTATGCCACTGCATCAGACAAAGTTTTCACATTTCAAATGATCAAACACGTGAATAGAGTCCTTCACCTCTGATTAAGGATAAGAGTGACTTGACTGGACATAAAATAACTAACAATATCAAATACCACAATGTCTCTTCCATTGTTTTTAGAGCCTTTCTCCTAAAATCCAGACATATAGCCAATGAAACTAAAACAGAGACCTCCAACAGGCATTCTATAGCTTGTCAATCATTTCTGTTGTTCCCAATATTAACCCATTAACCGGGGATCCCGGATATATCCATCCATTTTACATTGAGTTACAGTTAAATACACGGTTAAGGGGTTAAAAGACTCACATGCGGGAGGCAGAGGGGCTTCTGTATCAGACAGCTCTTCGTCCTCTTCTTCATCTTCCTGAAGTCACCGAATAAAAATAGAATTTTAAAAATTTACACCCATAAAACAAATCATTAGAATATTTCAAACAATTTTATATAAACAGAAATAAAACAGACCCAGTAATAAAAATACAAAAGAAAAACAACTGAAGACAGTGGCAATTGAAAAAAATACACAATTGCTCGTCTGGAAATAACAAATCACAACCCGTTTAACGTTAATTTTGTCAACGTATTCCTCCCTTAGCGCCACAGCGCGTCTCACTTCCAGTCGTTATAATATCAGCGTTGTAACTTGGTTGCTGTTAATAGCGTCAATATCAATTTGAGACACGAAATCTGCAGCGCATTCACTGAATACGGCGGCATCAATGTCGGTCACTTACCTCTGACTCGTCGCTAAACGATGAATCAAGATGGTCAGCAGCATCGTAGAATTCCACCTGACTGTCCAGCGATGCGGACGTGGCCAAATCCGACTGATTCTGCCAACAATGAAGGAGAAATTCTCTACATAGTGATCATCATCGTCATCATCGTCGTCATCATCATCATCATCATCACATAAAAGCTCTCAGGAAATCAATTTTATATTAAATGAACAAATTCCGGTAAAAACCAATGCTCGAAACTTGGCATTTATACATAAACTCAAAATAAGCCATTAAGAAACATTGCAATTACTTTTTTACGTTACGCCAGTTAGATTACCTTATCGGATGGAGATCCGGGCAGCACAACTGGTGACAGAAGTTTTATTTCGGAAATAGAAGAATCCGCGTGAATACGAGACAGGCGAGTCCTAAGTTCCGCGTTCTGCTTCAAAACCTGTGCGCAACGTACAATAGCAACTTATTATACCTTAAAAAATTAATTAAAAATTCAAGCGGCACTACGGAGCCAATAACTTCTCTGAAACTTATTCCACACACTCACACAAGTTCCTCACCCATTAACTGTGAGTGAGGATGTTATTGAGAAGGCATCACCACTTACAAAACTAGAGATTTTTATCAGCACATTAAGCACATACCAATACTACATGATTTTAGTGCATTTGCACAGTGCAAATAATATTTAACATTTTCCCCAACATGATGCAATTTATCAAAAGAAATGCAACACATTTCTAGCTTGGTAGAGTGGTAACCTGTATCATATTTATGAATATTGTATATAACCTCCTACTCCTCATAAAGCTATACACATACATAACACAATACTGAGTTCACAGCCATTTATATGTGTTCACAGTCATTTATTTATATTTATATACGCATATGTTTAATATCTCTTATAGTGCTCATTGTTAAGCACTTTTGACTTTAGTCTTCACTATGCTTACTGCGCTCTATAAATTGTCTTAATAATAATAATAATAATAATAATAATAATAATAATAATAATAATAATAATAATAATAATAATAATTCAGATCTGTTTCTTTGCAGTTAACGTCCCGCACATACAGTTTCCTATAACAAAGAAATCAAAGCACCTCGGATAGCGTCTGACGCAATGACTGAATGAAGCTGGCGCTGTTCTGACTGGCAGATGGAGAGTTGTCGTGCTGCAGCGCCCTCTTCAGGCGCTCACGTTCTGTTGTCATCATGTGACAGATGCTCTTCAGTGCATCGTGCACTAATGCGACAAAAAAAACACACACACACACAGGAAAAAACTGCACACCGTTAAGAAATAACCATCGAAACATACATTGCAGAATACCAGCATAGACCGAATATTAATTCCAAGCTACAAGACACGGTGACCAAAGCAGCACTGGTCAATGTGTTTCAATGACACCGATGAATGCGCAAAAGAATGGTGCCGTGGCGCAGACATCAGAACCGTGAAACTCGAGGGGCCAGTGTGGCAACCGGATCATCTTCAAATGCCAAAGTTTTACGCAACAGGCAAAAAAGCAGGCAATGAATATAGATTAAAGAAACAAGGCTGTCTTAAAAGTCATCAGTTTCATCCTACAATTTGAATTGTCAGTTATCTTCTGCAAAGAAACTTTCACAGTAAATGCATACATCAAATGCTGAGTCAAGTGACAAACGCGTAAGTAAAACCTTGGCAGGAATCGAACACATGGTGCTAGGACAAAATGTCTGCGGACAAAATTTCGCGGAAAAAATGTCACGGGTGTCACGGGGACAAAATGTAAACCTAACCCTAACCCTAAACTGTGGCATTTTGTCCGTGACATTTTGTCCAGCCACGATACACATACCTTCACTGTACGGTAACACATTACTAAATTTCATCAACATCTGAACTACCAAGAGCATGGATTCTGGACTACACGTTTTTTATTTTGGTGAAATCATGCAATCATTAATTGAAGAAAATGCATTATCGGAACTACATATAATAGCTAACGGACAAATGTCAATTCATGTTCCCTCCAAATGGTCGAATTTATAATATAAAATGCAAGAAACTATCGCTAACTGACTCAATTACATCAAAAAGCCGGGTGAAAATTGCCCTATTCATATCACGAACGCATGGTATTGTATCTAGATAATTAACAATGATATCCAGACACTGGCAACCCGTTTTGATATCATCTGTTTAACTTCAGCTATATACAACAAAAGGAATGACGCTGGGAAAATACCCTGCTTTGCTTCGTTGCAGAACTGCTCGTGGATTCGATCATGATCGCCAATTGATTGGACGACATTGGAGAGAAGCGGAAATCCATTGCCGTCCTTGTTGATCGACAGGTTTGGATTGGAAGAACTCAGATGAAAATTCACCATTCCATTTGGTGCCTGACAAAATTAAGACAATTCAAAAAATAATTACCCGGTAGCTTTTTGCAGTTGGAGCAAATTCCAAGAATAACGATCTTTCTAAAATTCCACAGACACAACTGCCAGTCAGTCAATCACTAATTTCCTATCATCATCATCATCATCATCAACATCATCATCATCATCATCATCATCATCATCATCATCATCACCACCACCACCACCACCACCATCATCATCATAATCATCATCGTGACATTGGTTACAAAAGGCTCATATAAGCTGGCAATCTGTTGCATATAAACAGAGGAGGGTTATGGCCAGGGCGCGATTTGCGGGGGGGGAAGGGGAATCTTCCCCCCACTGCCAAACTGCATCCCCCCTACTGCTACATCCCCCACCACTACATCCCCCCACTGCTACATTTCCCAACAACTACATTCCCCCAAGCTCGACATATCCCCCCCCCACTGCTCCAGGTCACAAATCACACCCTGGTTATGGCATGAATATTCTCTACTGCAACCTTCTTTTGGAGCTAACACATTATCACAATGCAAGTTTACCCATAAGTCAGCTTCAAGCATCTCATAACTTTCGTGAACCTGATCTATAGAGCCTCTATTGATCATTTTCATGTGATTTTGAAAACACGGGATCTCTTAAAAAGTAATAAACAATGAAAATTAAAGACTTAATTACCGGTATTAGAAGCAAAACAAATGATGAAAACAGATTTGTAATATCAAACACAGTTGGATAAAATTAATATTCTTCAGCATCAAGCAAAAACCATCAGTTACTGAAATAATTAAATGGAGTCTGACTACCAAGAAACAAAACAAAAATATTAATATTGACTACAACAACGAAACTAATAATTAAATACAGACAAAAAGAAAGAAATGAAGAACTCTGACAGAACAAAACATCACACATGCTCTGCAAGACTTCTTCGACAGAATTACGTGCAACGTACTTACAGAAAGGCGTCCTTCTTTGGCCGGTCTCTCCTTCTTACCGATCGGTTTGCTTAGGAAATACCTTTTATTGGACTTATCACGTTTTGTGGAAACAGACGCTGAGCCGAAGTCTTGCAACTGAGACTTTGTTGCAAAGTGATTTAAAAACATCAATTCCAATTAACAATAGACTGCGGGGATGGGGTGGGGGGGGGTGGGATGTGTGCCAATGCGTCTCCATTACCAAGTTAATGCTATACACATGCAGGGCCTGGTAACGTTATGTTCAATTAAAGTGCGTTTACGATAACAGGGAAGTCGAATGTAGCTGGGCACTGAGATTGACTTTGGATCACAAACGCCACGACCTTAGGAGAGCTAAGAGCATGCTCGTTTACTCAGTCTTTGCATTCAACAGTGAACCCAATTTAGGACCAATCTATTATTACTCACAAAACATTGAAGACCGACAAACCTCAGAATCAGAAATCCCAAATATATCACCCAGACAATCCCTGCTCACCACCTGTTCATTCATTCATTCATTCATTCATTCATTCATTATTCAATGCAGCAGCTGCAACTAGCAATGATAATGTTTGCAACAGAACAATTTCTGTTGATTGATTTTAGATTCTCTTCTTCTGGTATTAGATGTTACAATTCACTGTGTGCTTAAACTCTATGCCAAAGTCACAAACTCATAACTCCTACCAATGTCAATTTTGCTCAAAATCATACGATTTCAACAGTTCCTTAAATGTGACAAAACCAGGGTCTGACTGTAACCGGGCTGCAGATCTCCTCCTGCACAGCAATATCAGCTGCAAAGCACACAGATACAACTCATTCTACGGCCCTGATCCATCGGCTATTTGTCCTAAAAACTAACAGCACCTCATCTAATATGACAAAACCCATGAATCAGATAAACACAGCACTGCGAGTAATAACGGTGAAAAATCCTCACAGAAAACCTCAAACTACACAATAGTTCAAAATGCTGAGAATGACACCAAAAAAGCACGACACCCTCCATAGAAAGCCAAACTTATAGAATATTCAATGATGTATTATTTTTATGCCAATAAATACCAAAAGCTTTCTACACAAAAAATGAGAAATCACCAACTCTAAAGCACTAAATAAAGGAAACAACTAACCACCCAAAGCATTTAAACGGCAAAAATGGAATGTAAATGTAAAGCTGACATTGCAATCAGTTTCAACTCATTTGCAAAACTTTCAAACAATGCTCTTCATATTTCTGCTTATATCTTGTGCTTATCATATGCTATGCATAGCTTATTTCTGCACACACAATGGGCAACATGCAAAACACATATATAAATCAATACATGAATGGGATACATAGCCAAATAAACCTTGTATGGATTGCAAAACGTGCATAGCGTGTGAACATCAATGCATACAAATCCAGCGTTCATTGATTACCGGTGCTACTGTTGACTAAGCCAGTTCAATATTATTGACAAACTACTAACATTGTCAGGACTTAAATGACGACCATTTCAAAACTCAAACATTGCAATGTCAAACAGCATTGGTAATAATAATGGAATCTGATATTACGCAACTGATATCGGTTCACGGAAAGTTCATGAAATCAAGAAAAAATTGACATATAGAGTGAAAATATTACCTCAGTAACATTAGTCCAGGAGCTTGCGACAGCCTGAGATGAGTTTTTCATATGCTCGAGCACATTACCGAGCTCGAATATCCTCGACTGAGTGGCTGTCAGTTCTGGTGAGTAAAATATCAACAAATCATAGTTCTATTATCTTATTTACAGTTAGCGACTACCGGTAATAAATTTCTGTAGTAATGTCTTAAACTCTGCAATCATAATTCAGACCTGCAAGTCCATGTGCTGATTATAAGGACATTTACTGTCCAGGCAGTATTCTGATCAACTGGTTAAGTAAACCCTGCTTATCCAATGAAATCTGAGAATACTAGTTACATCATGAAATCAGTCAGTCGGTCGGTCAGTCGGTCGGTCGGTCGGTCGGTCGATCAATCAGTCGATCAATCAGTCGATCAATCAGCCAGTCAGTCAAGAGTTCTACTATTAAGCTTATCTACCTTTGTTCCAGGCTTCCATCCCTTGAGAATCGATCAGCCATGCGGTAACACGACTCTGCATTCTTTCAAGGTTGTGCTGTTTGAAGCTATCACCTCGATCAAAAACACTGCCAACTGTCAATCAAAGACACTTACAGCACTAGAGAGAGAAACAGACACAAATCCAATGCGCCCCGAGACCCACAGCAGCAGAAACCCAAAAAAACCAACGACTGCTTCGGCCGTAATCCGCTCGGTCAAATCCCAGTCGAAAGGATTAGAAAATCGACCGAGATTACTTCATATTCTCTCTTCCGTTGGAATCATTTCGTCTGATTTCTGCCTGATTTGATTTGTTGCACGAGAGGTACTGTGCGTGCAAAGGCAGCAGAACACCATTTGCCGTCTTGCTTGACTTCAGGGTCACCTGGGTTGCTTCTGTCACATTCGTTTTCATCCTATCGGTTTGTCCGGCTGCATCGGAAGAATTGTTGCAGAAGCAAAAACGTTAATGAACGCTGTCAGAGAGTTCCAGGTGCATTCCAAAGAAGCAGCAGCACTTAAATGCATTATCACTTACAGCATCATCATCATCATCATCATCATCATCATCATCATCATCATCATCATCATCATCATCATCATCATCATCACCACCCCAATACTATCATCCTCACCTCCATCAGCATCATCAACATCAATAGCAGCAGTTCATTGCATGCTGGTGTCTGAGGTAACAACCTCTGCAGCCTGTTTCTTTCTAAGTCCATTTTATATCGCAACTGAAAATATCCTTCAAATATTCAAATATTCTTCTTTTCAGATAATGCATAAATATAAAATTAAAAATGCTGGGCATAAAATCATAAATGTTAATAATAATAATAATAATAATAATAATAATAATAATAATAAAGATGATGATGATGATGATGATGATAAAAATAATAATAATAATAATAATAATAATGTGATTTTAAGTGGTTTAGGAGGCTAAGTAAGCCTGTGTGAAATTTATACTCATACAACACAAGCACATGTGCACAAACATGCAAACACTTTTGATCCCATTATGATTGAATATGCAAGGTTCTATACAAACTGCTACTATTCCTATATGCTACTATATGTGTAACTGACATATGCAGGGGCAGGGGCGGCTCCACGTTGGGGATGACTGGGCATGCATCCCCACCGAGCTTCTTTTTTTCGCTTGTCAGCATTTTCAGAGTTTACCAGGTCCAAGCCATTATCCTTGTGTGTGGAACAGAGCTGATGAGATTTTTTTTGCTTGTCAGCCTTTTTCCGGAAGGTTTATTTCGTCATTTACTGGCCACAACAAAACACTGCCAATCACCCTTTTTTGCCTGTCAACCTTTTTTGGGATTTCATTGCAACCCTCACCAACTTCCTAGAAATTCATTGCATCCCCCTCACCAAGTAATCTTGGAACCGCCTCTGTGCAGTAGTTGAATATATATATATATATATATATATATATATATATAAAAGTAACAGGTAAAGTTCATCCGTAGGCTCTGTGCCCGTAGGTGCCGGTGCTGATCTCCAGTTTTATGACCATCAGCCCATCATAGGTGGCTAAGTCATTTATCAGTGGATGGTGGCCAGTCATTACACCGCCGATCCTATGGTTACCTTCGCAATGTTGCCATTGCTCCTCATTTTACCATCATGAAAAGGCTGAGTCGACCTTTATATATATATATATATATATATATATATATATATATATAATAAATCATAAATATGTTAAGAATCACTGATATATGCAATACACAGATACTATTAGTACATTACGAGATTACAACTACTGTGGTATTTAGAGGAACATGAAATACAGAATGTCTGGCTGCAGAAATCGACTTCACCTGTTTAGGTTCAGTGTGTACTTACTAGGACTGGTGGGAGAAAGCGGTGACATCAGGGGTGAATATTCATTAATTGGGGTTGCCACGTCAACCAATCGCGGAGCATCCTTTGTTCCATAGGAGATTTCGTGTTGTCTGTAGAGTCGATGGTGTCGTAACTGTGTGACCCATTCGTCAAACTGCTGAGTCGTCTTTGCCTGTAAAGTTTTCAGGTAAGCAATTCACCTGACCTATATATATAATCACCTGTAAATGCTCTTGAAAAGATGGACGAATAAAAATCCCAGAATTCAAACTATGCATCGTTTCTTCCTCTCCGTGAAACACCATCAACTGTGTTGCCAACATTATGACTGCAGATATTAAAATATGCATGAAATCACATTTGTACCGGGGGGAGAAGGGGGGGGTGGCATGCCAATGGGAGACAGAGCATTTAAACTGCAAAGACTGATGAGTTCACCTCTCACTTTCAAAAAATACTCAAAATGAAAATATGAATAAACAATCAAGCTGAATTTCTATTAGACAGAAATTGGAATAGGAAATAAAATAAATATCTCTAAATGTTAAAATGAGACCGCGACGGCGTTAGGACGAGAGATGGCAAGCGCAGTAGACTTTATTCCAGCAGCTAATTTTCGATATATTTTTTTGCAATAAATCGACAGCAGCCAGTACGCAGCACAGGAATCGATCTCAATTTCAGGTCGAGTCTCCAGGGACTGGTTTAAATTCAAGAATGCAGAGCCCACAAGAGACACGCTGCTGTCCACGTGGAAGAGGAGAAGGAAGAGGAGGAGGGGAGGAGAAGGAGGAGGAGGAGGGGGAAGAAGAGAGGAATAAGGCATAGGAGGATCAGATGGAATTGAGACTGTCAGCATATGAGGAGCAGAGGAATAACGACACTGTATGCAAAAGTGCAAGGATAATAAGAAGCACAGGACATGATGTGAATGGAGGAAGAGAAGATGGGGAAGAAGATCGGAGGGAGGAGTGAAGCAGAGCAAGGGATGTGGGCACTAGTATCTGCTCATCATTGAGAGACTAATATGCCGGTCTAAAGAAAACCCTTATTTGCTCATTCCGTAATACTAGGGGACATTATGCATTATCTTGCTCAGTCTAAATACTAAGAAAAACATGTTCCACTTATCTCTCCACCAACAACAGGAGAGAGAGAGAGAGAGAGAGAGAGAGAGAGAGAGAGAGAGAGAGAGAGAGAGAACGAAAGATGAAGAATGACAGACACTCGAAGAGGCTAAGAAGCACAAAGTGAAAGTCAAGAAAGAAAATGAGATCTAATGTATACAATACAAAGAATACAAAGAGATTCATCTGAAGTCAAATATAAAGACGCCGAATAATTATTACATAGAAGTTGAGGGATACAATATATTGAGAATATGCAGACACAGTACAGTACTGCTAAAAAAATTGTGAACACACGTGGATTTCGAAGCAAAACACAAGAAACTAGCCATCTTAAGACCCATCTTATCTCTCAATCGACTTTGTAACCATTTGACAGGGAATTGTTTTCTGGAAGATAACATTCGTTTCATTTTGTATAGTGTCGTTTGACATAGCCCACTATTTTTCGTGGCATTTGGAACGCTCTAATATAAAACTGAGGCAGAATATATTGACTGTTCTGGTATGGTTTGATGCAATGAAGATGGGGACACAAGAAAATGTGGATAAAATTCATTTCAACACTCTTCTGAATTTTTGCATATCTATGTATAGCCTTCTGTACATCAATCGTAGAATAGTATCATTAATGAAAAAATACAGCATTGGTGTTCTTGGTTGTGATTGCAATGTTTTAACGAGCCTTAAACTTCATTCTGCTTCAAAATCCACGTGTGTTCACAATTTTTTGACCAGTACTGTATAGCCAGCAAACAGAGAATCAATACAAGGAGAAGAGTGAGAGAAAGGATAAGACAGAGAAAGTGCAGAGGAGGAAAACACAGGTCGGGCCACGCAATTCATCTTTTCCATCTTAATTTTAATCTGTCGTGATCAAATTAATCTACAAGGACTCTGCTAGAAGAAGAGAAAAACACAGAATAATCAAAGCATCTGATGAACTGATAACAGTCATTGTGGATTGTACTGACTGTATATATAGATTCTCCCTCTGCACAGATTCTGAATGTTATCACAGACACACACCCACGCACACACACACTCATTGTATTTTCCTCATATCTTCCTCTGTCAAAAGCAGAGATACCCAATGAGTGGCCACTGTCAAGTTTGGGATTTCACAAAGACATCCTCAAATCCAAATTATAACGTCAGATTGTGAAGCAAATGCACAGATTTCTATTATACAACTAATAGCCCAAGCAAAACACAGTCAATTAATCAACGGCGCCACTATATCATAACGCGACTGAATGCCAATCCAGTTCGGTCTGTGATCCAACTCCAAACATGCAGACTTGGAGAAATCAATCAACACACTTAGAGTCAGAACAAGCTGAAGGAAAATCTTTTTTGCGCAACTGTTGAATTCACAAAGAACCGATAAAAGTCCAAGCCGTAGAAGCTGAGCGACAATAACATCAGTCACCAACTGCATCCACAAAATCTCAAAATCCTCCGTTCGACGGTCACGAGAGAATGAACTGAGCGAACGGGTGTTGTGATCCAGCCTTATTATGGCCGGGTCCAGACACTCTAAAGACATATTTGCTGCCAAGGGCATCATTCGATGTCTTGTCTTCCTGGCATAACTAAGTGATAAATAAAGCAGATATTTATTATTTTAATAGCTAGTAATTCTGAACACCACACTCTGAATCTTCATGATCCCAAGTGAAAACTAAAGAACTAAGTGGATCAAAGTGTAGAAATTTCTGGATTGATAACCTACCCTTGAAAGCTTGAAACCCTATTCAGAGGCGGCACCATAGGGGGGGGCAGTGCTCCCCCTGAATGCCTCCCCAGTGGGGCCCCATACTTTAGTGCACTCCTTCTAAGTAACTAAACTGGTGTCCAGGTTTAAGAAAAATATTTGGCTCCCATGCTTAGAAGCTGCCACCCCAACAAGACAACCTCCCACTAGTCAAATCCTGGAGCCGCCACTGTCCCTGTTTGATCAGGAACAGTGGAGTAATTCTACAAGAGACATAATGTGATTTCACTCCATAAAAATCAGACCCACAACTGTTGCAACTTCCTCATAAAATACAGACATACATACATACATACATACATACATACATACATACATACATACATACATACATACATACATACATACATACATACATACATACATATATACATACATACATACATACATACATACATACATACATACATACATACATACATACAGTATAGACATACATACAGTATAGCACTTCAGGGAAGATGACCCTCCTGGAACATTCAAGAGCGTTGTTATACAGACACAACAAGGATAGCTCTGCATTCACTCCATTTGTTCCAAGTGCAACAGGCCAGTTGTTTAGAGGTCATAAACTGAAAAAGGGTCAAAGGGTCAGCAAGTACACGAGCACCAAAGACATGCATGTGGCTGCAACACACGACATCTATTTGCCTTATAATCAGGAGGATATCATATAAACACAGTCATTGAAATCATGGCAAAAACAGTAATAATGGCATTTATGCATACTAGCTAAGTTCTCTGCTAAGTTTTCATGCATCTAGAATGTTGATGTCATTGTATATAAACAAGTGTTGATGGCAGGACCTGTTTTAACGTGCACTGATACACAAAATGTGCAGTGGTAAAATACAATTTACTGTGCTTTGTGCAGTGATAAATTTTCCCAACGACCTTTTTTGCTTGTTTTTGCTCGGATGTCCACAAATTTTCTGAAGTTTTTAGTGCAGTGATAAATTTTTCTTAAAACAGTCCCTGGTCGATGGGTTCACCGTCAGTGATGCAATTATGCTCAATAATAGTAGCTTCTTGAGTTTGTTGTTCATTGAGAAAATAGTTAACCTTCAAGTGATAAATGACATCATCTGCGTCGACGTCTATCCGACGACCTTTCCTTTTATACACGATCACAGATAAACCGGTGTCCATCGATCCGTGGAATTTTCCCTTCTCAAGCTGCAGAAGAACAACAACCACAACTCTTCCCAGCTACTTTTACAGTCGAAGAAATTGATTCCGCATAATTTAGATGCCTCACAACTGATTGAATACAAAAAAGAGAAGAGCGACATAGACAAGCATGACTGTAAGAGGGAGAAACCGCCACTGAAAAGCCTTCCTAAGCAATGTAAAAACCCGCGACATTACATCGCAGTACGATCAAATCCTCTTAATGTCACATCATCTATGCTTTGAAAGCTGAAATTAGATTCCAAATCTACTTAAAATTGACACTCAATGCTGGTGAGATAACACAGCATTAATTATCTCTGAAACCTGCAAATACAAGATTTTAAAACCAGACAGAAATTCACAGAATATAATAAGGCTAATGTCTCCTAAACCACTTGAAATCACATTAATATTATATTATTAGCAAAAATTAGAAAAAAACAACCACGAACATCGTTCGGGGACTTTGCGTAAGTGAGAATTCCATTTTCTAACAGAAAAAATCTCTGAAAAACACAAAATATAATAATATAATAATATAACAAGGTTTAAAGTGGTTCAGTAGGGACTGCCCTGTGCGAGAACCACTGTGAAAGCAAAAAACTTAGTACAGTCATCAACACTAGAATGTCCATTGCTTTTTCAGGTTTCCTCCTCAAGCTGTCTAGCTCTGTTTTGCTATCTGAAATCTATACTGATGCTTTCGGCATTATGACAATGGCGCCATAGAAGTTAATTAATTGACTGGTTGAATGCAGTTCAGTTCTCAATATAAATTACATCAAACAATTTTAAGAGAATTCTATTCCAAATTAAAGAACAGAGAATCGAACCTAACGTGAAGAGTTATTTGGAGCATGAATCGGCTGACATTAAATGATGAGAATATAAATTTCATAGCAAGAGTCTCATCAAAAAAGGTTTATCAGTAAAGGCACAAGGATTTCAGATCACCACAGAATTAACATTCATTATTATTCCCAGGACACCTGCTCACTACATGATTAGGAAACAACAGAGGAACATGAATACATCACAATAATTCTGCTCCAGCACATCACGCCAGCAAAATACAGATTTGGAAGCAGAAAGAAACGGCAGCAACAGGACCTCTGACAAGATCATAACACGGACACATGCTAAGCATTAGACCGATGGTCTGTATGAGCAAAGAACCAGTCATTGTTAGGGCTTTGAGTTTGATACGGTGATTTTTTTGGGGAGGGAGGGGAAATATGCGGGACAAATTGCGAAAATGTCCAATTTATGTGTCTAAATTTCCCGTTTATGCGCCGCATATTTGCGGAAGTTGCGGCGGTGTTTTTCGGCGAGAAAGTGCGGACGAGCAAAAAAGGTAATCCAGGCAGGCGCCGATCCCCTGTAAGTCTATTCCTGTACTAGGAAAACAGCTAAAAATGCGGATAAGATTGGCGCAAATCTGTGCAAAGATCGCATATTCGGAAAAAATGGCTGAAAATGCGACATATTAAAAAAATTCGATGCACAAATGCGATCGCATAGTCGCATCAAACTCATCCCAGCCCTACATTATTTATTCATGGAACAAGCTGCTGGTTGCCAGCGCCATTACCAGGTCGCTCTGGAATACAGATTTCCACCGGGAGACCACGGCCACCGAGTTCATTCAGATGAATCAGTCTTCAATCGCAATCAATGACGTCCAAATTTCACTAATGACTCCGTAGCGGAAATGGCGCTTGCAAAGCATTCGATGCAGGCATTCGGGATTCACCTGAATTATTTATGCCAAAAATTCCATAGAGTGCTTCTCATAGGCTTAGCTTTATTGAGGCAAGAACTGTGGAGTATTTGCTGCCAAATTTACCAAAGTGTTCAAAATTCATGTCATTTTGCATAGCTAGTAACAGTGAGTGAGAGAGAGAGAGAGAGAGAGAGAGAGAGAGAGAGAGAGAGAGAGAGAGAGAGAGAGAGAGAGAGAGAGAGAGAGAGAGAGAGAGAGAGAGAGAGAGAGAGAGAGAGAGAGAGAGAGAGAGAGAGAGAGAGAGAGAGAGAGGATAGTCAATAAGTTCCAGGAAGTATAAGACCTTTGACCAGTTGCACTACTATCCTTTACTACTATCCTTTTTACAGCTGAAATGCATACAATATACAGGGTGGCGCAAAAAACCGGACTATATAAAGTGCAAACCTAAATGCGACTAGTCCAGGTTTTTTTGTGCCACCCTGTACAGTGGAACCAATGTATATGATATGAAACAGCGCCTGCATTTCCAGCGATCGTCCTCACCTTGTGCCAACCCTTCATCGGCCATTTTCTGCTCTTCATGATGTAGCCGCTGGACGTGACAGGCGCCTCCTCGCACTGCTGACCGTTTCGTAGACCCTCAACCACCTGCCATTCGTCGTTTCCCGCTCCACGCTGGGCGGCGCCGCTGCCCGACGTCTGAGGCGCCGAACCAGATTTTGCGTCGGCCAGTCGGACCGAACGGTCGCCGGCCACAGAATCATCCTCGCTGTCCTCCTCAAAATACAAGAAATTGCAAAGCAATAGAGATAAGAGGGCATTAGAGCGCTGGTCAAACAGTGAATGTTGCAAATGGTCATCCGGTTTCTGCCAGTTCTACGAGCATCGTCTGCCACAGAGATATGACTCTTCAACTATGCAGAAACATGGTCCATACTTAGAACCCTTTTAACCCCTTAACTGGGCGCCCCGTGTCACGCTCGTCCATTTTACATTGAGTTACAAATAGTTGCCCAGTTAAGAGGTTAAAGCAAAATTAGATGGAGACATTTTTCCACAATGGAAATAACTTGGTATCAGTTATATCTAAAGCAATAAGATCAAAATTCATGCATTCACGACAAGTTAACATCATCAATGCACTTAGAACCAATACGTAAACATTAATCCATACACTGGCACTTACCGGTATTCTGCTGAAACTACAAAATTTTATATTATCGAATAATAAGCCGAGTAACATGACAAATGAGAACTATTATTAGCAACACAATTATGTGAAATTACAAAATATTATTATTATTATTATTATTATTATTATTATTATTATTATTATTAGCTGGACCATTTATATAGCACAATAAGCATGGAAAATGGCCAAAGACAAGAGCACTTTACAATACTATGTATACCCGATGGTGAATAGGTGAGTCTTTTAAGATTACTTAGGAAAAGTCCGAGAGAGTCAGAGTTTCTAACATAGAGTTCCACAGTTCTGGATGGTCCTTCAGAATAAGGACTTTTATTAGAGACAATACAGTCAATAATTATCTAACAAATTTCAATCTAACTTGTCCAGGTATAATTATATACACATATTACTATTATTATTAAGACAATTCGTATAGCATGGTGAAGATCAAAAGTTGAGGGTGATTAACCATACATGTACCGGTATATACAAGTCATATACAGCGTCTGGCTGATGACAAGAGCTTTGCTAGTCCACTGGGCAGACGACAGTTCATTCCCCAACAAGTAACAACAGCCTGTGAGTAACTGTCCCCACAGGAGCCTTTTCCAACTAACCTTTTCCTTTCAATTCATCCAATGGTCAACATAATCTGCCAACACAGTGACGGCACAACAATATTTCAACACAAATATTACCCAGTACTTGTCCAACAATTTGTCCAACAATGATCAGTGAATAATCCACGCTCAAGCAACCAAAAAGCTATGCTGATACCAAGATATCCAACGAATGATCGGTCATTTCAACTGCATCATCTCTGGTTCTCAGACGATGTACAATGCTGCTCCTGAGAACTGCAACTAAAACAACTGATGAAATCCCTTTCACCGAGTTCACCAATGAGAGTGCCTGCATCCTATCATCATCATCATCATCATCATCATCATCATCATCATCATCATCATCATCATCATCATCATCATCATCCACATCACCATCATCATTATCGCAGCCGAAGCGATCATCACCGCACCATGAAATTGTCTGCAAACTATTGCACTCTGTCCTCATAATCAACAGTCAGTGTCAACTTCAAATATGTCATCTACCACCCTGTCTCCCAGCCCTCTTCAATCTGTTTGCCACCCCCCACCCACCCCAACCCCCGAGGCGCCTATGGTAGAACGCCTAGCACCATCAGTGAATACAAACCACGAATGCTAGGTCATCACCAGAAGTCCTCTTCAACCAGTTCAACTGCAATCAATCGAATGCAACACTGGGGAACAGTTGAAAAACAACGCTTCAGCTAAGACCGGGTCTGCCTGGAATTTCAAAGCAACATAGTAGCAACCGGTAGTCTAATCCACAGAGTATAAATGACTATGTCACATGGTCTTACTGCAGCATAGACATATGCATAGCCAGACAACTGTCAGGGGAATTTATTACAATAATCTGTCACAAGCCACAAACCACTTTCAATCTAATGTAAAACCAATGGAATATCAAAAATAATGGAACGGAAAAAATAATTTTATTGAAAATGGAAAAACCACTCAGGAGTTTTAAATATAGAATTCTGAACACAACTACCAGTAAACATGGGCTGATTTCTGCATCAGCATACAGCAAACATTGTTTGCTTCAACTGTGGAGTTGAATGCAATACTAACCTCAGACGCACTGAAACTGTGCTGCTTTTTAGACTTCAAGCACGCATGCATGCACGCGCATGCACACATACAAGACTAGAGATTATCCTTACCAGCTTCTGAAGGCTACGAAATTTCCACATTTTAACGGTTTCCGTACATCTGAGACTTTCAGATCACGATAAAGAAAAAAACGAATGCATCCATAGAATGAAAAACATTCAGTACATTACAATTGTCCGTCATTTGAAGAACGAAAGCAGAAACATTGAAACTCCAAAGAATCGAAGAGAAGAAACTCAGTCGCCCACAAGAAGAGAAGACGCCCACATCTGTTCCACCGCCCAACAGAATGTCTCTTCACAGAGGCCACTTGTTGCCACTGCGCCATCGCCACCATGCACTAATCAGGCAGCTGCAGACCAGCTATGAAGCAGACAAAATGGAAAAAAACTGCATCTGTGCAACGCTAGACAACAGCTAGCCAAAGAATGCCACCACTGGATGCATGCCACTGAATCCTTGTCAAGGGATGTCATCGCTGGATACCAGTTGAGTGTCTGCCAATGAAGCAATACAGCGACACTATGGTTTATGCGAAGGATGCTGAAATGCTGTGCAACTGGAGTTCCAAATGAACGCAATGATACACGTTGACTGACAAAAACAGATGGAAATTCCAAAAAAAACCATTCTAAAGCCAAATACAGTTCTAATAAATGAATAGGAATGAGCAATGATGCTCTGAAACTATCAAAAGCATCATAAGAAAGAAAGATACATTTTGAAAGCCACCATTTAGAACCATGTAACGATCAACTCCATTCGCGTGCAATTTTGCCTCAACTCTGACATTATTGGTTCATTAAGTTGGTTATGTTTCACTTGACAGCGAAATAAGAAATGTCAACATGGCCTCACAGATCAACGATAAACAAATAAAATACCAGTATTTATAACATTTTACAGTAAATATTTACACAGAAGTATTTAACCACTCAGAAATATATACCGCATAGTAGCAAATGAAAGTAAACACCTTGTAATTCACTGCGTCACTATCCAAATATAGCATAATCCATAATGAAAACATAATCCAAAATTTGCTATCAGCATTCAATTTCAACAGTACTGATTAATGTATTAATGGCAGCAGTTTTTAAAAACGTCTGTTTGAAATGGTTAAACTGTAGCATGGCAGCAGCAACAACTCCATCTAAAGTCAATGGAGATAAGATTCTGATCAGGCTACTGCTGCATACATGTTGGTGAGTCTAGATATACTATTATTACTATTATTACCATTATCATTCTTACAAGGTTGTTAATGCATATTAAGTAATCTTCTTCAGGTGCTGCTCTGTCCAAAGACAGGTTCTGTAGTCCAGCGTCGCCACTCCTCTCTATCTTGAGCTTTTATCTTCAGGGCTGAATACTTGTTTTTTCCCCGTAGTGTCGAACATCCACTCCAGCATCGATGTTCTTGGTCGCCCTTTCTGTGCTTTCCCATTCATCTTTCCTTCTAGTACTTCTCTTAGTAGGTTTGATTCTTCTCTCAGAACATGACCTATCCACTTCTTTTGTCTTGTACGAATAGTGTTAATTAGGCTTTTCTTCTCTTCTATCCTCTTACAGACTTCTTCATTTGTTATTTGTTTCCGTCAAGCTGATTTTTTCCATTCTTCGCCAGATCCACATTTCGAATGTCTCTAATCTCTTTATGTCTTCCTTTCTGAGCGTTCAAGTTTCTGATCCATAGAGGTGTCACTGGCCAGATCAGTGTTTTGATCAATCGTTTTTTTCAGATTTTAGTTAAAATTCCTTCTCAGTGGTTCTCTTCTGCTCATAAAGGCTTCTTTCCCCAAGGCAATTCTTCTCTTTATTTCTCTATGACACTTGGCATTTGTGTCAAGCAGGCTACCGCTACCCCACAGTACCCACTCACACACACACACACACACACATACAGGTGCACACTGCACACACACACACATACATAACCTTAAAGAAACTCTGGGAATTATAATAAAAAAACTCAGTTTAAATTTCTAATAGGCACTTGCATACTTGCATACCGGTACATATCATGAGAATCAGGGGCTGCGCTGAGGGGCTGGGTCCGCATGTCCGGACCCATCCAGCCTCGGGCAGGGGCACCCGAGCGAATCGTGCAAATCCGCAGAGATTTTGTCTGGGGGAGGGGCAGTCTGAGCCGGGTCCTGGTTCTGTTCAGTAGGATCATATTACAAGATTGCATTAGACTCACCACCCACCCAGCCGAAAAAAAAAAAAACAGCGCCGCACCTGATGAGAATGACAGATTGAGAACAGCAGGAACTGAAATGGAAGCATCGGCACACTAACCCCTTAACTGGAGATCCCGGATATGTCTGTCCATTTTATATTGAGTTACAGTTAAATGCACGGTTAAGGGGTTAACGTTAATTAAGGTAAACAGGAACAGACAAAAGAAGATTTCTTACTGAATCTGTAAAAACTGCCGCAGATCTTTTCAATTTTTCTGAACCCGTCGACACGACGGGCAGTGTCTTCTTGGAGCCGCCAGAGACGCTACCAACGGCGGCAGAATTCAGGCGATCGACCTTTGGAGATTTTGAAGATCCACGCTGCTCTCTTGAGTCGAGTCGTAGAACCGGCGGTGAGGCGTCACCGGCATTCGAACTCGTGGAATGCATCAGCATCCTCTGAGTGGCATTGGCACGCCTTCCTTCTGGGCTTGGAGAAATACTGGCTTGATTGGAAGCGGCAGAAAGACCTCCTTTGCTGCAAGGTTCATTAGATTTCTTACCAAAGCTACTCAAGGACATGATGTACTCTAAAAATACAAAACACAAAAAATGTCATCACCAAGGATTAAGACTTTGAAAACCACCTGCAAGATCCTTTAACTGCTGGATTTGCAGGGACTTCTCCCCTCCTTAAAATGTCCAGATACTGAACAAAAGGGTACCGGTAATTTACAATTGGCCAAACAATTTCCTCCACTATTTTTTTAAAAAATTTTGCAAGCGGTTTTTGGTTCTGTCTTCTTCCTATGTCTAACATCTGTTACCAACAAATCACTCTCAGTTAAATTCACAAGTAGATAGAAAAAGTGAAAGGAGAATTAAAAATAATTGCCTACCACAAATGAAGTCATTAGACACAGCAGCTAATAAAGTAATACCCAGGGGCAGCAACCAAAATGACAAAAGGCCAACTGTTCTACATTAACGAGGCCATAACTGACTGCAACTCTTCATTACATCCCCAAGTAGCCACTTGTGCTCATATGAGCCATAAAATTCAAGCAGTGCACAGGGCTCTCTCAGGGCGACAGAAAATGGTTGGAACGGTCACTCTGCCAACCAAACACAACAAAAATATCATTGAATTGGAAAAAATTCCATAACAGGAAGAGAAAAATATGATTGAATAATATTCAAGAATGCATTTGAAGTGAATGATAAAATCTGGCTGGGAGTAAACCGGCTCTGGAATGAAGGTTTTGGTTGTTGGCCTCAATGGTTTCTCTCGACTACAGCATCATCAAGTCTGTAATAATGCTGTTCTTACATGGATATATCATATATGCAGTCCAGAAACTCATAAACTTGCACTTGATTCAAACGTCTGTCCCTAGAGGCTAATTTATCATTAGCCAAAAACAAAAATGACAAGAAAAATGTCCCATTTATTGAACATATTACTTAATTTCATTCTGATTTTCAAATTTCACATATAAGAGATTTAACCAGTTCTCCGACTGTTTAAAAGGCATTGTGAATGTATGAGCATATGAGCACTTTTGAGTAGTTCAGTAGGATCTGTCCTGTGTGAGAACAACTGTCAGCATAGGCTTAAATATAATTCATGAAATCTTAACCTGATCGTTTGACTATAAAACGCCGACTTAGAGAGAGATTGTGGCAACCAACGCTGTCATGCCTAGGTCTATATTTAGGCGCTATAAAAATGCACAATATTTTACTTACACTACGACACTGGGAAATTCCGATTTCGTTTCTGGGGACGCCAGTCACAGTCACAGGGAGATCCCTAGCACAGAAACAATTCCAAGATTCTATCAAACTGCAGAAGTCGTCCACTTCGATTGAACGCTAAGGCTTTATGAGATTTAATCCATAATTTTAACTAATAATTTATTTAATTAATAAAAGCCGAATTCTATTGAAATTATCGTTGATGCTGTTAAATGCTCTATCCACTGCACGGCAACCGACAATTAACAACAATCATTGTAGCGCATTTTTAATAATAGCACTATAGCAGGCTACTAATTAAATCTGCTAGAGCATAATTACTAATTGCTTAGTAGACTTCAAAATTAGCTTGTGATTTGAATTATCCACCATTTTGAAACTATCAGCTTCAATTTTTCTACACAGATTGGATTTCCCATAGTGACCAATAGTTTCCTCTCAATTTTGAGGATTTTAACATTCAAACAACCCTAATGTTCTTAAAATCACCACCTCCATTGCATCACCTACAACTGACTGCAGATGAATAAGGGAATGGCCATGTATTCTCTGCGTGACAAATTTAGTGCTTGCGAATAAACGGCACCGCGCCTGTTGCTCTCATTAACTCCGAATAAAATTACAGATTATTGTATGCTAAGATTGAAGACAAGAATGTGAAGACAATGTTTTATATTTTAATGGCGAGTCTTAAATCCAGTGTTTAAATGCTACAGGGACGACTTATTAAAGTGACGACGAACCTTCTGAGAATGTGTGCAGATAATGTGGTCGCCTAGCGACTATTTCGTTAATCATCATCTTCTTGATATGCAGTATCTTTTTCTAGACCACTGTAACGACGTTTATCGCGTCGCCACTGCCAGTGCTTTGGCCCAAGGCCGACATGGTCGTGTTTCTAGGTTTACTTTTTAGCATTAGCGTCGCCACGGGGGGGGGGCAAATGGGGCAACTGCCCCAACCTGCTCCAGACCAGTGAGACCACCTACCAGATTCGCGCAAATCTGGTGAGACAGTTTTCTGTGGAGGGAGTGAGGGGTGGGTAAGGAATCTGACACGCTAGCCCCTTTTGCCTCTTTTGCTTACTTACTTAATGGCATTTGCATGTAGGCCTAGCTATCCAAGCGATGACGATGACGACGACGACGACGAAGCTGATAATGACGACGACGATGATAATGATGATGACGACGACGACGACGAAGGCAGGACAAACGTTTTTTAGATGTGTGTTTATTGGACGCGATATTGCGGCGCTGATATATTATCAGAGGCTGAGGAGGCACCATCGTTATTTATCGTTTGGCTTATGAATTCATTTGTGCCTTCGCTCTGTCATCCATCAAGTAAGGCACCGCAGTCGACGAGTGTCGCTCAGGAATGACAATTCTTCTGGGTGTAAGACATATCGTCAGTCGGGCCAACACCCCCCTTCACCCTACAAACAGCAATCATCAACAACACCCACACCACCCCATTCATTCACCACCAACACACAGCCAAAAATGTCAAAGAATTTCCCGAGCCTCACGGGCTCATAGGGCGCAAAGACGTCATTTCACTGTTTTTCAGGGGGGGGGGCAAAAGGGCAAAAAACTTTCGACCTGACAAGTTTGCGAAAAAGTTGACGACCTTTTTTTTGCTCGTCAGCCATTTTTTACGATTAGTTACTTCAGATTACTCAACCGGGCTGCTGGCCTTTTTTGCTTCCCAGTGTATTTTACCTATTTAGCGCGAACCAATTGGTGAGTAAAACTAAATAACACAAACATTGGCGGAAAAATTTTTTTCACTAAAAATCAGGAGGGCAAATGCCCCTCCTGCCCCCCGCCAAATGACGTCCCTGATAGGGCGGCGCTGATCTCCGTTGCTATATCCCTCAGCCAGGCGTGCAATGCCACGGATACGAGGCTATAGTGTATCGCGTAGCGTACCTGTTTGACTTATCGCAAAGATTTTTACTACTGCTCCTCATTTTACCACCACGAAAAAGGCTGAGTCGACCTTTAGGTCGCCTGCGGGATTCGAACCCGCGACCTCCTACTCCACTGTCCAACGTTGTTACCACTCTGCTAACTTCCCGCCCCTCGCCACACACTAGCATCCTAGAAATTCCGACGAACGAATAGGTACTCCAATAGTGAAATCGCATAGTCCGTGTTTTATTGCATATACTGTACAAGTGTACATGTTGTTCTTCGTAATACCATAGGCCTACTGATTGTGCAGTTCTACAGGCTACAGATTTGTTCCAGAACAGCAAATAATATAGCAGTTGTACCGTACAAGTTACAGTTACAGGAGCAAGAGCTCAAGGTGAAGGCCGAGGAGAACCTGGCTCGATAACATCCGAACCTGGACGGATCTTTCCGCATACCAAGCCATGAGGACAACTGACCAAAGGCAACAGAGGAAAGGGACAGTTCATTAGTCACCTCTCGAAGCAAGAATGATTAAAGAAGAAGAAGAAGAAAGAAGAAGAAGA
Source organism: Metaphire vulgaris (assembly GCA_018105865.1). Classification (NCBI taxonomy): domain Eukaryota; kingdom Metazoa; phylum Annelida; class Clitellata; order Crassiclitellata; family Megascolecidae; genus Metaphire; species Metaphire vulgaris. The sequence continues at coordinate 3,070,297 of CM030847.1, read as the reverse complement.
TGAAGAAGAAGAAGAAGAAAG
>CM030847.1:3027776-3067776 GCA_018105865.1 Metaphire vulgaris | reverse complement strand
TAGACTACTAATCATCTAGTTGTCCATGGTCTAACCGATGACAGCGATTGCTAAGGCGCTGGCGCTGTATAATTATAAAGGCGCCACATAATGGTATTAAGAGCCAGGTGCCCGACATCACTCATATAGCGCCATCGAGTTCTCTCTTTCAGGGCACGTACGTAGAGCGCTATAAATAACGCGTTTGCCTCTTGATTCGCGGATTCTGAAGTCTCGTATGTGTGTGTGTGTGTGTGTGTGTGTGTGTGTGTGTGTGTGTGTGTGTGTGTGTGTGTGCGGTGATGGAACTCGGGTGGGACCCGGGGTGGAGCGGGGTAGGAGTGTGGTGGGGCGAGTTTCAGATGTCAAAGACGAATTGCTTTGAGAGTTAAAGGCGTTTATTGCGGATTCGAAGGGTGAGTTGAGGTTGGGGTTGGTGGTGGGTCAGGTGGGAATGGGGGCGGTGCGTGGGTGTGCGGGTGGGTGGGTGGGGGGGAGAGAAGAAACGCAATGCTCAAGGCCGTGTTTGCGTCGGAAGCGTTTTAGATATTTTTCTATCAAAATAGTCGATGCTCTGATTCGCCATTCGTTTCCGTCAGTAACAATAGTATGTTTAACAGTATCTCTACCTATATGCCTCTGTTTTGTTCTAATTCCTCATTTAAACATATACGCCATATAAGCGACTTTGCTTAAAACCTATCGTCGTTTCAGCAATTTCTAAAAGAGTTTTAGCAATTAATTTAGTTTTCGATTTGTTTAGGCTACAGCGAACGTTTTACAAGCAGAAAAGAAACACGCATAACGACACTAGATTCTGTCCCAGAAACAGTGGCGGCTCCACGTGAGAGTCCAGAGGGCCCGTGCCCCCTATAGAATGCCTGGTTCCCCAATGGCCCCCTGTTCGGACCCTATACTTACTACTACACATACCTATCAACAAATGGTTGGTCCCCATACTTAGAAGTTGCCACCCCAACCCTCCACCCAGTCCCCACCCCAACCCCCTATTTGCCAAATCCTGGAGCCCCCAGAAATCAAAACATTTATTAAGACAAACGATAAAGATCAAAGAAAACCAGGAAGAAAATCAGTCTCCATGAAACCTTCCCTCCTGGCTACGCCACTGGCGTCCATTAATTGTCTTTCATCAGATGATGATGATGACGACGATGACGACGACGACGACGAGATTCCCTTTTCAATGGAAACGTTTCTCTATTTCTGACAGAGATAGAGCGAAATATTTCGTCAAAAGACTCGATTTCAGCAGCGGATGTTTGCGTATCTCTGCGCCGTCTTTTTCGCCGTTCGACGTGTTACACGATACAGCAGTACACGACGATATACCGCCGCGTAAAAAGTAGTTCTGAAATAGTCGATTAGCCAGACCCGCTGCAAGTCGATTCAGCCTGTCACGCTCTGCCAAACATCGCATGAGTGAAAAACTTCTCTTTGAAAATGGACGAGGACGCTTATGGAAGAGGAGCGATGGACGGAGGAAGAAGGAGGAGGAGGAAGAGGAGGAAGAGGAGGAGGAGGAGGAGGAGGACAAAGGGTGGATATCCAGGGCTGGTAAGATGGAGGAAGCTGGTCTAAATTGCTGACCTAAAGAGAACAAGGGACACGCATTGCTGTTCTTGCTTTACATTTTGAGGACAGAAATGTAATGTAATGTAATTAGATATTTTATTATGGAATATTATTATTATTATGGAATTTTATTATGGATTATATTATCGACGGGCAGTTTATATAATTGCGCCTAATCAATTAATGTTAACATGCTCATTAGAATGTCGAACATATATAGGTGCCTGCATGACGATTCACTGTCAGAGCACGGAAAGGCCATCGCCGTGTCGAAATGCACCTTCAAAATATTCGTCGAAACTCGAAAGACGTCCGAAGAAGACGGTCAGTTTACTCTCTCGCTGGCCTCTGAAGCGGTCTAAACGGACCACTAGAGGTCCACAGAAGATGGGCAGTCGCCTATCGTCTTCCACGGCTTTAGCTCTTGATCGAATGCAAAGCGACGGATAGTCGTATCCAGAGCCGATACCGGAATCCAAATCAGGTCTTAAACGACCCCCGCAATGGATGCCTGGAAACACTGTCTTTGCCATCGGGAACAGTGAACACGAAGCGGCAGTGATGTGCTGTGTCCTTGAAAGTGTTCCGAGTGTCCTTTCTTTCCAACACCCTTGATGCGGAAATTACGGTGTAATAGTATATATAGCGACTTCACAATCAGCGACTAGGGAAATTTTGCGAGATTTTTAGAATCTCAACAGCCCCGCAATTTATGTGGCGCCTATATGTCGAATATCATATAATTTCGAAATTTTCAAGGATTGCCAAAATTTTGGTGCAGACTTGACTTTCGAAGTTTCGTAAAATCTGTTGGAATATCTGCCTCACATAATAAAAATCCTTTCTTCTTCTGAGCTAATTAATTATTTGTGGAGATTAGCGAAATTTTATCAGCGGTTGAACGACAGAGAAAAAATTAATTAGCGATGAATTTTTTAAAATTCATTTATTCTTTTGTCAGAATTCTGCTTCGGACTAATTCAACGTAATCGATTTTTCGCACACGTCACGCGAAACAACGGTGAATACGGTTTTGTTTTTATTTTCATTTAATTATAAAATGAAAATGAAAAAAATACTTCAAAGAGTTGATGCTATAAAAATTACAGAGATTGGCAAAGTCGTTCCTCGTCTGCTTATTGAGACGGTTTCTTTAAAAGCGGAAGTATGTTGAGAGGAAGTGGATGGATGCTGACCTTGCCTTCTGACCTTGTCTCTTGACCTTGTCCTTTTGCTATGGTGCGAGTTCAAGCATATACGATCTACGTGTGAATTTTCGGATTTTCGGACGATCATTTCATCTTCAGGCGAATCGATGGTAGAGGCAGGGTGACGACCGAAAATACCTTTCACAAAGGTGCTTTTGCATTCCCGAGGACACTTATGCCTATAAGACCGATCACTGCAACTGCCTCGTTCCCTGTTCTGATAATCTTTGATCAAAGGATCAAAGTGGATGGTCGTCGTCATTTCTCTGCATAAATGGACATTGTCACGTCTTCTGCTGCTGCATGACAGCCATCTGACCTGCCATCTTTCGCTGCACTTATGATAACGTGAGAGATGAGCAATGTCTTCGAAGGAGTGCAAACGAAGGAGTGCAAAGAACCTCACAGACGACAAATTTATCTTTAGTTTAGTTTAGTGCAGCGATTAGCGCATCTCCGCGTCTCGTTTTTGCATAAGAACAATGCAAAATACGCGAGATTGCATGCAGCACCACGTGCCAATGGCGGTTCCACGTGGGAGGGGGGATGAGTGAGGATGCATCCCCCACCGGAATTTTTTGCTTGTGAAACCTATTTTTTGATAAAAGTCTGGTAAAACTACGGGGAAACCGCGGATGACCTTTTTTTGCTTGTCAACCTATTTTTCGGTAAAAGTGTAGTAAAATTAGGGATAAAATTCCCTTTTGTCAGCCTTTTTCGGCTAAGTTTATTGATTAATTATTTTTCTTCTATACCCCCCCACCAACTTCCTATGAATTCATTTCATCCCCCACCAAGAAATCCTGGAACCGCCACTGCCGACTGTCTCACTGGGTGTCAATGTATGCCAGTGATATCCTTCGGAGTCATACGCTCCATATAAGTGTCTTCGTCAATAATCAATAATTTGCGAACAGGAAGATTTAGACGCTGCTTCGAATCGACAGTTGAATCTCCGCGGGACCTCTCTCTCCGACCGAGATCTCAACGAAGTTGATAATTAATCGAGCTGACTGCTTTAACCTTTGCCGTTTATAACAGCGCCATGCAGTCCTTGCTTAAAGGCAGGCGAAGTTAAAGCTCCCGTCATTGACTTCCTGTCTGCATCCCACGTGAGCAGCGTTTTTATCAATAGCAGCAGCAGCAGCAGCGGCGGCAGCAGCAGCAGCAGCAGCAGCAGTGACAGCGCTTTGATAAACGGGCGGGCCAGATTTCAACGTTTTCTTGTCCGTCGCCGGCTGAAACCTGTGACCTCGGCGACATAAAACGGAGCTGAGATCCGGCGGGGGCGGCGCGGGGGCGGAGGGCGGGGCCGGGGGCCGGGGAGGTGCACACCTCCCTTAATCAAGTTGCAAACGACTGCCCCGTATAGAAGTGGACAACAGCGAAACGAAGACAAAACCATACGAAGACGCACAACCGAAGAGATCTATCGGTGCGACGCACAAGGAGCGAGACAGACTCCCGACGGATTCCAAGCGAACAGAGTCCAGCAGCGTCCAACGTAAGAAGCATTTTCTGCATGGCTGCGCTTCGTTAAGCGATCGCACAGCTCTTCCTTGCTTGTCTCTCGGTTTTAACAAGGGGAACACGACACAAGCACACCAGCAGGCAGGCACAAAGACAGGCAGACGTACAACGGTACACAGAGCAGGAATATTTTTACACCCCCTAACACCCCCGCCCCCGCCCCCAAGTTCCAATGTTCCCTCTAAGATGCGCGGCTGCGCGGCCGCGCACATGACAAGAAAACGCCGCGCAGCAGTTTCCGTTTTCCAACCGTCGCGCAGTAATTTTGAATTTAAAATAACACTGATTTCATCGTTGTCTTGGGTGATAAAATGTGAAAAATTCCGATGCTCAGGCATGAATAGGTGCGCCGCTCAGGCACTATACTTTTCCGCGCACGCTCAAAAAAATAGAGGGAACATTGCCCCCGCCCCTAATCTGAGACCGACACTCCCCCGCCCACACTCCCGAAATCTCAACCTGGGATTACCTCTTTTTGCTTGTCAGACTTTTTCGGCAGCCTCCCTCCCCCAAATTACCGACACCCCCGAATTGACAATCCTATAGAAATAACCCTAACACAAAGGCATATGCAAAGAGACGCAGAAGGCCCTATACGTCACTTGGGGCGTGAGCGCAGAAACAAACTCGCTCTCCTAATTATATAGCGCCGTTTGGAGTGGGCGGGTACTTTTAATCTTAATTTCACTCCAAGCTCAATTGAAAACAGTTCTCTCAGTAAAATGTCGATTATATCTGCACCTTCGAGACTTGTTTTTCTCCTCCAAAGTCCTCAAAGGAACATTTGGGGAAGTTTTGATGAAAGTTAATGTCCGAAAATCGTTTAAATGTTCCAAAATTTCGGACCCCCGATTGAAAATTGTTGGTTGCGCTCGTGAATGCACTGCCACTGAGACGATGGTCACGTAATAATCTAAGGGGGCGGAATTTGTCGAGGGTCGCTAAACAATGATTGCGATCGTATTAGAACCTACAGCCCACTGTGCTAAAGTTGCGAATCGTTACCAATGCACCATCGCTACTTGCACGAGAAGTACCAGAGATACAGGAACATCGGCGTAGCCAGTGGGGGCCCCGGGGACACGGCCCCCTCTTTTTCGATTCGACGGAATGGGACCAGTCGTGGAATTCATACTTATATATATATATATATATATATATATATATATATATATCCAAAAACGTCGATGTGCCCCTTTTACTGGATTCCTGGTTACGCCACTGTACAGGAAGACATGCGCCATCACAAGTACCGAGCACCACAAACTGTATAAGCGTATTGGATGCGAATGATTTTGAAAATGAGGCAACGGGTGAACAAGTGCACACGGTCCACGGTGCGACCGGGACTCTCGTAAGATCGCTGCTCTGGGGAGGAATGCAGATGAGGGAACGGGGGAGTGGGGAAGAGCCGAGTGGAGTGGAGTTCAGCGGAGATGAATTAAACGTCCCGTCGCGCCGTTGTTTCGACCCTCCTTTGACCAATTGGTTTTGAGTTTGGTTTTACGGTTTCGTCTTTTCCGACCCGTCCGTGTTGAGCGTCTCGGAGACGAAGAGGCGGCCGTCGCCTCCACCGCCGCCGCCGCCGCCGCCGCCGTCGTCACGTGACGATTGATGGCTTTAGACCGGGGATGTGCGTCGGCCGCCTGCCGAGAAGCAGACGACTCGCATTCTAAATGACGAGAGAATGTAAATCAGCCGACGACGACGACGACGACGACGACGACAACAACAACAACAACAGCAGCATACGTTTAAATCGATATAAAGCAACCACTGCATGGGGCGGGGGGGAAGATTAATATTCAATCCAGTCAAATATATTCATTAAAAATATAATGCTTTTGAACAGGATCTCGGTTCTTGCACTTCGGTGGGTTTAGTTCCGGTGACCTCTAGTCCGACCTGTGGATCACGTGATTGAATGGCGCCATAACACCAAGACTCGACTTTTGCTAAGTATTAGAATGCAGAAGTTATATAGAAATTTCCAAAGCCAGTTTTCATTTCTTGGTAATTAGAAACTCATTTTAAGAATTTCCTATTAATTCGTCTTAACCGACGGTCCCAGAAAGGGACAGCCTTCTGCTAATTGAAGTCTAAGGCATCGGTCGATTGACTATACTTGAAATCGGAGTACTTGTTATGTAGCTAGTACGTAGCGAATACTTGCTCGAGTAAGCAACATCGAGTAAGGTAAATAAGGCGCCTTGGTAATTTGACTTGAACCATTAAAAGAGGTTGAACGTGAGACTCAAACTGCTTCGGAAGATTAATGGCGGGCAGAAGACGTCTAGATTTACTCGCGATACATTTAATTAAAAGAAAATTGATAAAATACGCGATTCATAAAAAATATATCAAATATTCCGATAAAATTGATATCGGAATCATAACAGTAGAAGCAACAAATGCGAGTCGCTGTCGTTCGTATTTACAGTATGTCATTCGTTAGTCTAAGAAATCATGCATGTCTCTGTTTCTGTGAATCGCAAACATTTTAACATTTGAGAGAATTAACGTTTTAGACTTGTAGAGATTCTATAGGCTCTATTTGAGCAATTCTTTAAAGGTGAATTTGACTGGACGAGAGAGAGAAAGAGAGAAAGAGAGAGAGAAAGAAAAGACAGACAGCGACACAGACAGAGACAGAGAGGAGAGACAGAGAGGAGAGACAGAGAGGAGAGACAGACAGAGAGACAGAGAGAAACAGAGAGAAACAGAGACAGGCAGACAGAGACAACGGTGAGAGGTCGTGGCAACAGTAGTGGAGTCGACTAAAAGCTTTACAGCACAGACCGTTATTAGCGACTAACTTTATGCAGGAAGAATTGTGGCCCCTGTGACGAAGAACGCCGGGTGGCGGGTCGGGGGATGGGGGGCGGGAACTGGATGCCGTTCATCCCGGCGACGGCGAGCAGTAGCAGCCCATCGCCTCCTTCTCCTTCTCAGGCGCCAGGCGCTCGCTCGGGCGGCGGCGGCGGCGGCGGCGGCTGCTGCGGCTGACGGTCCAAGTCGTCCTGAGACGGCGTTGCGTAGGCCGCCGAGTGCCGTCGACGGATGCGCGTCATTGCATCCGAAGTGTCTGAGCGGTGGCAGAGGACGAGAGAAGCGGCGATGATATAGCGCCAGTATATTTCGACCGATGCTGAAAATCACCGCCCCAGGACGAGTGGAGAAATCGCGATCCGTAGTAAGTATGACGTAGACTCTCTCTCTCTCCCTCTCTCTCTCTCTCCCTCTCTCTCTCTCTCTCTCCGTGTCTCTCTCTCTCCGTGTCTCTCTCTCCCCGGGAAAGCGTTCTTCCGGAATGTCGTTTCCGGCGATAAACTTGAGTTCCGCCATCTCGGTTCTATTGGACGGGAATTTCTCCAGCTGGGACGGAGGAGCTGGAGAGAGGAGGACAGGAGGCGGACTGCAGCCGCACAGCATGACGCACCTCTTCACCACCCTCGTCATCCTCGGCGCCATCATCCTCTCGGCCGTCATCGGCAACGTCTTCGTCATGGCGGCCGTCGTGCTGGAGAGAAACCTTCGAAACGTCGCCAACTACCTGGTCGTGTCGCTGGCAGTGGCCGACATGATGGTCGCCACGCTGGTCATGCCTCTGGCGGCCGTCAACGAGGTCAGTCGGCGCTGGTTCCTCGGACGCGAAGTGTGCGACATGTGGGTGTCGTTCGACGTCATCTGCTGCACGTCATCCATACTCCACCTGGTCGCCATCTCGCTCGACCGCTACTGGGCGGTCACCCGCGTCGACTACATACACAACCGGTCGGCGACGAGGATCCTGGCGATGATCGGCATCAGCTGGACGCTGTCCTTCATGATCAGCATCCCGCCGCTCTTCCTCCAGAAGGACCCGAACTACGACCCGAACAAGACCGGGACCTGCATCATCAACCAGGACCCGGGCTATACGATCTACTCGACGGTCGGGGCCTTCTACCTGCCGTGCGTCCTCATGATGATCATCTATCTGCGTATCTTCCTCGCCGCCCGCGCACGCATCCGCAAGAAGCAGTTCCGGTCGGCGGCGGCAGCGGCGGCGGCGGCGACGACCGTCAGCCGCGGCGGAGAGACCGCCGGCAGCACCTGCCCCGTCGTCGTCGACGACGGATCGACGGGGTCCCATTCGCCGATCGAAGGCACCTCGATGACCACCTTCATGATGACCGTCAACTCCGCCGCCAACAGTCCCGAGCACTCGTCGAACGGCGCTCCTGCCTTGGCGGCGGCGGCCGGGGGAAGGACCCTGGCAAACGACACCGCCAATACCACGTACCTGCATCCATCGACCACTCCGCCGACAACACCGACGTCTCCCCTCAAACAGCACTCTTCCCAACTGACACTCCACGGCCAGCAGCAGGGACGAGGCGCCCACCTTCGAAGCAGCTTCCTCGATCTGACAAAGCAGTACCTGGACCGAAAACACGAGACGTCGCCTTCGAAGACGAAGGAGAAGAGGGCGAAGGAGAGGATGGAACAGAAGAGGGAGAGGAAGGCCGCCCGCACCCTGGCCATCGTCACCGGGTCGTTCATCTGCTGTTGGCTCCCATTCTTCATCCTCGCTCTCGTCCGACCGTTCTGTCGACAGAACTGCGACTATCCGCCGCTGTTGATGACCGTCATAAACTGGTTGGGCTACTTGAACAGCCTCCTCAACCCCATCATCTACACCGTTTTCAATCCTGACTTCAGGTCTGCTTTCCGTAAGATCCTCTTCGGCAAGTACCGCAGAAGGTCCAAGTACCAACCGGCGAACAGTACGGTACACTGAACTGTGTCTCTCGGAACATCATCCTTTCTAATAGACTTTTCTGACAGTCGGAGACCGATAGTCTTTCGCATTCAGGCCAGCAATTAAAAGCGACGCTACTCCGCAGAAATTTCGTATATATATATTTAATGAAACTATAACCAACCATATCATTCTGCGGACAAAAGGAGTCGGACGAATCGGTAAGATTTCTTAATTAACATCTAGAATAGTGAGTCGGTTGTGAGACTTCAGGCAGTTCAAATGGACGGTTAAATATAAGTGAAGCAGTCCCCGTTTTGGAATAATTCTCTCACGAGGAGACGAAATAGCGTCCAGTCGAGAGACAATGACGTGAAAACTGTACCGTTGTCTCTCTGTTTTCAACTTTCCGGCATGACTTTTGATAATATTATAGGCCTAGTCTTGCTTAAGAAATTACAGGATTAAGATATTCAGCTATAAGTGGAATACCTTACCGAATAACGAACGACCTGAAGGTATTGAAAAGAAAGTAGTTCTTCTCCACGGAGACACTATAAGCAGCGACTATGACTGCCGAATACTTCTTAAACATCTTCGTTGCTTTATATGAGATGCATTGACTTTATAATTAATAAACTAATTATTATTTGATTATATTTGCACAAGAAATCTAATTTTAAAATGCGCCTAAACGGTGTGAATGATGACGGGCATACGACGTAGACCTACAGTATATAGGCGTCAGTTCCGTTAAAAGTTCGTTTCTTAGAATGAATTAATATAATTCTGGCCAGTTTTCAAGTCAGAAACCGCCGTTGAAAATGTGCAGTAGTAGAAATAGTATTTCATCAATACAGAACCAGATATGCAGTAGAACTCGGCTCAACCGTAGCGAGAGTTATAGACTATTTGGCGTCCTGGATAAGGTATCGACTTCTGCCCCCGCCCCATCCCCGAAATAAAAGTTTGAAACTGAAAAACTGGTGACGACCTTTTTTGGCTTCTTCTCGCTGTTCATCGACTTCAGGAGTAAACGAAGTGTTAGCTGTGATTGCCTTTGTTGCTTGTCATATGCCAACTGGCCGTGCCTTCGGCGGGCGTTTGTAACTTCTAAACTGTAAAACTCCCACCGTCAATAAAAATCAAGGCATGTAACCTGGCGCCACCGAAGACGGCCTCCGAGGCAACTCCCTCCCCCTCCTACCCGTTACCTAGTTACGGCTCTGACTCGACTATTAACGAATGGCGTTACAAAATTGGATCCGTAAACGATAAGATCAATTCCCGAGATCAGACAGAATGGAAGAGATGCAATGATTGCGAGAAAAGAAGGTCTAAGATAAGCGAAGGTACTTAGAATTAGAACCAAAGGACCATGCAGAGATCAAACGCTCAAACTCCAGACGGGCCGCGCTCTTCAGATGAGAAGAAGAAGAAGAAGAAGAAGAAGGAGGAGGAGGAGGAGGAGGAGGAGGAGGAGGAGGAGGAAGATAAGCTCTGCTAAAAGACAAAACGCGAGATAAAAGCAAACGTGATGTTCTCTAATGTTTGCGCTATATCGCGATGTCAGTTGGGCCTATACTTAATAGACAAATCGTCATAAACTTAGAGTGAGGACTTGATGTTCGTGAAAGCTCTTAAAGGTCGTTGCGATAGTCAAAGCGTCTGCTTCCTCTGCCCTTTCGTCGCCGTATTTACGCGCCATGCTTGGTTCTGATCCTACGGACGACGCCTTTGATCGCAGACTATGATCATCGCCCGTCGTTCCTCTGCGGCGTTCGATCGAAGATCAAACCCTTCGATCGGATCGACGGAGAGGATCACCGAGAACGCGTCGTCTTATTATTATTATTACGGCGCGCGATTCATTTCGAATGCCATCCATGGCAACGAATGGCGAATTAACAGCAGTTAGACGATCCGATGATATGACGTCACCAGACGACGACGACGACGGCGGCGGCGGCGGCGGCGGCTTCGTTGAGAGGTCGTTTTCATGGCGCTCGAGATCCAAACAACGCGACATCCAACGCTCACAGACAGCACCATCGAAATAGCAGTCGACATGTGAACACTCGCTAGGTTAAAGTCCGGTCATTACCAACTAAGACTGCGCTCATCATACTTACATTAGCTCTGCAATATACATACGTATATATGATATATATATATATATATATATATATATATATATATATATATATATATATATATATATATATATATAGGCCGACCTGTTAATATACTATGTTATGCATAGTAAAAATCGTGTGTATGGCGTGGAATGTTTGTTGGTCGGCGATTTTATGCTGATTTTACGATAGAACCTTCTGATTTCAACTACTGTAATATATACTCTCCATTTATTTGCATGAAGAATAGCAGAGCTACTGAAACGGATAGAAATATGTTGTTGCCTGTCTGAGAGGCATTGCTGCCTGCAATGCGTGCTGAATAGCAGTTCTGGACAGCGGATTTCAAATCGTCGTATACGGCCCAGAAAAAACATTCGACATGTTTTTTTCAGACCACCGATCGACTTCCGTGTTCAGTGTCAATCAGCGATCGTCGTTTTCCGTTCGATTCACCGCTGTAAAGGTTCCAGTTCCAGCCACACAAATTATACCAAAGCTCCGATTCCAGTATACTAGGTCATTCACACCTGTTTGCTTTGACCTGTCCGCCAGGAAGCGGGCCTCTAGTCCATCTACTGTCCCTTTGGGATCATTGTCCTCGCTCCAATTAGGATCAGGTCGGATATATGCTGATGCACCAGGCATTTTGATAGTGGCACCATAGAAGTTGTTTGATTGATGATTGATTGAGTGAGTGAGTGAGTGAGTGAGTGAAAGGGTGAGTGAGCGAGTGAGTGAGTGAGTGAGTGAGTGAGTGAGCGAGCGAGTGAGTGAGTGAGTGAGTGAGTGAAAGAGTGAAAGAGTGAGTGAGCGAAAGAGTGAAAGAGTGAGTGAGTAAAATATTTCTTTTATAGGTGGAAAGGCTTTAATCGGAGCAGTCAAGATGCTGAGCTCTATCCAGCTGTTCCATTCTGGTCTATGCATCGGTTACCATGCAACTGCATGTGTGTGTACTGTTTCGTGTCATGCGTTGAATCCTTTCGCAGGGTACAGAGCTACAATGAACAGGTCATGATATATTCATGACACTTTCGCGTGTCTCTGCAGTGGGTCGACTGGACCGCTTGCTAAGCATCAGTTGACATGAATATTTGAAACAGCCGAACCGAAGAGCTCGATTTTTATTTTCATTGCTCTGTTTTGAAAAATGTTATTGGTGTTTTTTTCAGACAATATCTTCCTCGTATTAATAATTGTTTTCCATTCTTTGGCTAAACGTCAGTCGCAGGAAAGCGATAACGTGTCACAAGCTGCGACGACGACGACAATGATGACGCCGACGACGACGACGACGACGACGACAGAGATAATCGGCATTGAACAGGCGCCAGGCGATTTGATGTTCGCAAGCGAGTGTGGGACAATAGTACGACGATAATCATTATTGATCGCTGTGTTAGTATGCAGAGGTCGATGACAAAAGTTCATACACGATATCTATGCATGCATAGATCCGAATAATTACCAGCAGAATCCATGCTTCGCGTATTTAGGGCATCCTTCGGCAAACGCCGATGTATAGGTATATGTATATGTATATGCGCGTATCGTCGGGCGATTGTCTACGGCGCCTGCCCGCCCGCCAGGCGGCCCGAGGCCGGGCGGTGGGGCGGACGAGGGGGCCAAGTGGCTGTGGTCCCCTGCTGGTGAATATGTTAATACCAGTGAGTGCAGTTGTTCGTGTGACTGATGGATTTCTGTTCGGTCGAACGACGATCAGATGTTTCCAATTATTTAGAAGGACGGAAAAATATAATCGCTTAAACACAATCGGGTTTTTAAATCGGTTCTTTCCCACTCGATTCTGACCGATTACTCGCTTTCGTGGACTGCTTTCTTCTGTAGTCGTCGTCGTCGTCGTCGTCATCGGTTGTCGAGTTGTCGTTGATCGACAACAGATTTCCTGCGAATGACTGGGGAGGGATAGAGGGAAGAAGCGGATGGAGGAAGGGATGGATAGAGGGGGGTCGCTGAGAGGGAGTTCGGAAACTAAACAGTCTCACACGAATTTGATTTTTCTGATAAAATGTCACCATTCAATCAATTCTGATTACGCTTAATCGCCAACCGACCGCTTTTTCCTATAATACAATTGCAGATTGTGCGAACTCGCGTGTGGCTTGGTTTGGCCTTTAAACAGTCCCGGTGATGTCTTATAATAATAATAATAATAATAATAATAATAATAATAATAATAATAATAATAATAATAATAATAGCGCTGAGCATGTTGAGACCAGTCCAGACTCTCTATCGGCTGAAGACGATGCTTTCACATAAATTGCCGACAAACGGGCGGAATTTGATCGGCACAGGAGATCGTAACTTCAAAAGACGCGACGAAAGATAAAACAATTAAACGGTTGAAGGACATTTGATCTACGATTGAGAGCTACGTACGTTGACCCAACATCGTAACTGCCATGATTAGAACGTGGCTAATTTATTTCGATTTTTAAATACGTATTATACCTGTACGCATAGGGCAAAATTATTGGCGTATACGTTAAAAATGTCTTGTCTTGTTTTGTCTTGTCTTTAACTGTCTTCGCTCCGAAGATTGGCTGTATTGTGGAATGTCTTATTCCACGTGCTACGGTCTTCTGCTGTTCTTGCTGCCTGCTCTATAGTGAGTCCTGTCCATTCTTTTATGTTGTCTTCCCACTTTTTTCTTGGTCCACCTCTTTTTCGTGATCCTGGAATTATTATTATTATTATTATTATTATTATTATTATTATTATTATTATAAACGATAATTTATATAGCTCTATATGCGTAGCGAAGGCCATAGTCAAGAGCACCTTACAATAGTCTTTAGTAGGAAATGTTGAAAAGATGCGTCTTAAGTTTCCCTAAGAATCGGTCAGGGGTGGTCTCCCTCGTGATGTCCTCAGGGAGGGAGTTCCATAATATTGGGTTCCCCCTCGAAACTGATCGGTCCCCAAATTTAGCAGTCTTAGATGGGTGCGGGACAACGAGCTGAACTCGACGTCTTGAGCGGAGCTGCGAGCGTCTGTCGGTTGGTGAGGGTCGGTGTATGCCAGTCTCGAAAGATACTGCGGACAGCACGGGTCGCGCAGAGCCCTGAACGTAAGCCAACAACGTTTGAAAGTTATCCGTTCAGGGATCCGGAGCCAATGAAGGCGATCCCGCAGTAATGGTGTGACGTGTTCATTCCACCTGACTCCAAATATAAGTCGCGCAGAAACGTTAAGTGCCGATTGAAGACGGTTTAGCAGTAGACTGTTACGATAATCCACACGTGTCAGGACGAGAATTGTGCCTTGTATTGTATTTTTTCTCTAGGCAGTTCTGTTTTGTTCGCACAAAATGTCCCCAGTAATTCAGTTTTCTTTTCTTTACTGTTTTCAGTAGGGTTCTTTGCATCAATACTTTATCCAACACCCATTCAATGGTTTTCTTTGCTTTCCAAGAAACTCTCATTATTCGCCGTAGGCCTTTCATCTTAAATGCCTGTATGCGCTGCTCGTCTTCTTTCCTTATTGTCCAGCTTTCGCAGGCGTATTTAGCGACCGGCCACACCAGTGATCTCAGTTGTCGAACTTTGAAATAAGAAGTAGATTGAATGAATAAAGGACGAACGGCAGGAGCATCGATAAACAAGATGGGGGCTGTCCATTAATTACGTCAACAATTTAGGGGGAGGGGTTGAAAAAGTTTGGCAGTTGTTGACAGGGGAGGGGGTCAAGAGAAGTTGACGTCAACAATTTCAATTTTTACAAATAATCAAGAATAGGAAATTTCATGGAATGCTACTTATTACAATGGAAAAAAGCATGGCAAAATTTAAGGTCATCACCACCACATTTTGACACTCGATGAGCAAAAAAGGGGAAATGGTAAAAATGGTCATCACAGCAAAAAATAATAACCTTGTTATTGGGACCTGTCATTGATCTTGGGGAGGTCAAAAGTTTTTGACATAATTGTAGGGGGTAACTGAAAGTTGACAGTTGTTGACAAGGAGGGGTCAAAAATTGCCCAAAAATTTTCGACATAATTAATGGACAGCCCCATGTGGAAAAGTTACAGCATTCCAGTGAGCACCAAAGTTCGACGTTAACAATACGTTAATGACAATAATAACAACAAGGTTTAAAGTGGTTCAGGATGGTCTGCAACTGCTAGTTACTAAGTATGTTATTACGACTACTATATAGGATTATATGTTATAATAGTTATATTATTACAGTTTTTTTGCATTGAGAATGTATGCAATTTTATTGACAAGATTTTAAAAAATACATGCGGCCCGTCGAGCAATTTTAATTTCCATGCGGCTCTCTGCGCTAAAAAGTTTGCCCACTCCCCTGGTCTATAGATGACTTTAAACTGTTATGCATGATGACCCCTAGATCTTTCTGCTCGGTTGTAACACTTAGTCCCTTCCCACTTTGCTTAAACTCATGATCCGCGCCCTTCTTCCCGATATGCATCACAGAACATTTACCTGTATTTAGAAGCATTTGCCAATCTATACTGACCGCTGAGGTAGTCTATATATGGTCTTGTGCAATTTTTGCGTCTGCTTCAGCGCGTTTCCTCCACACGTCTGTTCCGGATGACGTTATACAATAAAAGCCTTAAAACGGTTGCAAAATGCAACTCTCAGGTCGATGGGGGGAAAATGGGGAAATCTTGGAACATCATTCTGTCGATTCGCTCCTACAAAATGGCTCGGCCACCCGCACGCTGCACTGCTGCAGTACATCAACAACCTCTGTGCCTCTGGTATAGAACACAGCACCCTCAGATTAATTACCAACTATCCACCCATTGCTCCGGCCACTCGAATGAATTGGCTGTGATGTTTTAACATCATGAGCCCTGACCGCTCCTCCGTGGTCTCTGGGTTTGCCTCCTTCCGACGTCGTCTAAAAGCTACTCTACACCCTCAACTGTGTGATCCTCATACTAGCATAGATGTAAAAAACGTTTATTATGTTTTTATTTTTTCTTAGAAACCATGTTTTTTTAATGTTTTTAGTTCCTTATGTTTTCCTGAGCATCCTCAATTTTTGTAATCAATTCATTCTGAGCGAATTCGGGCTCATCTTCTTATTTGGTGATGCTGCAGAATTAATGTACACTGTAGCAAGGAATCACGTGTTCAAGTCAGTCAATATTATTTCAATATATGTCAAATGTGACGCGTGGGTGGACGGTAAATAAAGGCGTGTAAACGAGACCAATGTTTTATGTTTTTTATAATTTTCTAAAAAAAACATGTTTTTCATGTTTTTATTTTAACATTTATGTATTTTACATCTATGCCTCATAGTAGTCATCGCTTATCTGCATCGTCGGAGCACTGACGCATAGACCAAGACATTCAACGTCACTCTTAGTGTAAACTGTTTAACCTTAGTTGTATCGAACAGTAAACGCAATGACACTCTGACATTTACGACCTGTCTGCGTAATAATACCGTGTGGACCGTTAACTGCCATCGCAAATTATAATAATTATTACTGTAATGACAACCCCTTGCTTATATCGCATGGCTTTACCACGCAGCTGTAGGCTATATAGATTACAGGGAACCATAGAAGTATGTCGAATCATGACGTCAACGTCAACGTATTTTTCGTACGTTACGCGTATTTCAATTTCGGACAAAAGCACATTTTATTGTTGGGTGGGGGGGTGGGTGGGGAGGGGGCGTAACGTACGGTCGATTTTTGGGACTCTTAATTCCACCTCGATTCATGATCACTTTAAGTCGTCGGCGGATGATTGAAAGTGCGAGACGTGACGAAGGAATGTCGAAATGAGTGAGATCAAGTTTCGTCTATGCTCGAAATCAGTCGACCTGTGATCCATTCGGTGCATCGATTGCAATCAAAACATTACTCGACTGCGAAGAGTTCAATAATTGAAATTACTCACTGCGACGGAAAAAGCGCACCCGTCAACCCCGTGCAGGTGGCGATGTCGCCGTGCATTCGCCTGCGTGCGGCTCTGCGTTCCTCTGTCTGTCTGTCTGTCTGTCTGTCTGTCTCTGTCTCTGTCTCTGTCTCTGTCTCTGTCTCTGTCTCTGTCTCTGTCTCTGTCTCTGTCTCTGTCTCTGTCTCTGTGTCTCTCTCTCTCTCTCTCTCTCTCTGTCTCTGTCTCTGTCTCTGTCTCTGTCTCTATCTCTCTCTCTCTCTCTCTCTCTCTCTCTCTCTCTCTCCCCCTCTCTCTCTCTCTCTCTCTCTCTCTCTCTGTCTCTCTCTCTGTCTCTCTGTCTCTCTGTCTCTGTCTCTGTCTCTGTCTCTCTCTCTCTCTCTCTCTCTCTCTCTCTCTCTCTCTCTATCTCTCTCTCTCTCTCTCTCTCTCTCTCTGTGCGCGGGCGCGCGTGTGGGCGACTGTTGATTGAACGACCTCTTAATCGAATCGAGATGAAATCCTCGCGTGGAGATATGTTGAACAAATGGAGCGAACAGCGAATCCTAAGTGCGGCTAATAAATGCCTGCTGTGCAGAGTGGTAGCAACGCTGGACGATGGAGCAGAAGGTCGCGGGTTCGATTCCCGCAGGAGCCCTACGGTCGACTCAGCCTTTCTCGCCAGAGGGCGGTGGTGTAAACTGAGGAGCGGCGTGGGTCTGGGGAAAGTAATGGCAATCTACCCCAGATTAATGAATTATATTATTTAACTCCGTTGCAGACAAACGGATGCCGAGACGCGTAACAGCAACAGGGCGAAACCAGATGCGTAACAATCTCAGGGACTGTTTGAAGAAGAAAAATTATCACTGCACTAGACTCAGAAAATCTGTGGATATCCGTGCAAAAAAAACAAGCAAAAAAAGGTCGTCCGGAAAATCTATCATTGCACAAAGCACAGAAAATTGCATTTTACCACTGCACATTTTCGTTTTATCACCTGCACATTTTGTGTATCACTGCACGTTAAAACAGGCCCTGTCTGACATCGACCGTTGCTCTTTAAGCGCTGACGGGCAGCACAGCGCTGACAGCGAACGCACTCAGCGCTGACAACACGTCCTGTTTTTTTGCAATTCACAAGAATCATCAAGACCAGGGATTTTCCTACACCCATAGCGGGGGCTTAATATCCCCCGCAGTTTGTGACAGACACCCTGCCTCTACACCTCTTCCCATGAGTGGTGTTGGCTATCACCAAAACAGACCGATGTTAAAACTATTCATTTAAATTAATGTTCTAAAGGGGGAAATTCACCTCTTGAAATTGAAACCTGAGCCACTATAACCGACTCCACACAACAATTAGAATGGGCCGTATGAAAACGGAAGAGATGACAACGGAAATCATATTTGTGCCTTCTATTTTCTTTTTTCCGGGGCCAAGCATCGAATCCCCGCCACCTCGCCCCCGCCCAATTATATTCCCCTCGGGTCCAAGGAGTCTAGATGAAGCACTGGACATTGACAGTCCCCTGCAATTATGGGACACCGCCACCCCCGACCCCATGGGACACCGCCAGCCACCCCCACTCCACCCCAACTCAAATTCCTGGGAAATAGCCTGATCAAGACCGCGGCATCGTAACAGTCACCCCGAAGGCGTTTGCAACACTCGGTGTCCATAGCAACCGTCTTGAAAACGAAACTGTCAGTAACAATTTTACCTACTAAGGCGCTATATTATTCGTCTGACACGAATCACGCCACGCTTCGTCATTTGCAGTGATTGTGTCTTTGGTGTGGAACAAGTCGTAGTTGGCGAGTCGACTCCTGGTGTCACGAAATGGCGTCTTGCTTTGCTTCGTTGTCGTCGTTAGACTTTAATTAACGGTAAGGATTAATCGTTTTAAACTTTTATTCGATAATTATAATCGATCTTTTGTGGTGCGCCGGCGTTTCCGGATTTTCGCACGGGATGCAGAACGCCGATATCAAAGCACTAGCTAGCACTGACAACGCGGGTCGAAATGCGTTGTTCCTCACTATAAACACATGAAGAGATTGGACAATCGAGCATCGCACAGCATCCAATGCGGTTTACGCGCATTAACAGCAGCGCAGACAAAGCATAGACAAGGTCTAATTGCATTAGATAGAATCACAGAATACATGAAGTGTAAAATATTTATATAACAAAACAACTACTTGTCAGTTCAATACAAGAGAGTCGCTAAAACAACAGGCATTCCATTGCGAGCCGTGATATGATTGGCAAAGAGAAAGTCATTGACGGTAGCTATACTGATGACGTCATATTACATTCAATGCTGATGAATTTCGCGGATGTCTACTGGTTTAAACATGGCGTCTGGACAGGGCCGGATTAAGGTCCGAGTGGGCCGGGGGGAGGAGGGGGGCTGATAAAAAAGGCCGTCGCCTATACTGAAAATCTCTGACAAGCAAAAAAGGTCATCTCCCTTTCAAGTCGTGCTGACAAGCAAAAAAAGGGTTATCTCGAAAATCGGTGGGCCTATTTTCATGATGGGCCGGGGGGGGGCTACAGCCCACTCAGCCCCCGCCTTAATATGGCCCTGCGTCTGGAAAGCGGGATTTCATATGTAAACTACTTTTGATTCAAAGACTAACTGCTAACCTATTTTACACGATCGCAAACAAGGGTTCTGAGTTATAAAATCAACGCATAGATTAAAAACTAGATGCTCGTCCGATGACTCATTGTGTTTACCTGGAAATTTCGTCGGAATTTAGAGGAGGCATTTTTTAAGTTGGACAAGAAGCGCCTCCTTCGTCTTCCTGCTCTCCTCTCTCCTCTCCCTTTCCTGCGAATAGGCGCTGATTATTGTAGCGCCTTTATGCGTAAACAAAAATTCGAGTTGTCTGTTCGTTTTTGCTGATTGGATTTTGTCTTTAAGAAAATCGTTCGGCGAAACATAGCAACCGATAAATCAGAAAAGAAGAAGAAGGAATAACAACAAAGGAACTCTCGCATTGTCTCTCGTTCAGCAAAGACTTGCCATTCGCCACGGTGTCACGTGACCCAGCGTCACGTGACCCGGCGTATACATTTAAGCTGCAAAACGACGTTCGCTCATCCGTAGCTTCAATCTGCTTAAGCGACGATTCAAACACGAGGAAGAGAAGAGGAGAAGAAGAAGAAGAAGTAGAAGAATAAGAAGAGGAAGAGGGGGAGTAAGAGGAGGAGGAGGAGGAGGAGGAAGATGAGGGGGAAAATTACTGAAGGAAGACCGTTTGCATAGGCTACATGCATGAAAATTTTAGTAGTGATGAAAGCATGGAAAGAAAGACAGCTATAGGAATCAGAGGATTATGCTAAGATAGGAAGGGAGACAGAAAGAGAGGAAGTGAGTAAGTAAGTAAAGTAAAATCTCGTAAACTTATACAGCGCCCCGGAAAGCAGTACAGCAGTAGCTGCTTATTCTTATGCGCTTAATCTTTCTTGAAATAGCTATAGCCAGGGTGGTTTGTACGAGAGACGAAAGAGAAAAAGCAGAGAAAGAAACAGGAAGGAAAAGAAGGCGGACCAAGAGAACTAGTCAGAGTAGAACCGACTGAAGAGAGGAAGAACGAAGAGAATGTACAGTAAAAAGAGAATGATGAGAAGAAAAAGAGGAGAATTATTATAGAAACCGAGGGAAGCATAGCAAAGCAAGTGGACGAATGACGGTTTAAATATTGAAAGGACGAACAGACAGCAGGAGGCAGGAAGGCAGAGGCGAAGGAGGAGGAGGAGGAGGAGGAGGAGGAAGGAGGAGGAGGAGGAGGAGGAGGAGGAGGAAGAGGAGGAGGAGGAGGAGGAGGAGAAGGAGGAGGAGGAGTGAGATGCTGGAGATGAAATTCGACCGAGAATGGAGCGCATTGAACGAAGGGTTCCGATTAATAACTATCACTCATTTTCATTGATTCGTTTACCGGAGATAGAGGCGTTTTCTGTCTGTTTACCTTTGACCGCCTCTCCTTCGCCTCGGACGCTCTACGTCGAAATCGAAGTAAACATTCATATCTCATTTCCATCAATGGCAATCTCGGAATTCTCTATCGATGCGACGACGGTCTGGGTGCCAAGAGAGAGAGACGGAGAGACAGACAGACAGACAGGAGAAGGAAGAGGAGGAAGAAGGGCGGGGGAGGGGGAGGGGTGAGCGATGGCGTTGGCATCGCTTCATTCGCAGAGTGTTTGAATTGAGCGGATGACATTGCAAGCAATTAGATCAGGTCAAAGATGGATTTCGCGGATCTCTTCACAATCGCGGCACTAGCCCCCCCCCTCCCACACACACACACACACAAACACACAGACACACGGCAGCAACACACGCAGAGAGAGAGACAGAGATAGACAGACAGGCAGGCAGGCAGACAGACAGAGACATAGAAAGGGACAGAAAGAGAGAGACAGAAAGAGAAAGAGACAGAAAGAGACAGAAAGAAAGAAAGAAGAGAGAGAGAGAGAGAGAGAGAGAGAGAGAGAGAGAGAGAGAGAGAGAGAGAAGAGCAGACACACTGCAGCAGTAGCCGTAGCCAGAAAACCAAAACAATATCCGTTATATTAGAACGGAATTAAAAAAATCGGAAATCTCTAGTTTTCAGTAGATGCCAGTAGATCTACATGTACTGGTCTCTAGTATGATAGTATCATCTATAGCAGTGGCGTCGCCAGGAATTTTGAGTTGTGGGGGGGGGGGGCAAAAGAGGGCTGGCATGTCAGATTCCTTACCCCCACCCCACCCCACCCCACAAAAAAGCTTTCTCACCGGATTTGCGCGAATCTGATAGGCGGCCTGGGGTCAGTTTGGGGGGGGTTGTCCTATTTGCTCCCCCCGTGGCGACGCTAATGTGTGTCAAACCGTACTAGAATTGTCAATATATTCTGTCTCAATTTTTTTCTAGAGCTTTCGAAATGCCACGATAAATAATGAGCCATTTGAAACGACACTATACAAAGTCTTTCAGAAATCTATTCTCTGTCAAATGTCTAAAAAATCAATCTAGAGATAAGATGGCGCTTAAGAGAACTGGTTTCTTGTATTACAGGTTTTATAGACTGGACCATATAACTCAAGAAATCAAAAGTTTTAGGCCTAAACAACTAAAGGTCCATAGGCAAAAGTACATAGAAAAAAGCCATTGTCATAAGAAATTAAGAACTATATTTTAATAGCAATCAATTTCTACCTATTTCAGTAGAGGGTGCTATATTCCTAGCTTCTCCGACATCATCCGTGTCTCGTACTCCATGGATTGCGAGGGCGAGGTGGAAGCAGAACGAATCTGTTGCGGACTGAAGCGATCGTCTAGGACTCTATATATAGGAAATCAATTCCATCTCCAGTTGGAAGTGGAGTGAAGAAGAAGTGACGCGATGATGATGATGATGATGATGATGATGATGACGATGATGTGTCTGCAGGAAATATAGACAATAAAAGAATTTGATGGAATTCCTTTTCGAATAATAATTATTGAAATGCATATATATATATATATATATATATATATATATATATAATGACGTCACCTCTGCGTACATTTACGTCATCCGTTTAACGAATGAAAGGCAATAATAATTATTGTCTTCTCTTTTGTTCGTGCAGGAACTGGCACTATAGGGGGGGGGGTGGGAGTGTGTCAACGAGGGAGAGAGGAGGGGGAAAGGAGGGACGAGAGGTCGAAAAAGCAAAGTGTCTCTGGGTAGAGATGCAGACGATGAAAGACAAATGGGTCGTCGTCGTCGTCGTCCGTCTCTGGTAAAAGAAGAAATCGACGATCGTTCGAACGAAAGATGACTACGGAACAAACGGGGATGCATCGGCCGAAATGGCGGCCGGCCGGCCGGCCCCAGGGGGATAGGGGGCCAAGGGAGGGAGAGGCGGCGAAGGGGACAGAGGGCGAGGAGGAGAAGGTGGAGGAGGAGGAAGAGGGGGGAGTCGCTGGTGCAAGGAAAATCAAAGGCAAGGAATTCGCGGAAGAGAGAAACCCGAGAAGATTTCAGGAAAATTCGAGAAATGGCGGAGCAAATGAAAACAGAGAGAGAGAGAGAGAGAGAGAGAGAGAGAGAGAGAGGGAGACAGACAGACAGACAGACAGACAGGCAGATAAACTGTTGGTTTTGCTTACTAGTCGTCAGCGAAGAAACGGAACCGGCTGACGTCACAACCACATTACAGTGACTCAACAATGACGTCATATTCTACGGCGCTATTTCCACTGGTTCAAGACTCCATTGCGATTGCGACAATCGCCTGCGCATCTGTCTCCTACCTACCTCCCTCCGTTCCTCCCTCCGTTCCTCCCTCCGTTCCTCCCTCTCTCCCTCCCTCCCTCCCTCCCACAGCCGATCGATTGATTGATTGTAATGGCAATGAACCTGATCGATCGTGATCAGAGCGAAGGTAATCAATGCAAATCGAACTTGTCGCCGTCAACCAACCGGAAACGATGTCACAGGAAGATCTTCGTTATGACCAGGAGCGCGAATTTCTTTTTACGGCGATAATAATTGCTAAACTATTATCGTCGTCATCATCGTCATCGTCGTTGTCGTCACCATCCGTAACTCCACATAAGACAATATTTTAGACAAACAGAATGAAATGCTTGTTTCGGCATGCGCAGTTCCAGATGGTCAGATGGTCAGAGGACCAGAGGACCAGAAGGTCAGAGGACCAGAGGACCTGCTAGAAATCTGACTGGCCTCAATATTTCGACATCGCACACAAAAACAAGGTCAATCAATCAATCAATCACTCAATCAATCAGCAACAGCGACGACAACCACCACAACTACTACTATGACAGCAACGCTGCTAATCTGCATCAGCAACAGATTCGTTGATGTCGTTTTAGACCGGTGGTTCTCAAACTGGGGTCCACGGCCTCCTAGGGGTCCGCCAAGTGGCTCTAGGGGGACCGTAAAGGGACTACTTTCTAAAGGTATCTGGCTGAAACCTCTGATCAGAAGACACAGGAACAGACAGCTCTAAGAGTTCTCATCCCATTTGAGTTTAAATTTGATGTTTAAAAGATTTGCAATTTTATATGATTAGATAATTAATTGATAGACAAAACAAGTAACCTATCATATATGGTTTTATGTATATATGGTTATATATATATATATATACATATATTATGCCCTCAGTACTTCATTCCCGAGGGACTTATGATAAAAAATTGTCCGGAGACATGAATATGCATATATATATATATATATATATATATATATATATATATATATATATATATATATATATATATATATATATATATATATATATATATATATATATATATTGCCCTCGGTACTTCATTCCCGAGGGCTTATGAAAAAATTGTCCGGAGACATATAGAAGTAGTGTGCTAACTCTCGTCCGGTTCGAGGCGTGGAAACGATCCTCGGAAGGCGATTGCGTTGAAGATATATATATATATATATATATATATATATATATATATATATATATATATATATATAGACAGTAACCTATACCGTACGTTGATTGAGCTCAATTCAAATTTTATGAGTTCGGCGAGTCATCAACAAGATTTCTAAGGGACCGCCACGCAAGAAATCCTAAAAAGTTAGATAACCGCTGTTTTAGACGAGAGTAACGTCTTGGGCTAATATTGGTGGAGACAGAACGTTCAGCGCCACCTAGCGACTGATGCTGCAACTAGACACCCAACGACGCCACGGCGACTAGCGAGGCAAATGGGATGATGTAATATCTCTGCACCCTGCACTGTACTACAGTGATACCCTACTACAGTGATACACTGACAACGATAGCTGAATGACTTCGTATCACGAGTATCAGGGGCGTAGCGACGGGGAGTATATCGGTATATATACCCCCCCAAAAAAAGCAGTCTATCTTAAAGTTTTTGTGTGATTTATATGTGGTTATATGTGGTTTATATGGTTTATGCGGTTTATAGTTAAGATTTATACCCACCCAAAATATGTATACTGTCCCAAATCAAATTCCTGGCTACACCCCTGACGAGTATGCCACAGAGGTCATTGTACTTTTCGACTTTCGGAAGATATCTATTTGTTAGAATCCAAAGCAGGTACAAAGGATAATGGGAGGGTAGATCGAAGTAACAGAGAATACCACAGGCAAAATTCTGAATGCCAAGCACTTTTGATATACAAGAGATAGTGCCCTAATTTTTGAAAAAAACGTGATTACTAGGTCCTCTTCACTTGCCTGTCAAAAGTGCTAGCCATTCACGTCTGCCAATACCATTCTCTGTAGTTTACAGAGGCGGGTCTAGGGGAGGGCAGGGGGGTTCACATGTTCCCGGGCGCCGAGGTGAGGGGAAGAAACACGTGTGAGGACCTTTTTTTGCTCGTCAGCACTATATGAAGAGAGAGTTGAGGGGCGCCGAAAACGATGTGAGGACCTTTTTTTCTTGTCAGTTGTTAGGGGCGCCAACGTACACTTTGTCCCCGGGCGCCGAATACCCTAGATCCGCCTCTGCTTGTTCCCTCTTTCTGGAGATTCGGATCTCTCTTTCTCTGTCCACGGAGACTTCCTCGAGTGACTTTGACTTTCTGATCAATATTTTGGCGCTGCGTGGTCTTCATCTATATTGACATAGGGGCCGTTCGTAAATGACGTCACGCGATTTTGGCAGCTTTTGACTCCCCTCCCCTCGTCACATGTCGTCACAAAAAGTCAGACCACCTCAAATATGACGTCACAATGCGTTAACCCCCCCTCCGTCATCTTGTCGTCTTTCCAATGTCAAGATTGATGTTTCGTTTGAAAATATTAATTATTATTATTATAGTTGAAACAATATTCAGAAACTTTTTCAAATTCCTCTTTCAAAATGAAGTATAATAATTATAAGTGTAAGATATGTTCAATTTTGCGAGTCATTTATGGATAGCCCCTAGTTCATCGCATTTATTTTCCCACTCGGGCATCATTGTCTACAGCGTCCGCTGTCATAGGCGGCAGGCGTGCCCTTGGATGAAAAACGGGGGCCCACATTTTATGCCCTTCTTCTTCCCCAGCCCAGCCGCGCAAAAAGTGTGTTGGGGGAGGGGCTTCGAGCCTATAGTGGCCTAATGGCGTTGTGGCGTTTAGGCTAAACTTTGCTGAAGCAGTGAAACCGGCGATGATAGAAATGATAATGTCGCAACAAGTCAACAACAACAACAACAACAACAACAAGCCATTAAGTATTCCATTAAAAAATTCTCAGTTAGAGTCAATTCGTTTCTTCGTTCCTGTTTTTGCTTTAATCGTTCTTTTCAATTTCGGCGAATATCAAAAAATTGTTTCTCAGATTCAATAATTATTATTGAAGACGTTCCTATGTATTGCCACCTGGCGAATGAAAACGAAACTGAGGCGGTTGCAGAATATAGTGATTGATTGATTGTTCAATAACGGCTGCCTTTGCTGAAGCCACGACCATCTGCAAGGCATGATCGATTCACGCGCGCGAGACTGTTTTATTGGCAAATTATTGCCGTCAGATTGTTTAATTTTGTTTGACATTTTAAAAAACAAGTTGATAGGGGGGTCTATAGGCCTATACGACACATGCTATAGTCTAGGCCTAGAATTTAAACTGCTCTTTAATCCAGTAGGCCTAATGCCGATAGGCCTATTTATGAATTATGAGCCCACGATGACCGTGCAGGAAGTCTTTCAAGGGATATCAATCGATGAGAGAAAATTAGACCCAACTATATAGACTGGGATCAAGGACTGCGGGTGTGTCAAGACGCCCGAGTCCTTCGAGTGGAAGCCTGTTTAGACTTTAGAGTACAGTATATAGGTCTAGGCCTAATATGTGGACTTCTCCTGGGCAAATTTCCTACTGAGAAATTATCTTTTCAGATCTCAAATCAACGGAGGTCAATTGAGACAATCTTCACAGAATAATGATGAATTTCTTCTAGCGCTATTTTTTGTCTATACCTACAGCTTATTAGCATATTGGGATTTACGGTTGAAAATTGAATTTGATGTTTCGTTTTACTTATTTTAAAAGTCAATAGAGAAGTAATCGTTTAATTGACTCGCCTGTGTTCAGGGCCATATTAAAGCGGGGGGCTGAGGGGGCTGAAGCCCCAGGCCCACCATAAAAAATAGGCCCGCCGTTTTTCAAGCGACGACCTTTTTGAGGCGATGGGAAATTTTGCAAGGGGCAATTTTCAAATTATGGAAGCGACGAACTTTTTTTACTTCTCATAATGCTCTGTTGAAACTGCAGTACTAAAAGGAACTATTTATGTTAATTTATGGACCAATGTCAAAACTTCCTTTCTTTTATTTTATGCACAAATCAAGATGATGTAATAATAATAATAATATCAGTCGCGATTTTATATTTGCACAGGAATTCTTTGGTTTTGCTAATCGTTTTCTGTATAAACAGCGTCGGTTTAACGGGATTTTTTTTATTAATAAAGCGAAATTTTGCAATTGCACTAAAAATAGTGCAAATATAAAGTCTCTGCGCAAGATTTTGACGTTGCATCAATTTAAAAAATTAAGAATGTATTAGTAAATATGACCTTTTGCATACGATGTGACATAGATGCATATGAAAATGCATAGAGCAGTATTTATTGCGGTTAAGGTATAGCTGAAAGCCTATAGCCCTCCATGTACGATGATCCATGAATCGAAACTATATACTGTCTCTGCAGTCTGCACTGCACAGAGGTCCATACTATGCATAGGTCCCCTACAGGGCCATTCTCTGCCTGTTATAAGCAGAAGCAGTAGTAGTTGCGCCAACAATTATCGTTGCATCAACTTACTTACTTATTGATTTCAACTTTTGAGATTAAGGCAGCAAATTATTTTGAGATGTAGTCAATGGAAACAGAATAGAACCATTGTGGTATATATAGATATAGGCTAATGATTGAAGATAGGCGCATAAGACGCAATATACAGCAACATCTAAACCTGTCCTGGCATTTAAAGGCATCAGTTGAAACCCCTAAGAAGAAGACAAATCTATTAATTCACTAAATTACTGAAAATTTAATTATCGATTAACTTTCCATTATTCATTCAGAGATTTAGGTCTATTCATTCTTTCGTCTGACGTCTGTTCGCTCTTTCTTTCGTTCATTTGAACCTTGATTTGATAAGATCCCTGTTTGTATAGCGCCTTTTTTGCTTCTTCTCATGTTCTTGGCATCTATATATTATATATGTATATAATATATAGATGCCAAGAACTGGCCCTTGTTATTTATTATAACGTATTTTGAGCATTTAACGTAACCCTATAGCGTACCGAAATCAACCATACATATTATTACTCACTGGAAGAAGTATATAGGCTTCTATCAATATATAGCAGACTGTGGAAAATTGAATCCAATCTGCCGCCATCTTTACTAAGTTTCAGACAATGGTTACCATGGTTACTGCAGGAATTACTGTAAAACTTCCAATATAAGCTCCGGCTTCTATATTAAAACAAATGAATTCATATCCCGGTTGTTTGAGACCAGGCTTTTATTAGGAGTTTTACGGTAATGTGATTACTCTTTAATAGAATGGCGGAAAACCGGCTTCCGTTTCGGACACCATAGACGCGTTCTGGTGATAATTAAATTCTATGGAACCAACATAGAAACGGTTCTTAAAAAGAGAGGTCAGCGTTTAATTGTTTGCATCAATGATATTTTTAACATGAAGATATAAAATTGTCCGCAATTCCAAGATATTTTCTCTCTGCATTGTAATTGCATGGCAAATATATAGGCTAAGGACTCCTTACAGCTTCCACGTCGCAAGATGATTAGACCTATAACAGTTTGACATTTCCGCAAGATATATTATCTCTTATTATCAAGATATTATGAATTATAGAAGTCTACAAAATTCGTCCTTTTAATTGAACATATATATTTAGAGAAATATTCAAATAGACATCATATATCGGTCTATGCAATGTCAAAATGATTCGGATCATTTCATGTAGTAAGTGTGTAGACATTTTTGTATAGCTCAACGCTACATACATGCAGTATATATAGCATATATATCAATATATGGCGTATATATATATATATATATATATATATATATATATATATATATATATATATATATATGTAGACTGCACATTTCAGTTTATAATGTATCTAAGAGTTTCTCATGTCGAGAGACTGATTTCCTTGCATAGACGCACTCTAAACTATCGGAGGAACTTTTATATGCACAGAGGCTTAGAGATGACGAATTATAATAGACCTAACTGCGATGATTGCGCCACTTTTGGACGCTTATGGACACAAGTTAAATTGTTTTCTGTTTAAAATGGCGGGATCTATTTACATTGTAAAAAACTAAGTTTATTTGAAGAAACTTTAATTTTCAATTTTATATATATTTTCAATTATATATATATATATATATATATATATATATATATAATTGTATATATATAATTATATATATATGTATATATATATACATATATATATATATATAGTGAGTGGCATTTTCGCCTATTGCGATAAATGCGATCGATTGCAAATGGGACGAAAATTAAGATGGACCTGAGGAGTTCTCTGATCACGTGATGCTCTTCAATGAGACTGACTCTGTTTGAGACAAGACGGATTTTCCGCTTCGACACGGTCTTAACCTGTATGCACACGAGCACCTGTCTAAAATATTTCATACATGTGCATTATATCATTTCATGCACAGTATATAATGCATTCAGTTGTTAATACTACTACTAGTAATAATACTAACACTCTTAACGATGATGGTGATGATGATGATAAAATAATAGTAATAATAATATAATAAATTTATTATTGTTAGAAACTTATTATTATTATTACTACTACTACTACTACTACTACTACTACTACTACTACTACTACTACTACTACTACTACTACTAGTAGTAGTAGTAGTAGTAGTAGTAGTAGTATACTAATACTAATATTATTATTATTATCATTATCATTATCATTATTATTATTATTATTACTACTACTACTACTACTACTACTACTACTACTACTACTACTACTTCTACTACTACTACTACTACTACTACTACTACTACTACTATACTACTACTAATATTATTATTATTATCATTATCATTATTATTATTATTATTATTATTATTATTATTATTATTATTATTATTATTATTATCATTATCATTATCATTATCATTATTGTTATCAACAATCTTATTTCTTTGTTGTTTTAAACCGATTATTGTTTTTGTTCTATTAAGCCGATACACTGTATTTAGGCCTACTTTAAAGATTGGAATTAGGCCTACTTGATTTTTCTGGATTTCAAGAGAGTAGGTAGGTCTAAATCGGTTTATATAGCGCTATGCTGAGTCTTACAGCTGTGAGCGTCTTCTATGAAGCACTGTTTCCTCAATTCTCTTTCTACTAAATGCATTTGATATTTTAATCTATTAGATGTGACCCAGTCAAACCCAAGAGCACGGAGAGAAATAAATGTATCTGTTCGCTAATTCGCGGATTTCAGGTTACGATAACTCACTTCGAGGCCTACTCCGACTCCCTGTTAACGCCAGTGTAGGCCTATACCGCTGTGCCATCAACCTAGGAAGGCAGAGGGATTCTTTGGACGCAATATTAGGCTATTTCCCAGGAATTCGCGTTCGGGGGTATCCAATAATTGCATGGGGTGTAAGTTATCCCTCGCTGGGAGATTGTAGGGAAATTCCTGGGTGACAATTGTTTCTTCCTCTTGTTCTCAGTTGCCATGCATTGCTGCGTCGGCGACCATGGACTTCCACTTTTCGCGATCTTTGGTATTCCTCAGGAGTTCGATGTTGCTGTCCATTCCTTTTGATCTTTTACCCTCCACCATTCCTGTAACTGTCACGTTTTCGAGTCCCTCTTTCATCATCAAGTGCCCCCCCCCCCCAAATGTCAGCTGTCTTAGCTTGATGGTTGCCATCAGTGTTTGCTTCACTTCCACCATCCGTAAAATTTCTCTATTGGTTCTTTTATCCGTCCACGGAACTTTTAGCATTCTCTTATAGAACCACCTTGCTTCAATCATTCTGAAATGGTCCAGGGCTGGAAAAGGCTCGACTTGCCCTTTTAGAATAGGGTGACGACATGAAAATTAGCCCCCACCCCAACCCCAACCCCATTCCAAGCTTTCATCAGCAAAATCTAAAGGGACAGCCCCTAGTGTATTATAAATGGAAGCCAATAGGGCAAAGCCCCTTTAGACAAGAATGTGTTTGCTGACGCTAATACAGCTTTCGGTTAGGCCTAGAGACCAAATACGTTTTTAAAATGCTTACTAAGGAAATGTTAGCGCTTTGCTTTTACTGATTTGACCTCCTCTCCTCTTCCCCTCCGAAAGGAGGTTAAATGTTAACTGTGAATTTGTGATCACTGAGACGCCCCCATCGGCTCGAGTGAATCCTCAGGAGGCGCCTGCCTCGGTGCCTTATTGAGAGCAACCAAAGCTTCGCATAATATTATTGTCTACGTCTTAACAGACGCTCGACGCCGTTGAGCGGTTGAAGAGGGTTTTCCAAGGACGCTTCCACCCCGGGCCGTGGGATCACACCGGGACCCAGCGCCACCTGGGAAGAAGCCGAGAACTAAGCGCGAACGGCGTCTGCAGTTTCCGCTTCTAACCGCCGCTAGATGGCGAGAGCAGACGGCGGCCCGGAGGAGCAGCACAGCCGTCGTCTTCGTTTCAGCCAATACAACACATCAGCTGAATCGATAAGCACGGCACAGTAGCTGCTGCTGTGTGTGTGCGTCACTGCGCTGAGAGTCTGCAGTGAGCATTGCGCTCTGCTATGAGCCGAGAGAGAGAGAGAGAGAGAGAGAGAGAGAGAGAGAGAGGAGGATGGTGGTGGGTGGGGAGTGGGGAGTGGGGAGCAGTAGCCCCCCCGTTCAGCGTCGTTGAAGGCGGTGGGCCACCGATGGCGAGTGGGCGCAAGTGAGGTCAGCTGCACACACGTCGCCCTGAGGTTTTCTCTCTCCCTCCCTCTCCCTCTCTCTCCCTCTCTCTCTCTATGTGCGTGCATGTATAGGAGAGATGTGTTTGTAAATAGCTCTTGCGTTGTTCTGCTGCTGCTGTGGTGGTGTCGGGGTTCGTTGTTCGTTGTTCGAAGTTCGTTCGGCGTTTGAAACTTGCCCTACGTCTTCTCGTGCGAACGTCTTTTTGCCATGAGAGAGAGAGAGAAAGAGAAAGAGAAAGAGAAAGAGAAAGAGAGAGAAATAGAAAGAGAGAGAGAGAGACTCCTGCTGTTGTTAACGGCCCTCACTCACTCAGTACAATCGAACACTTCTCTATGCTTTGGTTTCGGTGAAGGATTTCAGTCTGCAAAAAATACAGACGCATAACGGATGACGTAACAGCGAACGAAAGTAAGAACATATTTACACCGTAACTATTTACAATTATTTGCAGAAGAAAACTGTTTTCGAATAATAATTATAGGTGTTTTTATTAGTAATAATTAATTATTGTTGCGTTTCGAACTTTTTATGTCGGAGGTTTTTTTGCCTAGAGATATAAATAAATGATAAATCCATGGAATATATTCTCAGCGTTAGACGATGGGGTCTTTGACCTTTGAACTCCGGCGTTCGGTGACTTTGGCGGTGCATTCGAAATGTCTAACTGTTCTCTCCCGACTCTGTACGTTCGCGTCTGTTAACAGTTAACCCCTTAATCGTGTATTTAACTGTAACTCAATGTAAAATGGACGGATATGTCCGGGATCCCCAGTTAAGGGGTTAATAGAAAGCGTCATTGAAACGGAAGGATGCGGTATAAAAGTCTGGAACTCTTTCCCTCTGGTTGGATTGTCAGATCTTCATGCAATTCATTGAGTATTTTCAGATCCACGCTTAAAACGCATCTCTTTCAATTGGCTTTGCCTCCACAGTCGGTCTTACTCTCTCCCTCGGATTGATCTCTGGAATGACCTGGTCTTTCGCGGATGGATATGAAGTACCATCGATTGATACCCTTAGGTATTAGAACTGGTGCCATAGAAGTGCATTATTATTATTATTATTATTATTATTATTATTATTATTATTATTATTATTATTATTATTATTATTATTATTATTATTATTATTATTATTATTATATTATCATCATCATCATAATCATCATTATTATTATTATTATTATTATTATTATTATTATTATTATTATTATTATTATTATTATGTACTCTTGTGCAGACCTAGGTAGGCTTAAAACACATCTCCTTCAGTAAGCATGCCCTCCATAGATCTGCCTCAACGTTTTCCTTTGACTGATCTCTGGAATGACCTGACCTTTTAGGCCTATACCGATTGATTTGCCGTACCATCGATTGATACCCTTAGAGTATTTTAACTAATTATAAGAGTGCATAATAATAATAATAATAATAATAATAATAATAATAATAATTATTATTATTATTATTATTATTATTATTATTATTAAACTGGGCGTAGAATTATTGTTAGCGTTGATGTGTACGCTTATGTACGCTAACGTGTACAAATTATTGTTGTTTGCATGCAAAAAGATTTTGTATCAAATGATACACTGTACAAAATGACTGGAGTAGACCAAGAAATTCTGACACATATCAGGTCAAGAAAATTTTGATATATTTTCGGACATATCACTCGAAAAACAGAGAAATCTACTGAAAACTCAATAACATCGCGAGTTTAACAGAAGGAACCAAGAGGAGAGAGGCAGACCCAGAACCAGATTGATGGAGGACATCATGAAATGGAATAACACGAAAGGAACTCCACTGTTGGACTCAGCTAAAGTAAGAAAACAGTGGAGAATTTTTGTTAAACGCTGCATCCAACCGACAGCATCGTGACATGACATGAGTCACGTGACATAAAAAGTTTCATTCAAGATTTGTAAAAGAAAGGGTTAGATATGTTCTACTTTCTAGAGACCCGTGTGGGTGTAGCATTTCCCTGGACGGGGGGAGGGGGGCTGAAGAGGAGGGTCGTGACCCATTGCATTCATCGCCTCTTGTCCTTCCATCCGATGTACTTACTGACTCACAGCTAAGTCGACAAACGACAGTGAAAAAAGACGTACGACAGAGCCGTGCGTGTCGAAAGTTCATAGATCAAAGGTCACCACGTGCACTGACCTCTGCCTGAGTTCGCGATTTGTGGGAAAGATAAAAATCCGGTGTAAAACTAAAAACGTACTCGAGTCTTAAGCTGTCGTTATATGACGTCGCCTTTGGCAGATTCTGACGTCATGTCCGTTTCATTTTGTATCTCTGTCTGTCCGTCTGGCGGCGCTGTGCGAATTATCAGAGAGACAGAGAGAGACAGAGAGAGAGACAGAGAGAGAAAGAGACAGACAGACAGACAGAGACAGAGACAGATAGAGAGACAGAAAGAGAGAGAGAGACAGACAGACAGACAGAGACAGAGACAGAGACAGACGGACAGAGACAGAGACAGAGAGACAGAGACAGAGACAAAGACAGAGAAAGAGAAAGAGACAGATAGAGAGAGACAGAAAGAGAGAGAGAGACAGACAGAGACACAGAGAGAGAGAGAGAGAGAGAGAGAGAGAGAGAGAGAGAGAGAGAGAGAGAGAGAGAGAGAGAGAGAGAGAGAGAGAGAGAGAGAGAGACAGAGAGACAGAGAGACAGAGAGACAGAGAGACAGAGAGAGAGAGAGAGAGAGAGAGAGAGAGAGAGAGAGAGAGAGAGAGAGAGGCAGATACAGAGACAGAGGCGGAGACAGAGAGAACGTGTCTGTGTGTTTGAATGAGCGATTAGCGTACTTGCATCTGACTGGTTTTCCGTCTCGGTGGCTGCTTGGGGCTGCTTGGGGCTGCTTGGGGCCGCCGGTCGTGATCGATGCATTCCGCTACTGAGGCAGACGCACTAATGCAGCGTCGGCGTCGGCGGGGGAGGGGGAGGGGGAGGGGGAAGGGAGTGAGAACGCACTCGCTCTCAATCTCTTCCCCGCAAAATATCAGGTCCCTGAGGAGGAAGAGACTGGCTGAGAGGCGGTAATGGGAGAGGAGGGGCCAGGGGCCGACGATGGAGGTAGGCAGGTTTCCACTAAAAAATTGAAGCAGGAGCATTCAGTGACTGCATGCACAGTCGCAAACCCATCACGTTTCACTATACAAACATAGGCACACACGCACACATGTACATAAAATCTTGATCTTGTTTCATGAGTAATGCAATCAATTGCTACGCTATTATATACTAAAGCCGCATATCTTTACATGTGATGTTGAAGACAATTGTTGTTATTTATGTAGCGCCTACTATAGTAGATTGCGAATTTCCCACGCATGCATATAGACTGAAATTCGTGCTGTTTACTCGGATGATTTTCGCAGCGCGAGTCGCAGCTTTGCTTTCGCGATACACAGTTGTCAATTTGTCAATGCAGATTGCAGACGGAGAGAGAGAGAGAGAGAGAGAGAGAGAGAGAGAGAGAGAGAGAGAGAGAGAGAGAGATTTTCATTCGACGTCTACGCTGAGACAGAAGGCCCCGTAGACAAAGGTTTAGCCGTCGAGTTTAGTTTTGTCCCGAATCAACACTACAGGCCGCCACCCGCCCTATCAGCGTATTGCATAAAACAGAAGACGGTTTCAGGCATCTGTGGACTGTATACAGTATATCGAAGCAATAGGCCTGCATATAGACCTATCTCAGACCCGCATCGGGTCTACATGATTAGACGCCTAAATATACGAGACTGGTGAATGCCGTGACCTTGGATGTCTGGTCTTTGTAAGACCGACATTCGTCTTGTTGCGTATATCCTTTGTGTTTTTCTCTCTGTTAGTGGCTCAGTGCTTCTGTGGAGGATGCGCCTAAGTCAAACACTCATTTACGTGCGAAGCGTAGACATGTGTGTGTGTGTGTGTGTTTGTGAGTATTATGCTCATGTATTTGATGAGCGGTGTTAATTATAATGAACTCTCGAAAATAAAGTCTTTAGCTAAGTCATATATATATATATATATATATATATATATATATATATATATATATATATATATATATAGAGAGAGAGAGAGAGAGAGAGAGAGAGAGATGTTGCTGAAAAAGAGATATTATGCAGTTGATCTGGTTGTAGTATATCATATCGTTGGGTCTGTCTTCATCTTCTTCTTCTTCTCGTCTTTTTCTGGCTTCTGTTTGTCTGCCTGTGTGTTTAGGCTCGAGGCGTACACGGCCAGCAGCGCTGAGATTCCTGCACAGAGAGTACATTTTTCTACCAGAGTATATAGTCAACAATTCTAGATACGCGATCATAGGCCAGAGCCTCCTCCTCCTCCCCTCCTCCTCCTCCTCCTCCTCCTCCTCCTCCTCCTCCTCCTTCTCCTTCTCCTTCTCCTCCTCCTAGACTCGGTTTAAAAAGCTTAAATGCCTGCGGTCGTTTGTCATTCGGAAAGCAATAAACTCGAATGACGGGTAAAAATTCTAAGAATTGTTGGGCGCAATATCTTGGCGCCATTCGGAATCTTTTCAGCTTCGAATGTCTCTTTTCTTTTGTTAAAAAATTAAAACAATATCTTCACCGTGCAGCAGTTATTTTGTTATATTATAACTGTCTTAATATTAACTAGTATAAGAGTGTTTGTATAGGCCTATAAGTGCATACCGCATAGGAGTCGACAAATGGTATTTTGGAACATTAATAAGTAATAAGCTGTAAGAATTATGCTAAAAGGGTTAGGGTTATAGAGTTAGGGTTAAGGTTAGGGTTAGGGTTAGGCACAAGCACAACAACGGGGGGACCCTCACAACTTTTACTATAGATTGACGCCACTGCCTAAGTTAGAGCCGTCGTGGTCATGTGGAGTAGGCCCTATATATTGGTAAACAGTGATGGAAACGCCATGAGATTTGTGTTCTGGTGTCTCATTTTTCCTCGCAACTGGAAATGTCTGATTAATCTGATAACAAGGAACGAAGCTCTTGTTGTAGGCCTATGCAATAATAGGATTTGATCAATTATTGTTAAAAGGTAAAAGGTAAGTGAAGGAAGAGCGTATCTAGCCGAATGTTGTGTGACGTCGATACAAATCTCCACCGACACTCTATACCTCAATCCGTCCGTCGTCTGTGCTTATAAATAATCACCGTTGTCGTTGTTGTCGTCGTTGTCGTCGTCGTCGTTGTCATCGTCGTCGTCCGCGCATTTTACGATAAATCGGAGAGAATTTTTCCGAAGTCGGTTTCACAGATTAGTTTTTCACAGACTTATAATTAATATCTAAAACCTATGATGAATATTTATGATTAGGAAATTAATTCGTTTCGTCGTCGTTGTCGTCGTCGTCGTCCTCCTCCTCCTCCTCCTCCTCTACTTCCTTTCGTTTTCCGTTTCGAAAGAGGAACGTGGGCGCAGCCGTGTCATCGGCAGGAGGTGCGCTCTGCCGATATTCGCAGCTCCCCTCAACGTAAAGAGGGGAGGGGAGGGGGTGAACGGAGTGAGGGAGAGGGGGGGGGGGGGCGGAGGAAGGCGTGCAAAGCAGAACAACCCCGGTCGAAGCCATCGACCATCCGCTGCTTATGGTGGTCTGCCACTCGGAGCCTCAATAGTGATTGACAACAGTATATACTGGAGCGATAAAAAATGATTTATGACTAAACGAACGCAAAAAGACAATGCAAATGCATATATATATATATATATATATATATATATATATATATATATATAATGGAAGTCCATGGTCGCCAACGTTGTAAAACAGGGCACCTAAAGAATATATATATATATATATATATATATATATATATATATATATATATATATATATATATATATATATATATATGCATGTGCAGGTGGTTATAAAGCGAAATTTAATCGACTTCTTTGGCGCTAGAAGCGCAACAGATCGTGGCGCAGACGACGTCGAAGACATCTTGACAGATTGATTGACATGTTTATGAGGTCGTTGCGTGCGAAAGTTTTGGCGGTTGTCGTCGATCGTCTGCTTTTTGTAGCGAATTTCCCTCCCCCTACGTCTCTGCGTTTCTCCGCCTTCGTAACCCACAGATTCTGTTGATTGACAGCTGTCATCGTTTAGTCTGACGTCATCGGCAGTCGAGAGTGGAAATTGATTCTGCGGCGGCGGCGGCGGGGGAGGGGTGGCAGGGGAAGGGGTGGTCGAGGACTCCTTCGTTGGGATCGAAAGGTCGAAAGCTGTTTCTGATCTGGGAAGAAATGACGAGAAACGACACCAGGTGGTAGCAGCCATAATTAATTACGTTGTTTTAAAGCCACACACACACACACACACACACACACTTGATGGAAAATATGAAATTAATTTAAGCTAAGTTTCCAAGTATTTATTGTTTCCATCGAAGCTGAATTTGTGTGTGTTTGTGTGTGTGACTGTGTGAGAGAGAGAGAGAGGGAGAGAGAGAGAGTGAGAGAGAGAGAACACTGATCGATTCATCGACCATCGATATATCGACCATCGATTCATCATTCATAAAGTAGAAGAAACACTTGCGAGGACCTTTTTTGCTCGTCAGCACTATATGAAGAGAGAGTTGAGGGGCGCCGAAAACGATGTGAGGACCTTTTTTGCTTGTCAGTTGTTAGGGGCGCCAACGTACACTTTGTCCACGGGCGCCGAATACCCTAGATCCGCCTCTGGAGAACAGGACAATACATGGAAGTCTACGAAGGGTCCTAGTATAGAAATGGGAATTTTTTATGATTTAGTTGTAAATTTACTTGTTGGATCTGTCGTTCAAATTGACTAAAATATTGATAATTGGCGTATAGGAGATCGGACGGGAGGGAGGGAAATACGTGGGGATGGGCGTTGAAAGTTTAGGCGGGGGTGTGATTTACGATGAAGCGTTTGATTTCGTGCCTGTCTGTCATAAACCCAGCAGAAAAGAGAAAACAGACTGAGATGAGGAGAGAGGGAATAGAGAGAGAGACCACCGATGAGGTCGTTGGGGGTGGAAACCCTCATCATTCCATTCCTCTCCGTCTTCTTCTCCTCCTCCTCTCTCCTCCCCAATGCACACATCTGTTTTCATCGCGTATATGCTTGCATCTCTGTCTGTCTGCCTCTCTGTTTGCCTGTTTATGTTTTCATCATCATCATCATCATCATCATCATCATCATCATCACCTAGTTGCCCTATCCACGGTTTTTCTGTTGATATTTTGACGGTTTTTGCCCATATAGGCTAATTCTCCCAAGTGCTAGTCAATAATAAGGTCCGACCATTTTGTGGAAGATTATTGTGTTATGTAGTGTTGTCATTTTTTAGCTAAAGGATAACTAAAGGCATGGGTTTACTTTCACGGTAGAACAGAGTATAAAGTTAGTTAGGTTTAGGGTTAATCTTTTTATCTGGAATCAGTCAGGGATTTCTAAGTCGTTGTTTGCACGATTTACGCGTTCGTTTAGGTCTAGTATTTTTTTAGTTTTACTTTACTAGGGCCTACATGATTTCTGATTTCGAGAGACTGCACTAATTATTACAAAGAGATAACGACTACCAACAAGACAACGACGACGACGACGACGACGACAACGACGACGATGATAATGATGATGATGTGCCTGCTTTAGTCCGGGTTTTCCCAAACATTTTTTGAACGCTTTCCTTGCGTTATTGAGAAATAAGGTTAATTTCTAAAAGTAATAGGCCTAAATAGACCAGGGTTTTCCAAACTTTTCTGGACTGTGCGACTCACGCCAGTGGCTTTGTAACATGCAGCGACACCTATTGTCGTCTAAAACTGGATAAAACACTAATCAGTTTAATATAAGACGTGTATGGATGATTTGCAGGCATATAAAATAATTATAAATTTCTTAAAGCCTAATTAGGCT
>CM030847.1:3020276-3025276 GCA_018105865.1 Metaphire vulgaris | reverse complement strand
CACACACCCCGCCCCCGCTGCGTCAGATAATTACGTATCCGCGGAATCATCTTCGGAACGTAACGCGGAGAGATCTCTAGACGGAGGTCGTCGGCCGATTCTGAATTTCTGACCAATCGTTTCTGGTCTCGATAAGAAGTATCGAGACGAAAGTAGTCGTGATTTGGGGGCGAGAGTTTATTTCTGCCCCATAATGGCGCTACATAACAGTCTGTTTCTCACCTTTGTTTCTCTGCCTCACTTCCGTTCCCGCTCTCCCCTTCGCCTATCCTCCTTCGACCAGGGTGGGTCGTCCATCACTCGCCTTCCCTTTTGCCCAAAGGCATCGCCGTCATCTCTGCTGCTGCTGCTGCTGCTGCTACAGCTGAAGGCTTACACGAGGAGATGCTATTGCCATGGTTACGCGGTCTCTAGAGACGATGGATAGATTCCGTCTTCTAGTCTGTTTAAGTAGCGAATGTACAGTGGTGGTGGTGTTTGGGCTGGCCGTGAGCTCCCAATCCCTCGCCCCACCCCCTCCACCCCCCGCCCACTGTTTAGCCGCAAACTACCAGTAAGTCCGGCTTTTGTGGAATGGGGCGCCGACGTCTGACACTGGAACGAGAATCTGGTCTCTGTCTGTCTTCTTCTCTGTCTGTCTGTCTGTCTGTCTGTCCGTCTGTTTCTGTCTGCTGCTCTCTCTCATCTGTTGATTAGCATTGATAAACCGGTCTACAGCAGCACCGACATCAGCAGCAGCAGCAGCAGCAGCAACAACAGCAGCAGCAGCTGCAACAGCTGCGAAGACAATCGTTGCAAAGGTATCGGTTGCTTCGCAGGAGAACCGCGAACTCTTTTCTCTGCGTTTTGATTGCGCTCCGCCCAAAGTCATTCGTCTTCGTTGTTTAGGCTTTAACACAAAAACCGAAACAGAATTCTAATCAGCTTCCGTCTCATACGCTGTCTCTCTTTTCGTCTCTCTCTTCGCCTCTCTCTCTCTCTCTCTCTCTCTCTCTCTCTCTCCGTATATATATATATCCTATTTGCCTGTTTTGTGATTTTCTACTCTCTTCTCTTAACTCCATGGTCATTCCGCCTTCTCCCCCACCCCCTGCCCCCAATTTATCTGCAGTCGAAAGATTAGAACAGAACTGTTATGTATTCGGTGCCATGGTTAAGGTTGAAAGATATTTACAATTTCTTCACTTTTATTTTTCCTATCGCTGTGTGTGTGTGTGTGTGTCCCTGTATCTTTCTCTCTGTCTACTTTTGTGAATGGCTTTGTTCGTCGATTGGCACGCGGTGTTTGACGTTCTTTCCACTTGATGTGAATTTAGGCAAAGTCCTTTCTTTTCGTCCGCCAAATGAAACAGCTCGGTCGTTGTCTTGTCAATTATTGTACTTCGTCGTATTTCGAAATGATCTCTGAATTTTCCGATCAAATCAGAAACAGCGCTCTTAGGTATAATGGAGCTACATAAACGCAGCGCACGTCCATTTTTTTGCTCGAGACATCAGAGACCCACATGACGACTATCACCGCTTCTTTTCTTCGGTCAGTCTCTCTGTCTGTCTGTCTGTCTGTCTGTCTGTCTGTTTGAGCTTTTGTGTGTGTGTCCTTGTGTCCCTGGCAGTGCATATGGTTGTGTATTTTGTATAGTTACGAGAAGTAGCCAAGCAGAAAATAAGCCATTGGTCCTCAAAGCTAAAATTCTAGAATATTTAGTCTAAAATTTCAACATTTAAAAAGTAGCAGATTCTGTGAGATTCAGCATTTTAATTATATGATTATATGATATATATATATATATATATATATATATATATATATATATAAAGATTCAAGCTGGTCATTGACGCTGTCAGTGTAATTTTATTTATTAAACGCTCTTTTTGTTCCGTTTGAACAACGAGTTTGATCAGCTGTTAAAAATTCTGGTGTTGGGTCACGTGATTGGTCGATCGAATTGGTTCAAAGTGGTCGTCGTCTGGTCCTTGGTCGACCGATGATCGATGATGGCAGAGAGAGAGAGAGAGAGAGAGAGAGAGAGAGAGAGAGAGAGAGAGAGAGAGAGAGAGAGAGAGAGACAGACAGACAGACAGACAGACAGACAGACGGACGGACGGACGGACGGACGGAGGGGGGAGTGTGGAGTAGGGCAGGGGGCGCTTTTGCCCGTCGCAATGACGTATTGCTCAGGGGGGCGATTGATGGATGATCTGACGGGCGTCTGGCTTATCGTCTGCGCTGTGGAGATTCCTTGTATTCGATCGAAGGCGCGTCTTGCAGACCGTCTGAGCGGACGTTCCGCCGTGGACCGTTCGTTGGCGAAGGCGACGGGACAGATTTGCCCATTTGCCTTCCGGGGTCGTGACCTTCGCTCGTCTTCCCCCCCCCCCTCGCCCCTGCAGCCGCGGTCTTTCGCGCATGCGTTCGCACTCCGTGAACCGGACGTCGAAGCTCGGTTCACACTCGGCGCCAATAAGACCGCCGGTGTGAACGAGCCGTTGCCGGTAGAAACTCATCTTGGAGACTTAAGTGTATATAGCGCCTCTATTCTGTGCTGATGCTGATGGCGGCGACCAGCTGGCGCTATATAAACGCTGATTAAGATGTTGGTTAAATAAAAAGCGTTGCTGTAGCAACGGAATTTTATTTGAATGTATGTCATAAGCGGGCCCATGTTCAGTTCAGCTGAGTCACGTGACTATACATAGATCTGTTTTAGTTGGTTGCGTTGATTCAGTTACGTGCAGCTAATCTATTAAGAAACTCTTTTTGCCCAAGCAATTTGCTTACTTACCAACTCAATAGCGTCATTTCACTCTTTCTTGGGTGCAAGATAATTTTTTGGCAATTTTTGGCAAATTTTTGGGCCAATTTTGACAATTTTGTAATTTTTTTGACATTTTGGGCAAATTTTAGCATGTTTTTGCACATTTCACATTTATTTATTTATTTATTTAATGCATTATACATTATTTCTTCATTTCCTTCCCTGCCCACCCCCAATGACGCCCTTGTGCCAGTGTGCCTACTTCGTCGTCGTTGTATCCATTATTATTATTATTATTATTATTATTATTATTATTATTATTATTATTATTATTATTATTATTATTATTATTATTATTATTATTATTATTATTATTATTATTATTATTATTATTATTATTATTATCATCATCATCATCATCACGGTTGTCGTCACCATCAACATCATCATCATCATCATCATCATCATCATCATCATCATCATCATCATCCACCTCTTCTCCTTTTTTGTATTAATCGTTGTTCGCCTCTGATTTTTTGCGCGGCGTTTGCTGTGTATTAGAAGACATAGAGTTCTCTCGTGCCAAATATATTGTAGTCAGTCTTAATAGAATAATAGCTGTAAGCCTACAGCTGAAGTAACTTATATAGCGCTTCGAGATTCAGTTGGGAACAGGAACGAGAACTCATGCAGCGTTGGCCTATATGCAGTCTAAATGCACGCTGACTTCATGTCATCAGTCATTACTTTGATGTCACTTACTTTAAATTAATTACTTCTATTTTTTGGCGCGTCGACAGCTTTTGACGGCGTTGGTTGTGAGCGTATTAGGCATTGGGGCGTAAATTATTTCCCGCACTGTATCTACCCCGCCTCCTGAATTTTTTATACCTCCCCTAAATTGTGTAGGCCCAGGGCGTGTGTGTGTGAGTCGTTTCAGAGATCTTGAGCTTGACTATGAAGACTTGTAGTCTCAAGCCAAGTTCACAACCGACGGTAGACAACTGCATAAGCCCGAAAGTGGCAGAACAAATCGTCTAATCACTTTGGTTATGAAGGCAGATTGATCCACTTTGCCATCTCATGCAGAAGTAAGCGAACAGAGGAAATGAAAATCAAAGGTCTATTGTTATCCCGGACGTTTAGGAAAAAAACCCAATGCATTG
Organism: Metaphire vulgaris; assembly: GCA_018105865.1. NCBI lineage: Eukaryota > Metazoa > Annelida > Clitellata > Crassiclitellata > Megascolecidae > Metaphire > Metaphire vulgaris. The sequence goes on along the minus strand of CM030847.1, from coordinate 3,021,354 downwards.
AAACAAATGGCCGAACGGACCTCTCTAATCGGAAATTAGATATAAGTCTCTTTCTTTCTCTCTCTCTCTCTCTCTCTCTCTCTCTCTCTCTCTCTCTCTCTCTCTCTCTCTCTCTCTCTCTCTCTCTCTCTCTCTCTCTCTCTCTCTCTCTCTCTCTCTCTCTCTCTCTCTCTCTCTCTCTCTCTCTCTCTCTCTCTCTCTCTCTCTCGTTTTCTCTGCTGCTGTCCAATAGCCGAAGTCGTAGTACTGGGGAAGGGGGGGAGGGACGGGGTGTCGGCAAGGAAACGACCACCTTGAGGTCATAATCGGACGACTCGTTCGCATTCGGTAGCAACGGTCGTATCCAACGGCAACCAAACTGTAATCGATAAAAAGCAGCGAGCAGACGCCTCATGCAGCTGAACGGAGAATCAAGGCACCCTCCCCCCCCCCCTCCTCCCTCCGCCCCCACCCCGTCCCCCCCTACGCACGCACACACACAGGCAATGTGTAATTACGGCGCCGCTCGTTGTTTATTCGATCCACCCACGGGGTCCTGCATGGATGACGGTACAAAAGTCGTCGAAGCAGTATGTAACTGTATAGTGTATACGTAATGTAATGTAATAAACTCCGACGGAGCGTTGTGCAGGCACGGCCGACGCAAAGTAGGCCAACGAGTCTCCCATATGGTTTTAACAGATTAATTACAGTTGATGGGAAAACGCAGGAGTTATACAGATATTTCTATAGGTTACCGTGGATACGAAGGATGACGTCACTGTCTTGTCTTGTACTGCACCGAATTCCCGAGCAATTTATAGCAGAAGTGTTGTGGAAAGTGGAAATAGTGAACACTCCAGGCGATGCGATGGTTTTGACTCGGGATTTCAACACCCTTTCCATTTACCATTTTCGTTCGAACTTGGTCACGTGACGTCATTATGCGGTCATTGTCATTCTACAATAATTGACCTTAATTAATAAGAAATACGAGAATATATATATATACATACATATATATATATATACTACTTATTTAGACCTTGACGTGTAAAGTTTTGACCTACCCTATATTCATTCGCGACGCCACTGTCAT
>CM030847.1:3000276-3017776 GCA_018105865.1 Metaphire vulgaris | reverse complement strand
ACCACCACCACCACCACCACCACCACCACCACCACCACCACCACCACCACCACCACCACCACCACCACCACCACCTGCACCACCACACCACCACCACCACCACCACCACCACCACCACCACCACCACCACCACCACCACCACCACCACCACCACCACCACCACCACCACTACACCTACACCACCACCACCACCACCATAATACCATACTAATAACCACTAATACTACTACTACTACTACTAATAATAATAATAATAATAATGCGCTTGCTAAAATTAATTGATTAGGCGCAATATAAATAGCTACTTAAATTAAATTAGATTTAATTTAATTTAATATTTTACTAATCTTCGTGTGTAATTGCTTTGAACTGACCGCAGAGATAGATTTTTAAAATACGAAATGGCGGAGACTAACCCATCCCGAAATTTATCGACCTCGGGGGGGTGGGACAGTTAAAACCCCAAAGGTTTACGTCCACACTGTACAGTTTGGGTGAGGGTGTGATTTCGACTAGTGGTGAGCCCCTAAGCCCTTAATGCCTGGCAGATGGAGCTCCGGTTGAAATGGAGAGCTTTCATGTTGTTGTTGTTGTTGTTGATGATGATGATGATGATGATGATGATGATGATGATGATGTTGTTGTTGTCATTTTCAGTTTGTCGTAGTTGCATCGTGCGTCACCTTCAGTTCAATAAGTTTTGCCCAATCTGTGAGAGTCTTTCACCTGCCCGTGACATCCTTTCACCTGTCGAAACACTCAGGTAACCTCTTTCGGTCACGCGCATTGACCGTGAAAATTCCTGTTGGCATTGGGGAGGGTTATAATTTTCCTTATGTTTTGACTACCCTTAACTTACTATCTTCTAGACATAATATCTCACAACTCACTTGAGTGGAGCACCTTGTTTGCTCAGAGCCAGCCTGACCACCCAGGGTCCGAGTCTGGAAGGCGGCCATTGTAGCGTTTCGGACACTAATGTGTCGGAGAGTGCGAATTGCAGGGCATTACGGTGGTCCGCGAAACGCTTTAGGGGAAAGTTTAGGCTGATGACTGCACCTAAATATTATTAAAGCGCTAAGTAAATGGAAAAAATCACAATGTAAGCCGAGAATTGTCTCCAATGAGCCTTCAACGCAATTGACGCGGACGCAGGCCTAGGCAGTTGGACCCTTAACCCCAACTGAAGATAAGATAAATCATGATATTTTAATGTTCTTCCTATCAACATTTTATGAAACTATCAATGAATTTCCGATTTCGTCGACATTCGAAGTAAATCTCTTCAGTTTAATTTGAATGGCCAACATAGTTACAAACATTCGCCTAGGAATAGCCTACTGTAGGCCTATTATGTGGTCAAAAGTCTCTTTTGTATAAGTAACTCAGATAAAATAATAGAAGCGTTGCTCGTCGGCCGTCTGCCTTTTATAATAACCTGTGGCGCATGATCCCGTTAGTGTCACATCCAGAAGCAGTGACCGCGCCCAGTCAAGAGATTCGTAAAACCGTGGAATTTATGCGGCGCCAGCGGGCATCTCTTCTGCGGTTGTCTTGCCAACGCGTCTGCCATCTGGCGTTAAATCGATTACGTAATCGATGCCGACGCGATTGATCGGCTGGAGTTTGTTGGCATTTTGGCTACTAGGCCTAATTCAGAGTCTATACAGTATCGTAGACGGGCCGGGGTACTATTTATATTGTCTTCCGCCGCCTAAGCTCGCCTTCCTTCGTCAAAATCAGTTGGGCTACACAGAAGTCGACAGACCTTGTTCATTTGCATGTAGGCCCTATATACAGTACTGATGTATTTATTATCCAGAATCTGAGAAAATAGAAATAACTTATTTACTATAAAAACTTTTACATGTTTATAATACATTTTATATATGGGCCGTTAGAATGACAGATAGGAAAAAACAGAATTTAAAATGAAAATTTTAACACATTGAAATGATGCAGCAAAAGCATCATGTCCATTGCCATTGGTGCTTTTGCTCAAATCGTAAAAGTGTGCTGATATTTGCATGTTGAATCCGTTTTTCCGAAAGGAGAATAATATCTCCGGATGACCATTTTTGCTTGTCAACCTATTTTCCGGTGAGTTTTTTAAAAAATTAGTGAAAAATACTGCAAGTGACCTTCTTTTTCTTGCTTGTTGGCCTTTTTTGGCAAGCTTTCTTAACATTTAGTGAGCAAAACACTACTAACAATGACCTTTCTTATTGTTTTCTTCTTCACACTTTGCATCCCCCTCACCAACTTCCAAGAAAAATTTTCATCCCCCCACCAAGAATTCCTGGAACCGCCACTGCTCAGTTTGTTGATAGTATTTTAGTCAGTTCTCGACTGAACAACTCTTGATTTGTGCCACGTCACCAGCATTGATTCGATGGACATCTTGTTCTTGTTAGATTGGACAGAATTCTTCAGACAATCGTCTACAAAATCGTTCCGAATCTATTCAATAGTAGGTTCTCTCGTAAATCAGTATCGTTAGCCATTGATATCATATAAAACCCGATGTTTTATGGACGGTTAATCATCCCATAGATTCAAATCCGTCAGAGTAGAAAATTTGACGACGATGACGACGACGACGATGATGATGATGACGACGACGACGATGATGATGACGATGATGATGATGATGATGATGATGATGATGATGATGATGATGATGATAATGATGATGATGGCCCCGTGTCACCCGACATAAATGTTTTTTCTTATTCATCTGTTTTACTCCGTTTAGATGAGTCCAAGAGAAGGCAGAATTTTAGGCAAAGACTTTGCTTAAACAAAGGTAAAACTGCCCGGCAGGATGTTACATAATTGCATTCAGTATACATTTTGTTTAACTTTCTAACTCTCTTCTCTTCTATCGTCGATTGCTTTCATATCTCGTTGGGGTTTTGGGCCGTCAGAGAAGCCCCCCCCGCCCCCGCCCCCGCCCCGCCCCCACTGCCAAAGTCCAAGGTGGTCTGTTTAGCCGGAGCGGTCCGTTTCTTTACCCTGCCCGAGATGAATATGAACGAATGGCTGTTATAATGTGTTCGCTAACGTCTATCGTCGCCCAAGCGAATGCCTATTTGCTCGAATAACAACAATATTTTTCCGCGGAAGATGAAATTTGCGATCCGCTGTCGGATGAACGGTCGACTCGGTCGACGGGGGAAATTCTTTCTTTCCCACACTCCTCCTCCTCCTCCTCCTCCCTCCTCCTCCTTCCTTCTTCTTCTCATCCTCCTCCTCCTGGATTTTCATTCTTTTAGCTTCTTAGCATCCACGTTAACGTCTCTTACGCGCGATTGAAGAGTGAAATATTGTAACGGACCTCCCTAACCCGCGTGGATGTCCTAAATTCAGAGAAATACGACGAGAAATTTGGGGGGGGGGCGTGATGGAGGCGGAGCGGCGGTGGAGCTGCTGCTGATGATGACCGTCTTATCAGTAAAGGGCCTTTCCTTCTTAGGTTTTTATGCAAAACAATCTGTGCTTTAACCCCTTAACTGTGTATTTAACTGTAACTTAATGTAAAATGGACGGATATATCCGGGATCCCCAGTTAAGGGGTTAAATTGCATTTATTCAGCCATTTAGACAACGGGATTCTCGGGGTTTTCCTCCGTTCTTCTACGTTAACCCCTTAACCGTGTATTTAACTGTAACTCAATGTAAAATGTGGACGGATATATCCGGGATCCCCAGTTAAGGGGGTTAAAACTTAATTAATCTGCCATGCGTTTGTTGTGTTACAGCCGATGGAGAAGATAAGGAACGAACTGGAGTTCCTTCCGCGAGTCACGAGGGGAGGGAGGAGCGAAGGGGAGAGACGACAGCAGCGAGGAATGCAGAGATGGAGGTGGTTGATGAGGATGACGAGGATGCTCAGCCCCAGACCCTTCCCCTTCTCTTCCCACCTCCCCTCCGTCGTCGTCATCGTCATCGTCATCGTCGTCGTCGTCGTCGTCGTCGTCGTCAGGTGACCTGTTGCATCTACGGGGGCGACGAATGCATCAACGTTTGCCTTCAGAACAGCGATAAGTACGTTATAAGAGACATCAGATCATAGGACGTCGTCGTCGTCATCATCGTCGTCATCATCATCATCGTCGTCGTCGTCGTAATCGCTCTCAGCAACAGAGGATGTCGTCTTAGGCGACAGTAAGCAGATTAGCTGACAAATCATAAATCTCGATCCGTTTATAACTAACTGGGTTCGTGGCTCGCCATAGAAGGGGACCCCATTCGTTGGCATGCGTCAATGATAAAGACTTCGTTAGTTAATTAAGAATCTGTTGGGGCCCAGGGGGGGGGGGGTATTTTGCACTTCGTCTGCTGCAGAGAAACTATAGCAATAACATAAGAGTACGTTAAATTTTGTCAGAGGTCAGTCTCAGCAGAAGGTCACTGGGTGCAGGAGTGCAGAAAATGGAAACGATGAAGAAGACGGGGTAAGAAGAAGGCAGGTGCGGTTTATTCACTGCCGCAATTTCAATGGTCTCATCATCACTTGCACTGATTCATGATTAGTGAATTTACGCATTTAGGGCAATGTTTGTGTTTCACATTTTCTTCTTATAAAACTGAAAATTTTATATGTTGAGTTTTTCGTAGACGTAATAGTATATAGCGGTCTCTTTCTACATCTGTCTGTTGCAAGTGTTAATTGTTCGTCTTTGCGTTAAAATATTCCCAAAATGATATTTTATACCTTGCTTGGATATTAATGGGGTACAGTTTGAAGTTCTGCTCACATAAGTAGTTGGAAAGAAGATGAGCTGTAACTAAATGTCAGAACCAGGGGTTAAATTGAGCCGGATCTTGCCGGATCTCCGATCCAGGACGTCTGGCAAGAGATCCGGAACGTAATTTTTATTCGTTGTGATCTTTTATTGTTTACTTTAGCACTTTGCATGCACGGGAAAGGAAAGAAAACGTGAACTGTACTCTAAAATATAAATGTTCGTTTAAAAATGAATAAAAAAGTTGTGAAGAAATTTTGTGGCCGGAGGAAAAAATAGGAGATCCGACACCTCTGAAAAAGTAATTTAACCACTGGTCAGAACCTGAGAAATTACGTGAAAAGTTCATCCTGTGGTGATCCGTTACACCTGTCTGAGCTGTTTTAAAACTGTTTGCGGTGCATCTGGTTAACCCTGAGATCGGTTGAATGGTTCTTAGGGCGACAGCACCGACCGCCGCTATCTCCTCTGCCCGGTTCTTATAACCATTCGTCATCTGAAGAAGTTCCTGCAGGTTAAATTCGACCTCAGCGACGACAACGAAGTGAGATTTTCTCCCTTTCGATCGAATTTTCTGCTTAGGCCCTATAGGTCTATGAACGATCACTGAATATCACCCATGGGGCCGTCCATAAATGACGTCACGCGATTTTGGCGGTTTTTTAATCTTTTCTCCCTCGTCACACGTCGTCACAAAAGTCAGACTCCTTAGAAAATGACGTCAGAACGCGTTAACCTCCCATCTTTTTAACGTCAAAATTAATGTTTCAATACACTTATTTCTTGAATGAAGCGGGTATTGTAATGAATTCGTTTGAAAATAGGCCTACTCATAATTATTATTATTATTATAATTGAAGCGAAATCCAGCAACTTTTTCAAATTCTTTTTTAAAAATGAATTATACGTTCAACTTTGCGGTAGCATTCTATCATTGCGGTATTAATAACAATATTTAGTATTATGCGACGTCACATTTCTGGAAACCCCTCCTCCGTTGTCACACATCGTCACAAATGTTTGAACCCCCCCTCACCCCTAAGTGCGTGACGTCATTTAGGGACAGTCCCTATACGATCATTTAGACATGTTGAATATCGATGGCGCTGGTTATGGCCGCCAATCTCCAGTTACTTCTCTTTCAATTGTTAGGTGTCCTAATAATACTTTTGTACTATATATATATATATATATATATATATATATATATATATATAATATTATATATATATATAACATTATATATACATAATTACATAGCTGGAACCTGAGTTGTTATTATTTGGCAGGAATCATCTACGGTATGTTAATAATTAATCATTGATAAATTAATTTGTAATACGTAGATCGATCTGTTCTACTGCGACGAAAACCTACCACGTGACTATACTTTGGCTGACGTCATCTACATCTACAGCCGTCAAAAGGTAGACGTCGGGCGCGTAGATCATTGTCGTCTGATTAAAATATATGCTTATCGTCTGCTGAGTTGACGTTCATTGAACAGAGGCAGCGAGTGCTGTCGCCGACCCTTTTCAAAGCTCTGAACTCTCTGCCAGTGGCGTAACCAGGATTTCCGGAAGAGGGGGGTTGGTTTTGAACATAGCCAACTTCGAAAAATCTTGACAAGCAAAAAAAGGGTCATACTCATATTTCCTCTTGCACTTTTCCTTTGCTGACGTGCTGACAAGCAAAAAAAGGTCGTCACCTTACATCTTTACATTCTATGGCGCTTAGAAATTATTGACCCCCAAATCCGCGTCCGAAAATAAAAAATGTATGGAAACACATTAAAAATTTTTTTCGTCAGCCAAGGGAGTTTTAACCCCCCCTTGGCTACGCCACTGCTCTCTGCAGATGTTTGAATTTCAAGAAACAATAAAATACGATATGCAGTTCTGACCCGGATTATTCTAGCGCTCTTTCTGTCAAGTGCCATCTGTCTATTTTAAAATACAGACACTGAGAAGTCTAGATCTCTTCGATAACGGCCCAGCGTTGCCTCTCCTGCCCCCTTTCTGAGATCTCATAATGTATGTTGCTGTAATTGTAAACCGTACTGAAAAATTGTACTCGTTGTTGAAAACACTTTTTAGATATTCGAGATGACGTTGCAATACGTCATCTGGGGCAAAGAAAGTGACGCCGTGACGTCATCATCATCTGTCCGGACGACGCTCGAGCAGACGACAGCGTCCGAGGCGTCTGCTTCGTCCGGCGCTGCGTTTGACTTCGGCCTACTCAATTCTTTTGCGGATTCACGGATTCCAGCGAAATGAAACTGGATTTCTGGAGCAATTCAGCAGCAGCAGCAGCAGCAGCAGCTGCGGAGTTTAGCACCGAGATCCTCTTGACCGAATCGTCGTTTCCCATGGCAACGCGGGATTCCATCCGGACGGAAGTGGAAGCGGAAGAGGAAGGTCGGACTGAATTGGCGAATTGCGTCGTCGACGGTCTGAGCGTTTTCGACGCCGTATTCGATGACGTCATCGCTTCGTGCGCTCCGCTGGAAGAGCATCAGATGATGGGCGGAGGATGTTGTCGGAGCAGTCAGTGCCGCCGTTCTCTGCACGCCAATCCCGTGTCCGTCTCTTCCAGCTGGCTTCCTCCATCCACCGTCATTCCTCCTCCTCCGTCTGTCGAGGACGGCTCCTCCTCTGCGGAAAAGCCCGCCTCCGACCCTTCGAAGTTCCAGCCGCCGCTGAGCGACGCCGACATCGACCGCGAGATCCGAACGCTGGCGGCCGGTCTGACCTTGAAATACTGGCCGGGGAATGACCTTGAAAATCCCCTGGAGCGTATCGAAGCGCCGCCGCTGGCCTGTTCCTGTCGCTCGGTTCTTGAAACCCGATTCCCGGTCACGCCGTTTACGACGACGGCGTCCCAGATTTGTCGCTGGAGATGCTGTCGAGTGCAGAGAGACCAGCGAACAGCGCGGCGGAGGGGGTGGAGGAGGAGGAGGAGGAGGGGGGGAGGGGCAGGCGGATTTTAGGCAAGAAGATGGCGACCAGTCGATTACTGAAGTTTCCGCCAGAATTTCCGAGAGCCGATCGACGAATGCGCTTAACCATTCGGACCTTACAGGGTCTGTTTCAGGAAATGATGTCATCGAAAAGAATAACGACAAAAGTTTGCAATGTCAAGACCTGAATGACAAAATCATTTTGCAAAGCAATTCATCCAACAGTTAGAACTACAAAGGACGTTAGAATCTTAAACGAGGAGGACACAGCCGACAACAGTTCTCTGGCTGGAAATTCCACTTCCGCCGAGAAACTTAAAGCAGTTGAAGAAACTCGTCTCGATGCTTTCGACGCTCATTCGAAAACCGACGTCAGCGCCTCGGTCGGCGATGATCACGTGACTGGTTTATCGAAGAAAAGACCGAGTTCTGAGCGCTCCAAGACGAAATCAGACTGCGATGATGATGACGTCATCGTCGTCCGTGGAGCGAACAGAAACGGAAGTGGGACTTCCGTTGGAACTCAGACGAATCCGGATCTCCTGCGTCGATACTTCCGGCGCCTGTCTAAGCCGGTCGTCGGTGTCTTCGCCTCCTCCTCCTCCTCGACGACCAGAAGGACCACTCCGGCGGCGAAGAGGGGGGCGCGCCATCAAGGCAGCAGACCCCCACCGCCGCCGCCGACGCCGACGCCGCCGCCCGTCTTCAGCGTCTGCAGGTCGTCGTCGGCATCCTCGGCGATCGCTTCGGTCGCCCCTCGGCTCAAATCCTACCTGAAGGAACGCTGTCGCCACCTGCCTCTCCATCCTCCTCCTCCTCCTCCTCCTCCTGTTCCTCCCCACCATTTCCCTCCTCATTTGCAGTCGTTCGTTCAGTCGCCACCGTTGCCGTCGTCGACATTTTTAAATCCGTCCTCCGGATTCTATCCGTCCATCGGACTCAACGGAGCCAAGAACGGAGCTCTGTTGATCGCCATCCCCGCTGCCCCGGCCCCTTCCTCCTCCTCCTCCTCCTCCTCCTCATCCGGGGTTCCAAACGTCCGTCCTCCCACGCTGACCATCATAGCGCCGAATCTGACCGGGTGTTCCGTGCCCCCGTCGGCCGCTCTGTCTCTGGCGCCTATTCTCATACAGACCGGAAGTCTCTCGTCGCAGGCGCTGCCCCTTCAGCTCCTCATCCCCACCGCCGCCGCCGCTACTTCGTCGTCGTCGTCGTCGTCGGTCTTTTCCGGTCTCTCCAGAGCGGAAGTGGAGGCGTCCGCCGCGGTCGTCAGCAGTTCAACGGCAGACGATGCACTTCCGCCGGCGACCGTCGAAGCGGTCGCGTGGGACGCGGCGGCGGCGGCAGCGGCGGCGGTCGATTCGAGCGGAGACGGTTTCGACCGAGCGCCGGCGCCTGCCTTTCCGTCGCCCCGCGCCGAACACAGGCGGAAGCCCTCGCTGCTGACGTCACTCGCTTCTGACCCGGGAAAGGACCCGATGACGTCGTCGTCGTCGTCGTCGCGGACTAAAGAAGCAGACGGCGTTGGAAAACCGCAGCAGAAGCACAGTCACGTGACGACGGACGACGTCGCTTCGCCTGCCGCTGTTGTCTTCGGTCGCCGGTCGTCTCCCGTTCTCAGGACGTTGTCGTCTGCCGCGCGACAGCGTCACGTGACTCAGAGCCTGACCCCCAGAGGAAAAGTGTCGGCGGCAAAGAATCCGGCGAAGAAGAATAAGAAGACAACGGAACGTGAGCATCTTCTTCACTGCAGCGGAGAGGATGGAAGGGCGGGAAAACCCTCGGACGATGACTGTTTGGCAGACGACAGAAAGCGGCGACTGTCCATCTCGACGGAGGCAACGAGTGGATGGCAGAGAAGAAATTCCGCTTGCAGAGAGGGCAGAGAGGGAGAGGGAGAGGGAGTGGAGGCGAGCGGGACTTTTTCTTCTCCGCTGAGAAAACTCCTGCACGTCGCTCCTGCCACACTCATTCACGCGATTCTCGATCGGAAACTGCAAGAACCAGAACAAGAAGACGACGACGAAACGAACAGGTCACGTGACGCTGTGTCGTCATCCGCTGCCGGACGCTTACATCCGGCGATCCGTTCGAAAAACTCGGAACAAGAACAGGGCGTTCGACGTGGCAGCAGCGTAGGCGGCTCAGCTGCAGCCGACGCCGACCCCCCTAATGGCCCATCAACGGTCCCCCCCTCGAAGGCTCCCTGGTCTTCCCGTAAGAGCGTTGAGCGCAGTGTATCGGGTTCAAACCCACCAACGGTCGCCGCGAAACTCAAGCCGCCTCGCGATGAGAGCGAGTCGCGTGGGTCGGGAAGCCGTGACGTAATGCGTCGAACACGAGTGACGTCACCGAATCTGCGAATTCAGCCGAAAGGTTCGCGATTGGATGATGACGTCAGCGACGACTGTGAGTCGACGTTTCTCACTTTCGGCGTTTTCTCCGAAGTCCTACACAACGGTTGTCTCAACAACAACAAGAAGAAGAAGAAGGTGGCGGATACGAAGCGCAGGAGTGCTTCGAAGGCGGCGATAAGGAGACGGCCAGCCGACGCCCTGCAGCGCGGCCACTGCACTCCTCTTCCAAACGACTCACTAGGAGTGCGCGAAGGAGTGAAACACTCGACGTCGTCGTCATCGTCGTCGTCTTCATCATCCTCCTCCTCCTCGCCTTCGAATGGCGTCATGTCTGTCGGTGACAGTCCCGTGTCCTCCTCGTCCTTCCCTGCTGTCGTTGACGGCGAAGAGACCGAAAATAGGGCCTCCTCCTCCTCCTCCGTCGTCGTTTCCCGTAGAGATCCTAGGATGCCAGAGCTTTGCGGCGCCGGTCGATCGCTGCAGACCGTGACGTCAGCTGCGGCCCGTGCGATGACGTCATCGGGCGCTTCGGAATCTTCCCGGAAGATGTCGGTCGACGATTGGGAAACGGAGACGAGGAGTGACTTCTGGCTTCCGTCTGCAGGTCAGAAGACCATGAGCGGCTCCATCGCCCTGCCCAAGAAGGTCTACACTTACCTGGGCTCGGCGAAGAGTCACGAGCACCTGTCGGCCAGGAGACGAGACACCGGACTGCCACCTCCTCCTCCTCCTCCCTCCTCCCTCCTCCTCCTCCTCCTCCTTCTGCCCCATCCACCGCCGCCCACGGACAGGATCCGGGATCACAGGACCTCGGTCCAGTGAACGCCGAAACCGCCGTCTGTTCGAGACTGCCTGGTGGTGGTGGCGGTGGTGGTGGTGGTGGTGGCGGTGGTGGCACTCACTTGTACCTGACGTCATCATCTCTGACATCCGAGGAGGATGCTGCACCGCCCATCAAGCAGCTGCGACTGATGTGCAGCGGTATTCCGTACACGAGGCGAGTTGACGCCGCGGAGGGAGGAGGCGGAACAGCCCAACACCACCACCACCAGCAGCAGCAGCAGCAGGTGAAGTCGAAGAGGAGGAGGCAGCCTCAGTCATCGTCGCGACAGAAGTCCAGAAGGAAAACGAAAGGATGTGACATCGAGGATGACATCCAAAGAGGATGTCGTGTCAGCGTCTGACACTGTCGTCGCTGTTCCGTCATCCAAGCGGAGAAGAGTGATTTTAGAAAAGAAAGCATTTTTAATTTTCGTTTCTAAAGGACTCACAAGCTGCACTCGTTGACCTCTTAATCGTCAAATTGCAAGGGTAATCTTGCGCAGCATCATGACGGGGTTTTCTCATTATCTACTTCGGCCTTTAAACTTGATAGTTACCCCCTGTAAAGCGCCCTTGTTTTTGGTTATGCTATATTTACGGCGCTATATAAATAGTCCAGTATACAATACAATACAATACAATACAATACAATAGTAGATTCTTATTCTCAACAGCGCTCAACTGCAAGGTTAAATTGAGTAAAATAATCGATTGACTCTACTCCCAATGTGATATCCAATTTTTCTCGCTAAATGTCGAGGTCAAGGCCATAATCGGGTTAATGTGTCTATAGATACTCGTAGGCGCAGCGTCTGTCTCTTGTAACATACATTGATGTCACGTGACTTTGATCTGAAATACTTTGATCTTTGGCATAAAATTCGTTCTGTTTAAATTTAACCCTTAAGCTATCATATACTTTGTAACTGTATGCAATCATTGCAATGTAACCGAGTGTACAGTACTCGGCTCGGCTGTTTAAGGGTCAATCATCTGAAGTTAGTTCGTCTACACGGGTTTTCGTTTTCTGCGCGACAATCACTCAGAATGGCGCTATAGAAGGCCTTTCAATCGGCGGAGCTTTATCAGTGGCGGCTGCACCGGGGGTACCAGGGGGCCGTGCCCCTCCCACCCCAATGAGTGCCTGCCCCCCCAGTGGCCTCCTGTTGGGACCCTATACTTAATGCTACATACATTAAACAACAAATGGTTGCCCCCAGTGATTAGAAGTTGCCACCCCAACGCCCCCACTTGCCAAATTCTGGAGCCGCCACTGAGCTTAATCGTGCTACTTAGTTGTTTGCGGCCATTTTAATGACTTGATGTGTTTCTTGTAGCGTTTTTATCCACTGGCATTGTACATGTGAGGGTATCGCTAAGGGTAACTGTGTCTCTGGTGTATATGAACAGATTTTATCTGGTTTGCTTTTTTCAAGCATCCTGATGTTGTATTATATTGAAACGATGGGCCTTATGTCCTGTATACATTGCACGCATTCTTTATCGCGTGCATACTGTCGTCGTCTCTATATTACGTGGTTATTGTTTATCGGCGTTGTTGTAACTTGCAACAGAATACGCAAGGTATAGAGTTGTTTTCTTTTAATTGATTCCAGTATTTTTTAAAATTTCCATATTAAGTTTTTCGTTCGAAGAGGTTCAATTAACGTCAACCGTCTCCGGCTCTTAGTCTTAGGTCATTCAGACAGTGGCGGCTCCACCGGGGGGCAGGGGAGCCCGTGCCCCCTATTGACTGCCTCCCCCCAGTGGCCCCCCAGTTGGGACCCTATACTTAATGCTACATACATTAAACAACAATTGGTTGCCCCCCCCCATGATTAGAAGTTGTCACCCCAACGCCCCCCCCCACTAGCCAAATCCTAGAGCCACCACTGCATTCAGATCAGATTCAATTGGAAATCGTGACCTTGCGAAGTCAAGGTCAAATTCGTCGAGACCTTGAGATGCCAAAGTCAAGGTCCATTGTCTTGAGACAGTCTTCGCAGACAGTGTGTTTGTTGTATGTGTTTGATGCTTTTTATGTATAATAGCAATCGACTCGCTGGCATAGGTTTTATTATCTGATTGGGTAAGTTTCTTAGAGTTATCTTTAGAGCCGACATCGCATAATGTATAAACAGAGACATGTAAACGGTCGATGCCTTTTAACAATGTTGCCATCCGTAGACAAAGGCCTTCGAGAATTCGCAGCTTCCTGTTAAATCTGCCTCGATGGGGTGGCCACTTGATGGAGCGTTATCTCTGCGCAGAGCTTATCAATCGACCCGGGTTCGATATCATTGGGTCTGCGGTTTTATTTCTCGAGCTGGCGCCGAAAAGAAGTTAAGATGGTCGTGTAAATGCGTCGAGTTTCGCTGTGCTTCTTGTGGCCGAGGGCAATGAAACTGATATGTCTTAGCAAATAGCAGGAAAAACACTGTAACTGATTATAACGCAATAGCAACTGCACGCACAAAGACCGGTTGGTCACAGGAAGACAGGAAAGGAGGACGGAGGAGGACATAGAGGCATGACGGAAAAGGACTGGACAGAAGGTTGATTCATAAGCATTCAGCTTTTACTGTACAAAACATATTACACATTCGCCATAAAATGTTTGTGGCATAGTACAAAATTTCAGAGCTCTACACTACATAGGGCTCGTCTTTCGCGATTAATCGCGCTCTTCGCCACGAACACATGCGGTCCATAGATGTGATCATCAGTTTTTATATTTCTATGCTGAATTTTCATAACATACTGTAGACTTTTCTATCGACTATATATTTTGACGATTTCCTTTTAACGCAAAGCTTTTATATTTCGTATAAGGATTTTGTGTCGTGTCGTATACATGCATACACGATCACTGGACGACTGCATGCATGCTGTGACAGCTATTTTCGTACCGATGCACGTACATGTCGTCATTATGAGTTGTTGTTTTGCACCAAAAGTTGTCGTCAATCTGCTTGTCCGTTCGGCTTTTTAATGGTCGCTAAACCGCGTTGTTCTTATTAACCCCTTAACTGGGGATGCCGGGTATATCCATCCATTTTACATTGAGTTACAGTTAAATACACGGTTAAGGGGTTAAATGGATATTTTTGTGAAAAATCTGTGTACAAAAACCATGCTTAGAAGTTTACACCGCTAGCTAGCTCTGTGGACGGATCGTCGGTGGAAGATCCTGCATTGACAATCATTGTGCATTTGAATGAACGTCGTTTGTTTTCTATTTAATATTTAACTGCTCCATTTGGTGTATTTTGTTTGAACGTTTGAATCGCGTTTAAAGGGTAAAACAGCTATCTAAGCATTGACAATTTTATTAATATATATATATATATATATATATATATATATATATATATATATATATATATATAGAGAGAGAGAGAGAGAGAGAGAGAGAGAGAGAGAGAGAGTGACGTTAATTTGAATTGTTGCTTTATTGCTTTGAGTGTTTCATTGGTCACGTGTCAACAGTGTTTTTCAAATGTAGGTTGCGAATTCAGAGAACTGGGTAGGCCTATTTACGGGCGATAGATTTTTGTCTCTGCATTCGAATAATAAAGTCATCAGAAAAAGTTTTTGAAAAATGCTTCTTCAAAGGGTAAACTTCCAGTGGCCAATTTTCATAACAGTTATTAATCTCAGCCTTTGTGTTATATATTGCAGCAGCGCAGCTATAACCAGTATTAAGATATTTGAAATATGTAGTTCTTCTCAATTGCTGATAGTAATAAACAGCGGCTACTTGCTTGATTTTGTTTATTCTGCGAGTTTAACCCCTTAACTGGGGATCCCGGATATATCCGTCCATTTTACATTGAGTTACAGTTAAATACGCGGTTAAGGGGTTAACAGGCAGACGTAGACAAGACACAGATCCGATATGGTTGGATCGGGCGTGTCGACCTTCTCTCTAAGTGCTGGACAATGGTGCTGCCTATTTTCTAGACCCCCATCTACGCCACCCGTAACCAGTCTTTTAAAGAATTTTTAATGATTTCAGGCTTTTCGTTTCTTTAATTATCTTGGCGACCATTTTTAAACGCTTGTCAACATCTATTATAGACTTCTTTTTTTGAAAAATCAGATTGACAGGATGTCAAAAAAATTCGCCAACCCTACGCCCACCCTGTGACACTTTATAATGGTGCCTGTCTACCTCCCCCCAACCAACCAAATGCCAGCAGTCCATGGGTATCTAAAGGGAAGGGGAGGGTGGCCGGGCGAGGAAAAAAGATGAGAGTGGAGAGATGACGTGTCACGCTTCGTTTGATTTGTTCACTTATTACTTCTTCGACGACTTAATGCATTCAGTCGAATGACAACGAACGGCAGACGAGAAAGATTAAAGCAGACAGACGCAGACAGACGCAGACTGCCAACGGAAGACGCAGCGCAGTCGCTGTCCCGACGAGCAAAGATTAAGTTGGATCGGTTCGGCCGCGTCCATCATCGAGCGCCTCCTAATGGAAAGCAAGGCGGAGGGGGAGGAGGGAAAGGAGTATGGGGCGCCGTTTGATGGACGGTCTTCATATACGGGCGTCACAAAGTTCCTCCTCTTGGGAAGCAAAATATCTGTCTGTCTGTCTGTCTGTCTGTCTGTCTAAATATCTATCTATCCTTCTATCTATCTATCTCTCGCTCGCTCGCTCCGTCTCTCTCTGGTTCAAATTAACCGAGACACACTCCATCGCCTCAGACACATTTACAGCGAATAATAAAGCGCGAAAGAACTAAAAGCATATTCGAAGTCTCAGTTCGGATGAATCAGATCCGATGAAAAATAGAAAAACAGATGAAAATCATCTGATAGACAGAAACAGATCAATGGAAAAACTTTTTAGCGCCATCGCAAATAACATCGGTCAATAGCCGCTCCAGAGTGAAAACTGGTCAATAATCATGCCCACGGTAGCTCTTAGACTAGTTGAAAATAGGGGCGCAGCGACGGGGGAGGGTATATCGGTAATTATACCCCCCCAAAAAAAAACAGACTACCTTAAAATTTTCAATGTGTTTTTCAAAATTTTCAACGTTTTTAAGATTTATACCCTCCCCAATCAAATTATCCCCCCCAATGAAATTCTTGGCTATGCCCCTGGTTGAAAATCTGAAGAGAGAGGGGTCTTGTGGTAACATAGAGTTTGATTACATAATCGATGAAAGTCAAGAATCGCCGAAACAATTTGGAAAGCAGTAAAATAAGATAGGCCTAGGGCCCTAGGCCTACTTAGCGCAGGAATGAATGCCAGGTTGTATTGGACAAGGTCTGAATCATTGCACGGAAACCCAAAAATTGAATAACTCATGGCCAAATAATAAACTTTCTTTTAAAACATAGACAAAGGGTATGTTGTATTATATTTCATGGGGATAAAAAAGCATAGATCAGATTGTCGAATTTCATTGAAAAATTATTGACGTCAGAAATTGCTGAATTCGATTATACCTTCACCCATCCCCACGGCAGAGGCGTAGCCAGGGGCGGAGTGGGAGGGGTGCCCCAAAATCGGGTTTACGGTAGCAAAAAGTAATAGAACCATCAATATAGCTGTGATGACTTTTTTTAATTCGAGTATTTTCCTGAAGTTAAGGGGGGCGCCATCAATATGCTTTGTCTCCGCCTCCCCGGGCGCCGGACGCCCTAGCTACGCCTCTGGGCCCCACAGCAAATAGTTCTATCAAACGATAGACACTGCCGTCATATCCCGTCATCGCGGGCAGCAGGCCTAACTGAGGCCTAAATGACGCAATCATGATAGGCCCTATCAGTCCCATTAGGCCTATACTGCAATTTGCACTTTAGTTCTGCTCGTTTTCAAAACCCAATATTGCAATTATCGGAAAAGGCTTGAATTTTAAAACGTTACGCTGACTAATAACATTATTATATTGTCTTTGGCTAATTTTTGTTTAAAGTTGAAACTAAAACGTTAGCAGTCGGTTACTGTATTTATGCAAACGCGCAGTTAAACGCCGTCTCATTCGATAGAGGGCGATTCGATGTTTGTCAATCTAGGGTTGTCACTGGGGTTCATTTTTCTCGCGAAGGGCGAATTAATGACTATGAACGAACGGCGAATGAATGGACTGACAAAAAATGAATTTTTGGCTTTAAAATTTTCACTGGACTATATACATCATTGTATCTGTCGGTGTTTCGGCATTTGGGTGCACAAATTTGATTTTCATAGACCCTGGTATAAAGATCAATGGTGATTATTAAGGCAGACATGACTTCTATAGCGCTTTAAATTTTAATTTTAAGCGCTATAGAAGTTCTGTCTGTCTTAATATTTCTGTCTGTCTTATAGTATTACTGAAACACGCTGCTCAACGAGCATCTCCTGCCGGACATTCGTTCTGTGTCCGGACAATTCATCGCTTTCCAGCAGGACAACGCACCAACTTTCACCATGCTCATGATACGTTTGCAATTGCTGACAGCCGAGACACCGGACTTCATTGGTCCAGCACATTGGCCATCGAATAGTCCAGATCTCAATCCTGAGGATTACGAAACGAGGCTACTCTGTCCATATATATCCCTGTATATATATACCTGTATATATCTATATATCTACCTATATATATAT
>CM030847.1:2937776-2997776 GCA_018105865.1 Metaphire vulgaris | reverse complement strand
TATTTCGATTAATTCAAGCCTTTTATCGATTACGCAAACATTGCGCACTGCATATGTCGGCGCTGTTTATGGTTATATTTCTTATATAGTAGCCTTTAGGCCTCTAGCTATAGGCCTATATACGCTGTGCCTTGTATATAGTGTGGACCTACAGGCCTACAGTAGGGCCGTAGGCTGCTGAAATGCCTACTGTCGCCGTCGCCAGCAGTTGTCTTCGCTAATAAATGAGATTCATTCCACCCAGAGGCTAAAGATATTTACAAAACTTTGAAAAAAGCGTATATATAATACATGTACATCGGTTCGCATTGTAGGCCTATGTAGAATATACTATATATTAATTTTAAACGCAAAGACGGTTTCTAGAAATGTTATTGTGTGTGTGTGTATATATATATATATACACACATATATATGCATATGTTAAGTTTTTGTTCGTTTCATTAATAGCATAACAGTATACTGCGTACCGAAGAAATCATTATAATGCAGTCGAGCTGCTATATAGCAACCTCTGGCTCGTTAACGTGACAGGCGGTTGAAATAGAATACTGGTGCATGTGGCACGAGGGGTTAAAATTACAGGTGTTCGCTGGGGCGCAGAGGTCGACCCTCGTTCGACTAATTATCTCGTTGCCGCAAACCTACAATTATCTTGTCCCTCGAATGTCTAGTTAGCATCCAGTTAAAGCGATGATTGATTCTTTTTGAGAAACGCTTCTAAATAGGCATACATCAGCAGATACAAGTAAATCTATATATATCTATAAATAAATAAATATATAATATATATATATATATATATATATATATATATTCAAGTGTTGCATTTTACAGATTTATGCACTATGTCGATATCGCCGTTTTAATTTTCAGAATGGTCTAACTCTAACTATCTATAAATACACTGGTAAACCAACATTGCAGGCGTTTATATATATATATATATATATATATATATATATATATATATATATATATATATATATATATATATATATATATATATATATATATATAGTAAGGTTTAAACAGGCAAGACTTTCGAGTAGGCCATTATTACATTCATCTTAGCCTATAGTTTTCGAGCTATAAGAGCAAGAGAACACAGACAGGAGTGCATGGAAGAAATAATATTGCCCCAGCTGTCACAGCGTGCAAAGAAGGAGGAGGAGGAGAAGAAGAATACCATTCTCTGTAGTTTAAAAATGTCCAATTTAAGCAATATGTAGAATGCCACAGGCAAAAATCTGAATGCCAAGAACTTTTGATATACAAGAGATAGTGCCCTAATTTTTGAAAAAAAAACGTGATTACGAGGTCCTCTTCACTTGCCTGTCAAAAGTGCTATCCATTCGCAAGTCTGCCAATACCATTCTCTGTATAGTTTAAAAATGTCCGATTTAAGCTAGGCCCTATAGATAATGCCACAGGCAAAATTCTGAATGCCAAGCACTTTTTATATACAAGAGATAGTGCCCTAGTGTTTGAAAAAAACTTGATTACTAGGTGCTCTTCACTTGCCTGTCAAAAGTGCTAGTCATCCACAGGTCTGCCAATACCATTCTCTGTAGATTACAGAGGCGGGTCTAGAGGAGGGCAGGGGGGTTCAAATGTTCCCCTTGCGCCGAGGTGAGGGGAAGAAACACGTGCGAGGACCTTTTTTTGCTCGTCAGCACTATATGAAGAGAGAGTTGAGGGGCGCCAAAAACGATGTGAGGACGTTTTTTGCTTGTCAGTTGTTAGGGGCCCCAACGTACACTTTGTCCCCGGGCGCCGAATACCCGAGATCCGCTTCTGGGGCCTATATAATGCAGTATGTATAACATATATATATATATAACACTTAATAATAAATATTTAATATATATTATGTATATAAAATATAACAATATATCTACTTCGAATTTATACCCCAAATCAAATTCCTGGCGACGCCCTGCTCCTCCGACCTCGGCATATTCCTACGTAAGACTTATGTTACAGCAGTCTGCGTTTAAATGGTAATTCAATTAATAATAATAATAATAATAATAATAATAATAATAATAATAATTATTATTATTATTATTATTATTATTATTATATTATTATTATTAGGCCTATTATTATTATTTCGACGCGGTGAGCATTTGAACGCGGTGGGCATTCACAGTGCTTTTCATACAGTGGCGTCGCCAGGAACTTTTGGTTGGGGAGCAAAGGGGCTAGCGTGTCAGATTCCTTACCCACCCCGCACCCCTCCACAGAAAACTTTCTCACCGGATTTGCGCAAATCTGGTAGGTGGTCTGGGGCAGGTTGGGGGGGGGGCAGTTGCCCCATTTGCCCCCCCCCGTGGCGACGCTAATGACCCATTGGGGACGAACAAGCAGCCGAACTGTAGGTGTATACAGTGGTGCAGACTGCAGAACTATGAATTTTGCCTCTTTAAACATTAAATAGCTTAATTGAAAGTAAATTATTGAACAAACCCAAAAGTAAATAAAAATTATGGCTGAATTTATATCACTTCCTGATATAAACAAAGTAAGTAAGTAAGTAAAATCTTGTTAATTTCTTGTATATGTGTGCGTGTGTGTGTCTGTGTGTCACATAACGTTGGAGACAGAACTTTGGAGATATGGAGACATAAGGTTGGAGTAAGTAAGTAAAATCTTGTTAATTTCTTGTTTATATATAATATATATATATATATATATATATATATATATATATATTATCACAGAACGTTGGAGACATAACGTTGGAAACATAACGTTGGAGACATTATATATATATATATATATATATATATATATATATATATATATATATATATATATATATATATATATATATATATATATATATATATATATATATATATATATATATAGTCGTGAGTGACCAGGACAACGAGAAATGACAGCATCAACTTTTCATGCGCCTAACTTCGGTTCCCCAATATTCTAAGTGGATCGACGCCTTTGCGTTCCGACGTGCCTGTGATTAATATTTCATATTAATACTATAATGCGAATTCCATGGGACGATGGGACGGGACAGACATTATCATATAGCCTAAATTGCCGTGAGATGGGATGGGAATGGGACAAAAAAACTGTCTCATGGACAAGCCTGCGAATGCGTCTTTCCTTCGGCCGATATGGCCTATCCATTCTGATAATTTTGACGGTTTGATTTTGCCATTCATCCATCGGCTGTTACCGCTGGACGTTTTGCGAAACCTCCAACTCAGTCGGTGATTTACATAATTTGCAAAGAACCTTTCGATTGTTGCTATCGACATCAGGGCCGCTTTCATTTTTGCTCGAATTGGCAGAGCCGTTGCTAGGTGTGGAATGGGGGGCAAGGAAGCTACCCCAGGTCCCGTCCGGGGGAGGGGCAGAATCCATGCCTTGGTTTTATTCACGACGGTAGTCTTACAGCTAAGAAGTTTAAAACGCCCGCCGAAGGCATTGGCAGCATGTAGGGCCTGTGACAGGCAAAGAAAGGTCATCACCAGGGCGCGATTTGTAGGGGGTAAGAGGGTAATCTCCCCTTCCCACTACCCAACTGCATACCCCTACTGCTACATCCCCACCACTACACCCCCACTGCTACATTTCCCAACAACTACATCCCCCAAGCTCGACATATCCTCCCCCCCCACTGCTCCAGGTCACAAATCTCACCCTGGTCATCACTGCTAACTTTATTTATTCTCTTACCCCTCAAGATGGCGAAAAATCTGAAAAGCAGAAAGATTATCACCAGTTTTCAAACTATATTGGGGGGTTTAAATGTAGGCCCCCTATATACTTTGCCCCGGGCGCCTAATAGGGGAGGCTACTCTGGCCAAAGCTCTGTGAATTTAAGTTCGCTCTCCAAATTATCCTCCATAAAATGTTTCCTCGAAAATTCTCTAGGCCTGTAGGAAATTTGTCAAAATATGCGAAGCGGTTGATTTCCCTGGACCCTTATAGACCTAAAAACGTTCAATGACTGCCAGATCAGTGCAGACACTGACGTTGTGTTAGACGAGAGGAATTGTCGTTGATACTGACAGCTGGCAGATAAAGGCAGCAGTCTCGAAGGCTCGATGCTCGCAGAATATTACAGGGGCGGTTCTAGGGATCAAATCACATCATTCGTTGCGTTAAATCCCTCTGGCGAATGGCTTGGAAATGACTGAAAGTCTCCGACCAGTGTTTAATCTAGACTCCGGGGAAACTGACAAAGCCAGGGGGAAGTCAGCTAGGGGCTGCTGTTAGTTGATGTAGTATGCCAAAATTTCCGGGGGGATTTAAAGTTTCTGAAGGGGAAGGGCAATTTCCCCCCGGAAACGGCCTAGATTAAACCCTGTCTCTGACTCAGCGACATTGCGTTCATTTAGGCTATGATCTCAACTATATTCGATGAATGTCAAATATTGGTATAAATTGATTTGAAAGTGGGAGTTTAGCTCATGGTTGTCTTTCCAACGGCGTTGCAGCAATAGGGAAAGGACAAAGACAAGCAGAATGACGCTAGAGTGGCTGTTCTATCCTACAGCTAAGGGGTCGTCCATAAATTACGTAACGCGAATTTGGCACTTTTTTACCCCCCCACCTACGTCACGCGACGTCACAAAACGTCGGACCCCATAAAATATGACGTCACAACGGGCCGACCCCCCATTTTCGTCTTCTGAAAAGTCTTGACAAGCAAAATAGGCCATCCTTGTTTTTAAAAAGTCAAAGGTCATGACCTAAATTTTAAACGTCATGACCTATTTTTTGGCGTGACGTCACATTTACGGAACCCCCCCCCCGTCGTCACAAAGTCACAAATGGCCGGACCCCCTAACCGCGTGACGTAATTTATGGGCGTCCCCTAAGAGCAGGTATAAAACCATGAAAAGAAAAGCTCCAGATAGAGAGGAGTGGCAACACTGGAATATGGAACCTCTTGTGCAGATCATTCAAAAGAATGTAATGTTTGATTGAAATCTAATTCTAATATATAGAATTATTGATGAATCAAAAAATAAAGTTTTACCCAGACTTAGCTTATAAGTAGAAACACAAAACAAACAGTTTGCAAACATGTAGTCAAGTTTATTTTGCATAAATGAACTCAATAACTCTCCCAATGCAGTTTTAATACAGAAACATAAATTATTGAAAACTCATCCAAGTCTGTTGAACTGAACTGAGAATGTGTTTAAAAGTGCAAAATAACGAATTATGAACCTGGGCTTGTTTAGAAACTTATAAATGGACTTTCCTCATCAAAACTTTGACAATTTTCCAGCAACATAGCTTAATATCACAAGATATCACAATTCTCGGCATCTTATGAAGATAACCTCACCTGCCATGGTCATCAGCTGTAAAGATAAAACTGTGGAGAATTTTAATATGTGTGTTGGATGTCAAACTAGTTCCAGATTTGTTTCCACAATATATTTGTCTAATTTCATAGACATATTGGAATTCATCAACTCACAGTGCTGAGGTTGGTACAGTATAAGCATACCAAATAAATACTTCAAACAACAATAATTAATGCAACAATGCACTGAATTGCACAAATAAGATTATTCAAAAGCAGAAACTAATTAGGAAAATAATTCTTTAGTCAAATGTTTATAATTCTAAGATTTTCAAAAGCATTCACTCAACAGAATGTTCATATTAAACTTAAGTCCAGCTGAGGATTAACCTTCAAATACAGGCTGTATTCTAAAATTTACACTACAACATGCTCTTCAATTCCATCACTACACAAGAAAGGTTTTGTACATAAAGAAAGTGCAAAAGAAATAACCACCTTCAGCATCAAGCAATGTTTCGGTGAAAGTGCATTTCAAGCGTACATCATTTTAGCCATTTCTGACATTTTCTTTGGGATGTGAAAGTAGTGTTCAAAGTATCCCGTCAGTTCATCCAGTTCGTCCATCAAACAGTCGTTCACGAGCGCCTGCTGTGAACACGGCATTGTCGACAGGTGATGGCCGGACTGCGAAGAATCCGAGGCGGTTCTCAAGGTAGATGGCACATCGTCGTCCTCTGCAAGTAGAACAGACTTAAGATCGGCCAGGACGATGTCCGCCTTCTGCTTCGACACATTCTTTCTTCTTCTTCGTCGGTCGGCGGAGACATCAAGCGCGGTTCTCCGGCCAAAGCTTCTGAACGTCGACGAGGCGAAATCGGCGGCGCGTTCGTTCGGGCCGATCGTGACGTCCGCCAGACGAGCCAAGTCCCCGAAATCCGCTTTTGCCCCCTCTTCTTGACCCCATGCAGACGAATCCTGAATGATGCCAACAGCGTCGGCAGCAGCGGCTGCCAAGCTCAGGGAGTTCGATTTCTTTCTGCTGACGAGGCAGTTCGTCACAGCGTCCACATTCAAAGCAGTCGCCTTTCGCTTCGACGCCTTGACAACCCCACCGGACTGCCTCGGCGGCCAACGCAGAGTGACGCAATTTGAATTCTGAGATAGAGGCAGCACTGCATTGTCCAGCTGCTTCTGCTGGGTACAGCGACAGTGGCAGTCAAAGCAGGACGCGTGAGTAAGAGACAACTTCTCAAGTGAAATCAGGTCAGAATCTTCATCGTTAACCGAGTCTGCCATGTTTTGACAGTAAACTGAAAATTTAAAAAAAATTATAAGATTATTGATTCGTGAACTTGCAATCAAATTGTTATTTGATAAAATAGAAATTCAATGATCACTCATCTAAAGCTGCGTCTTCACTTCTTATGAAAGGTTCTTTCCTCAAAACGCTTCTGATGCTATCTAACCTGAATGCTATGTCAATAATGTCATAGGCCTATCTTTGTCATAATAACACTGCTTGTCGTCTGGACAATGCTTTCCTGATGAGAAGTCCCGTCAGGCAAAGCTGCTTTGGAAATTTGGTGGCATACAAAGCTCTGGGTAATCTTCAACTTTATCATCGGTAATTATTTTTCATTGGTCGGTCCTTTTTTTAACCGTGTGTAAGCAGAAAGCAGAAAGGTGATTTCTTGTTGAGGTGCCTGATCGTTGCGCAAGCACTCTGCAACATTTCATAGAACATATTCTGCCTCGGTAACACATAATTTCAGAGGGATGAACTGCATACTCAAACATCGAGCGAATTGGACACGGAATTTATGGACAAACGTGGAATTCATGAACAGTTCATTGTTATACACCACGTGTCTTATTTGCACGAGTTTATCATAACCGTTTCCGTGCAGAAGACCTGTTTAAGAATTTCATTTTCACTCTATGTGATAATTATGCTTAAGAGTAACATTCTCCTGTGAATAAATAACAGTTGTTGTACTCATTAACATTCTCCTGTTATTAAATAACTTCTTGTATTTCAGCACAACTTTTAATACAGATGCATTGCAAAATTATTCAAATATAATTACCGACGCTAAAGTTGAAGATTATCAAACTGTTTACCTTACCAAAAACCATGGGACATGTCTGCCATTCCAACAACAAATTAACATTATTTTTGCCTGATCGTAATTCTGTTCATTAGTACACTTAATGCTGGGCGATCGAGATACATCTGCACATAAGGAACGGTTTCTCGCCAGGCGAGAAAATTCCAAAGCTTCAACAGGGACGACTTCTCTCCAGGGAAGATTTGCTCATGAAATTTAATCATCCCAACTTGTAAGATAAAAAAATAATATCACTAACAATATACAAAACAACATGTATTGACTGTCACTGGTTTCCCAAACTGAACAATAATACTACATCATGCACAATACATTGACATCAAAAGAAAAAAAGTTAAACAAAAATATAATAACCAATTAGCTCAAAATTAAAACTAAGATTAATTGCAATGTTCCGTGAAGTATTTAGGCCAACAGAGTTTTCGTTTTCATTTTAAAACCCATAAAACCAGCATTCAATCGGATAACTTACAAATTGATCCGATATATCTGAGGTTGATGAATCGCGATTCTACCAAAAATCAATAAAATGTAGAATCAAATCAAAAGCTTTAACGATAATAAAAGATTTTACGACACAAACATCCCATTGAATCAAAAACTGCGCATCTACAGGCAAATAAGTAGGTTAGACACCCGAGGACAATGGAAAATTACTGTATATTGCGTCTTCTGGTTCTGACTAAGCATGCGATTGAAACTATTTTTTTAAAACTACCTGGTGTTCCATATATAGCAAAGCAGAAATGCTACTAAGTTATTTCTAAATCTATTTGCCGGATTTCAAGTAATTGTTTTAAAATAACTATCTTTATTTGCATGATCCAGCAGTGGCGGCTCCAGGATTTGGCAAGTGGGGCCGTTGGGGTGGCAACTTCTAAGCATGGGGCAACCATTTATTGATAGATATGTAGTAGTAGTAAGCTTAGGTTTCCAACAGGTGGCCTCTGGGGGTCAGGCATTCAATAGAGGCACGGCCCCTCTGGCCCCTATGTGGAACCGCTACTGTGGTCCAGACACGGTTTTTCTTAGCGTAAAAAGCAGTGCTATGGACTAATGCAATTTGGCCAAAATGACAATTGAGCAATTGTGTTTTGCTGGTGTAAGGTTAAGGTTGCGCTATAGAAATTAGGTAGACGTTTTGGCCATCGTCGAGTGTTTCTATGCTTCAGCGTCTGCGTCTCGAATGGAGGAGCATCATAAATATTAATAAAGACGATGATACATGCATTATTATTTTTTCGTAGTAACTTAGTATTGTTGTAACTCTTCTCTTGATTGATCGCTCTTTAGTGAATATTATTTGTGCTTTTCTTAGTTTTATTTTGCCATTCGAGTTGAAACCGAACGAAAAAGGAGTCAAAATCTGAATTGCGACAGACGTTGTCGGTCCAGTTGGTTTCTCACTTTATATAGCGCCATAATTTATTTTGACGATGAACAGTTCGAGGGCGCGCGGAATGTCGTGAGTTTCTGCCTTTAATGTATTTGTTTCTGCAATTGAGCTGCGCGTCGTTAGGCAAGAGGCTAGCTTTAGTCGTGTGCAGAG
Organism: Metaphire vulgaris; assembly: GCA_018105865.1. Classification (NCBI taxonomy): domain Eukaryota; kingdom Metazoa; phylum Annelida; class Clitellata; order Crassiclitellata; family Megascolecidae; genus Metaphire; species Metaphire vulgaris. The sequence goes on along the minus strand of CM030847.1, from coordinate 2,988,799 downwards.
GCCAGTGGCGGCTCCACATGGGGGAGCCCGGGGGCCCGTGCCCCCTATTGAATGCCTGGCCCCCTGTGACCCCCAGTTGGGACACTATACTTACAGTAACTTACTACTACATACCTATCAACAAATGGTTGACCCCATGAAGTATCCACCCCCACCCCACTTGCCAGATCCTGGGGCCGCCAATGCAGTAGGCATAATATTAACAGTAACTTTGATAGATATGTAGTAGTAAGTAGGCCTGCAAGGTGCCAACACGGGGCCACTGTGGGGGCAGGCCCTCCAGGCTCCCATGTGGAACCGCCACTGCCAAGACTCACATTCACGGTTATTCTATCTCCATTTAATAAATTTGTAACCCACAATGCTTGGAAAAATTAACCATTCCTCAGCCTCTTCACATCCAACCCAGGATATTTGACCATCAAAAGAGCGTGCCCCTACCTTTGTCCATCAACTGCTGTAACCCTGAATACCAATACATGACATGAAGATACATTTTATGTCAACGTCTATTTAAGAAGATGGTAGGGCCTCATACTGCATAAAATATCGCCATCCCTGGCTAGTGGCTGCTATTGATGTCTTGGTGTGTCTTATGTAAAGAATGCTGTGGTTGATAATGGTCACCGAGGTACTTGGGGTTGAACTAACATTGGGGAAAATGAGTAGGCGGGCCTTTCGAGCACAGTGGAGTAAAATATCTTGGTAGTTTTGAGTGCATCATCCATGCTGGGGTCAAGATGTCATGATAGGGACAAGTCCCATTCCCCATCGGCCCATCCTAATGCAATCCTGTTTATGCCAGTTCATCTTGTGCACTGTTGAATAGTTAGCAGGGTTGTTAACAATGCTGTACTGCTAAAATGTACTGCCAATACCAATACCAATACTGTATGATAAAAGTATTGCCAATACCAAAACCAAAATGAAATTGTATTGTCTAAATTGATACCAGTACCAATACTTTTGTCCGCAACAAATAAAGATGATTACTTTTAAAGAATAAACTGTAAAAAAGCATGCAATGTAAAACAGAAAAAAGACTATGACAACTTGCAGCCATCTTTAACAGCACGTAAGAAAACAATATTTTCAAAATGATTATTGCTGGCATTCACTATGCATTAGTTTAAATGAAATTCAAACTGATTAGTGGTTACTGACTGAGTCTGCAGTCTTGCCCCCAACACTATGAAGCGAACACAGAAAAGCTTTTTTATCATTTAAAAATAGTTAAAAATACTAAAAATCTGTATCCAATGGTTGATGGCACCTTGAACCCCAGCCAGGGTAGGGTGGGTCGCAAGGCATGATGGGGGAATTAGGACGTGATAGGTTTGTTTATACTTAGGGGCAAGCTCAAACGGGTGTCGTGTATTGCTGATACATTTTCACTCTAAAAAGTATCGGCAATACACAAATCAATACTTGATTTAAAAATTATTGGAAATACAGTTTGCGATACTGAAAACGTATCGCCGATACATTATCGGGGATACTTAACAACCCTGACAGCACCTGTGGATGGCAATTTGAAGACTTGACATGTGTTTAACTGCCGTATGTTCATGCTGCTTTGCTTTGCATTTATGTTGGCAGTGCATCTGGTCTGAGTCTCTACCAGGTTCTAGGACTGACCAAGCAGTGCTCCAGAGAAGAAATAAAGAGATCTTACCGCAAGGTAGACGATGAAAACAGTGTTTTAGTTCAAGGTCATTTGGCTGCTAGATCTTCTTTCTTTATCTCTTCCCAGCTAGGCTGTATATGAGTTTGTCTAGGGAAGATGTAGCGATTATAGGCCCAATATAAATAGTTAGCATAACTTGGCATTTTTAAAAATTGGTTATTTGTAGTGATGAGAGGTCACTTTCAACAGGCCAACCACTTGCTGTTAATCAAGATTTTCATTTGGCAATCTTACATTGTTTCCAAAGTTTAAATCTTGTTCATGTTGTGCCCACACTAATTTTCATGATTTAGGATTATTTAGGAACAAATTGACACTCATGAATATGATAATTTATAGCACTATGCTCTCATTGAAGTCCCATATACATGTGGCTGATGTTAATTATATATTTAGCTTGCTCTGAAATATCACCCAGACAAGAATCTTCAAAACCCAGAAGCAACTGCAAAGGTATTTACAATGCACAGTTGTTTTCTTTTTGTAAGATCTTCTTCAGTTGATGAAATCTTGAATCTTTTATTCAAGAACCTTGTTTGGCAAACAATTAGCCTCAAAGACAGAAATATTTGACACTAGATAAATATATTGTTATTACTACTACTACTACTACTACTACTACTACTACTGCTACTACTACTACTACTACTACTACTACTACTACTACTACTACTACTACTACTACTACTACTATTAGACTACTACTACTACTACTACTACTACTACTACTACTACTACTACTACTACTACTACTATTACTTTATTATTATTATTATTATTTATTATTTATTATTATTATTATTATTATTATTATTATTACTTAATGGGAAATATATGACATATCTGTACACTTTGCCATAGGTAAACATTGTGGGGTTGAGCTCTGACCATGCATGAAGTCTCCAGTGGTTTGTTTACCTTTTGGAGATGATGTGGTTAACAAATACAGAGGTGCTGCTGAAATGCTGATTGTATGAAATTTTGAAGTAGTGAAATGTTGTAATGATATCTGTGTTTTAACGAATTCCAGTTTCAGGAGGTGAATTTTGCCAACAGTGTTCTGAGCGATACGACCAAAAGAGGAATTTACGACCGTTACGGTTCAATTGGACTGTACGTTGCGGAACAGTTTGGTGAAGAGAATGTCAACACGTACTTTGTGCTGACGAGCCCCTGGTGCAAGGTTGGACTCGATCTCTTCACGACGGAATACAAAAAATACGTTTTACCTCTCGTAAAATGACACTGAACATTTGTTAATTAATGCCATCTCACATATGGGGCATTAGCAACTTGGCCTGAAGGGTTAACATGAACACCAAAGTTACTTAATAATTTATGGGGCGTTAGACAGGATAGGAAGCCAGGCCTTTTAAATAGAAATTTATTGTTAATTATGAAAGGTTTGACAAGAGTTTTGATGGGAATTTTTCGATGTGACTATCTCTGTTAGCAGCTAGTAGATGCAAGTGCATTTGTGTTTTGCTTGTAGGCATTGTTTGTCTTCTGTGGTGTTGTCACTGGATGCTATCTGTGCTGTTGCTTTTGCTGTTTCTGCAACTTCTGCTGTGGCAAATGTAAGCCTCGACCTCCGGAAGAAGATGGCCGATACGCCAACCTGCACGTGAGCTTTCAATTCATTCGTATTCATTGCATTCTGATTGAAAAAGAATCTACATTTTACCTGAATTTAGTTGCATTGTCTACATATTCTTATATGCCAACCTATATGTGTGTGTGTGTGTGTGTGTGTGTGTGTATATTATGGGATGAGTGAGGATGTTGATGGAATTTATTATTATTATTATTATTATTATTATTATTATTATTATTATATTGATTATTATTATATTATTATTATTATTATTATTATTGGGAGTTTGATGTGTTGGCATTGTAGGAGGAGTACAGCAGCCCTGAGCACTCACCAGAGCGTGAGCAACCACCGATATTCATTCAACCATCTGCATTGTCTGATATGAGCGTGAGCGCAGCCGGTAACTCGGCCGCTGTGACCATTGAACTCAGTGAGAAGTCATGTCTCTCGTCGCAGGGGCAAGCGGCGTACGGTGTAGATGTCCAGAACACATGAACATTACATCAAGGGCTGAATTTTAGTGTAAAGTTTACGATGTTACTGATAGACTACCGGTATTGGCTCGCTGTAAATTCCTTGTTCTATCACTTGTACAGTAATGTAAGTAAAGTAAGTGAGTAAGTAAAACACGAAATTTCTATATAGCAAATGAAGATGCTTAAATCTCTGAATTGCTTGTTAATAATATTGATGATAAAAATAGTAATGCACTTCTATAGCACCATTTCTAATACCCTTAGCATCAATCGATGATGCTCCAAACACTGACCGAAAAAGGCCAAAGTCAATTCAGGCATCAATCAGTGGGAGACAGCAAGGCAGGAGATGGAGGAAAATCGATGAGAAAAGGCTCTCTTGCCAGTTTCACTTCTACTTTGGACACATTTAGCACTGAGTCAGTAAGTCCTATTGGATGTTTTTGGGTGATTTAAAATGGAATTTAGGTTCTGGGGTCAGCCAGTTGTATACACCGATAGACCAGTTTTGAAAGCAAGTCTTTGTTTGACAGGGAGCCAGTTAAAATTTTTAAGGATGGGTTTGTTGTGGTCGTGCTTGGGTTTTGCTATTTAAAGTGCTATCAACTGAAATGGGGTTGATGCCATTAAATTGATTGAGATGACTTGAGGCTCCAAGGAGGGGAAGTGCAGTCTATGAAAGGCTTCTATTATAAGGGAAAGTCTATGATTGTAGATGGAAGATTATCCAGTGATGATGATGTGGATGTCTTGTCAAAAGTAATGAAGCATTATTATGCATCATCATTGTGGTGCAAATCACTTCACTCCGTCATTTCCGTGGCTTTATTTTGTCTGAATTGAGAATTTTGTTGAAATGTTGTTGCAGATTGATTAAATTTGGTTTAGGAGATGTTTAGTTTCTCTAGAAGCATTCAAACGCCTTCAATATTTTATCAGCACAAATTATCACTACTTGTTAATAAGTTTATATTGATAATAAGTCTACATTGATAATAAGTCTACATTGGCTAATAGTGGATATTACGAATCGTTTAATAGCTTTTCTGATAATGTAGCTGTAGTAATGGCACAAATTTTAATACAGAAGCAGATGGGCATTCTGATTTTTTCTGTAGATTGTGAACTTTGACTGTGGAATGGATTGTGACCTCATAGTGACATGTTTATTATAGGATTTTTTCTTTTAAATGTCTTGACATTCACATTATTAGCTTTCGTTACTAGTCGAAGCTGATCACATTTAGCAAAGTCTCAAATGCAGCAATGGTTACAGACCTGCGGCTAACACAAGCGACAACGTGAATTTCTCGCTACGGAAATTATCTCTTTCACTGCATTGAAGATTCTTGAGTTAGAATGGCCATTAGAGGATAGTAATTAAGCATAAGTTAAAGTTGCATGGCTATCAGGTTCAGAGTATAAAGGAAATCCATGATTGTTATGCAATGAATGGCATAACTGAATGTTACTGTGGTTGGCTACCTCACTTTAAATGGAGTGCTGTTGACAATTGCACTAAATTACGCTAATGCCTAGAGCTGATTTACGTATAGTTGCAGCGGAATATATTTGATATTTCTGCAGTTGTTACAGAATCTTTCATCATCATTTTCATTGCTTGAATCTTTGCATCCGATTTCTGACGCAGGCATTGTGTTGATGTGTTTCATATTCTAGTAACAGTTTTGTATATTTAAAGAATCAGTCAACTGTTTTTGAATTGTTGTTACTATGCCACTTCCATTAAGGGCTCATCCATATAGTATGTACACATCCATATAGTACGTACACAAAAAAGGCATATTTTCAACCCTCCCTCTTTTGCATATACCGTACAGAGGCAAAATCTCCAAGATCCAATCCCCACTCAGTGCATATGTACTACGTGGAATCGTGGATGGACCCTAACTAAATTGATAGAGCGAAATTATTATTTAGAAATAGAATAATTTATTTTAAGAATGTATTTGTCAATATTATTTGGGATTTATCAATTGCTACTAAATGATGCAACTTTAGGGGGGGAGAGAGAGAGAGAGAGAGGATTTTGCATTTTAACTTAGGACATTTCAGAGGGACACTTCTAAGAATCCATTTACTTTGGCCCTTGAGACATCAGCCTATAAGACGGTGAATATCTTGCTGTTGTCTTCCTACTAGGACTTTTATTATTAGGCAATAACTGATATACTGTAGAGCAGGACTATTAGATACCTAAATAAAGGTTATGAAAGTGTTACTTAACACAGAAAATGCCGACATGTACTTGCATTCCAAACTGAAGTGACATAGAATTTCACAATCAATATACATACATGTATGTGGTTCCAGTGTCAAACCTTAAAAAGGCATATTTGTCAAACCTTAAGTAAAAAAGATTACACAGATTATTATATACAAGTTCTGAAAGCTCAAAAATGCTTAACTATGACTTGATCATAATTACTGTACACTTGCAAACATTGACAACTACCTCTGTTCACAAATTTCCAAGAGTTTCTTAAAATATGAACATTTCTGCTAAAATTCCGGTGTAAGGTTCGCTAAAGAAGCAGATTGTAGCAGAGTATGAATGCGAACGTAGCAAGTTTAGCGAATGTCATCGTTGTCTGTCTAGTAGCAGTGTTGCATCCATCCTTGTCATTGCAGAAGCAGAAGGTTTTCGAGGTGTCGTACGGCTTCGTTGGGTCATTGTTGCGGCCTGGTTGGCAGTAGTTCTGGCGCTGTACGGTTGGCAACTTCTCACGGTGACGCGTACTGTGACGAAGGATCATCAAACATTCCCTCGTTATCACCTCATCGGCTGTCAACAGAATCCCACAAAGCTTTGCATGTTAGAAGGAAATATCGAAGTACATAACTATGCAAAAGAGTTGTCAAAACCTATATCCTGTGACTCACAACAAAATTTATAGATGTTTCCATGATCAGCTACAGGAAATGCACAAAATAACATTCTACTATCCAGTGGCATAGCCAGGATTTCCGGAAGGGAGGGTTTTGGATTTTGGTTTTAATCGTGACCAACACCAACTTTTAAAAATCTCGACAAGCAAAAAATGTTATCATCTCCAGTTTTCCCTTACAAGCCACAAAAGAGGTCTTCGCATCTTAAAGACCGTTACATTCTACATTCTATACCCAAGGAGGGTTTGACCCCCAAAGTTGCGTCAAAAAATTAAAAATGCACGGAGACTTTAAAATAATTCGTTTTCGGCAGCCAAGGGGGGTTTTAACCTCCAAAATCCCCCTTGGCTACACCACTGCTACTATCATGTATTCAGGGGCGGCGCTGGGTTTGTTGGCTGGCTGGATCTAATGTAATCTACACAACCAGGACCAGGCTCAGACTACCCCTCCGCATCACCCCACCCCAAATCATTATATCTCTGCAGATTTGAACGATTTGTTCGGGTGTCCCTGCCCGAGACTGGGTGTGTCCGGACCCGCGGACACAAGCTCCTAGCGCCGTCCCTGGTAGGCTATAGATATGCAAAAATTCAGAAGTGATGAAACGAATTAAAACCACATATTCTTGTGTCCCCATCTTTGTTGTGTCAAAACGTACTAGAATTGTCAATATATTCTGTCACAATTTATTTCTAGAGCTTTCGAAATGCCACGAAAAATAATGAGCCATTTGAAACGACACTATACACAGTGTTTCAGAAATCTATTCTCTGTCAAATGTCTAAAAATCAATCGAGAGACAAGAGAGCTGGTTTCTTGTAATACAGGTTTTATAGACCACAAAAATATGATAAAATTGATACCCTGTTTGAAATTGGATAATGCAAGGACCAGTGCTACAGTAGGCTATAGATATGCAAACATTCAGATGAGTGATGAAACGAATTAAAACCACATATTCTTGTGTCCCCATCTTTGTTGTGTCAAAACGTACTAGAATTGTCAATATATTCTGTCACAATTTTTTTTCAAAATGCCACGAAAAATAATGAGCCATTTGAAACGACACTATACAGTGTTTCAGAAATCTATTCTCTGTCAAATGTCTAAAAATCAATCGAGAGACAAGAGAGCTGGTTACTTGTAATACAGGTTTTATAGACCCCAAATATATTATAAAATTGATACCCTGTTTGAAATTGGATAATGCAAGGACTAGTGCTACAGTAGGCTACAGGGCGGCACTGGGTTTTGTTGGCTGGATGGGTCTAATGTAATCTACACAACCAGGACCAGGATCAGACTACCCCTCCCCATCACTCCCACCCGAAATCATAATTTCTCTGCAGATTTGCACAATTTGCTCGGGTGTCCCTGCCCGAGACTGGGTGTGTCGGGACCCGCGGACCCACCCCCACAGCGCCGCCCCTGCATGTATTTAGTGCAGTCATTGAATGCCTGAAAATAACTACCGGTAATTTATCATTAATGATGAGAAATTTAGAAAGTGACCTACATCCAATTCGCTCAATGACCTTGACGCAGAAGTTCTCTCCTCCATACTGATCAGGTGGAGGACAAGTATGCCACCTCTGCAGACGGATGCTCAGTTCCTTCCCACATCCAGGCTGTGAACTTACACATCGGTAGCACTGAAGAGCCACAGCTATAGACAAACACACACACAAACACACAGGAACAGGTTTAGCACCAGCAATAAACAGATGCCACTAAAACCAGAACCTTCCTTTGTCAGAAGATACCTTAATAATAATAATAATAATAATAATAATAATAATAATAATAATAATAATAATAATAATTGTTATTATTATATAATAATAATTTTATAGTATCAGTTATAATACTCAAGGGTATCAATCATTGACAATCAATGATACTCCAAATCCACCTGTAAGAGTCCAGGTCATTCCAGAGATCAGTCAGTGGGAAACAGCAAGACAGACTATGGAGAATAGGTCAACTGGGTGAGATGTGTCTTAAGACTTGATTTGAAAGTATTCAGTTTGTTGAAACTTTGAAGATCTAACAGTTGAGGGAAGAGAGTTTCAGATGTTGGGCCTGTTACAGAAAAAGCCCTCTTGCCAATTTCAGTCTAAGGTTCTCGGTATGTCAACATTTAGCAATGAATCAGCACATCTTGTTGAAAGAGAATGTTTTGGGTGATCTAACATGGACAGCATGGACAAGATATTGATATTGGCAAAATACTAAAGTGAGATGGAATATTTTTATTGCGCTAAACAATAGTAAACATGCAATTTGAAGTGATGATGAATCTGATACTCATTAAAATTAAGAAATGCTACTTGGCCTACAGATATTTGTTTAGATGATCAAGTTCATTGAATCATTGTTCAGAACCCTGCATCTGAACAGAGCTGTTTACATTTCGTTCAAAACGGCATTTCCAGATTCACGGAGCACTCACCTGATGATCTGATCATCATAATATGCCACCGATACTTTAGCGGCAGTGGCGGCTCCACCGGGGCGGTGTGACCATTTTCCTGAGTTTTGCCTGCCCCTGAGAGTCTGATGACTTTTTGTTGGGACCCTATAGTATTATTAATGCTATATACATTGAACAGCAAATGGTTGGCCCCCATGATTGCAAAGTTGCACTGTCACCAACGCCCCAAATTTTTTCAAAAATCCTGGAGCCGCCACTGTTTAGCGGTCTATCATTGAAGAGAAGACTCTTTTCCATAGCTTACAGCTGTAGGCAAAGGGGCTGGCATGGCCCTGCTCATCGCGACGAATCCAATATTTAATTAATAATGAAACTCTGTACACAACTTATTTTAATACAACTTACCGGTTTGTATGAGAAATAAGAAAGCGATAATATCAGCTAGAAACGGTGGCATGTTTTACGATCGCAATATTTCCTGCTTTTTAATCCGGTTTACGGTCCAAACTTTCGCCTAATTGAATACAGGTACACGATCAGTTTTACCTGTATGCAATACCTCTTATTATTAACCGATCATATGAGATCGTCGAGATACCCGTTGAGCGCCTACTTTTGTAGCGCTGCTATTTGAAATCATAAGATCAAAGCAGAATAACATAAATTTCAGAAATGTTGATCAATATCATCAGGTGATTTCAGTGGCGTAACTACGCCTCAGTAATTACTTGGCTATGGAAGCTATGGTAATTGTCTCCGTAATTAAAGGGTTACTTTGTTTTGTGTCCGGGCTGATTTTCTCTTGATGTACTGCCAAATTACATACTCAAAGAATGCTTTGATGTCCTTGGTCCAGTTATTCTGAATTTTATAAATCTTTCACTAAACAGAAGGCCGCTTTCCGTCTTCTTTTGCTAATGCTGTGGTCCACCCCAGTGGCGGCTCTAAGGATTTGGCAAGTTGGGGGGCCGTTGGGGGCAACTTCTAATCATGGGGGCCAACCATTTGTTGTTTCCGTAATTATGTAGCATTGTTTTGTGTATATTGAGGGTCCTTGATGGGGCCCACTACATACTCAAAGAATGCTTCAATAGGGGGTCGTTATTCTGAATTTGATAAATCTTTCACTAAACAGAAGGCTGCTGGAGCTTCTTTTGCTAATGCTGGTCCACCCTGATAAAGAAATCATCCCTCTTACCTGCCTATATCCAGCTTAAAATTTTTGTCAAAGATTGTTTAAGATTCTCGAGAGAATGGTTGCAAATCAGATTCCCGCCCATCTGTCTTCAAATGATCTTTACCTTCGCTCAGTGTTTATTCTAGCCACCTTGACATGGGGGGATTTTGAAATTTTTTTTTTGGGGGCAAGGTCTGAGTCTCCACACTTTGGAGAATTTCCATCCCCCAGCCAACATATAAAAATGGGGGGATTTTAAAACTGGGGGGGGGAATTCCCTCCAGAGAAGGCCTAGAATAAACACTGCCTTCACTTTCAGTCGGCATAGACCTATCGTAAATATCATTCTACTGAAACTGCTCTGCTCTCTGATAGACTGAGACACCCAAGTTGGTATGTTGTGGTGAACTGGCAAATGAGAGACCTGCCACTTCAACATATAAGCAAAATCTAAATCTTTGAAAGTGAAAAATATATTTCCAAAGTATATTTGACGAAAATGCTACAAAACCATGTATTATCATCATCAACAGAACACAAAATGCCATTTTCAGTTACGCTATTACTAGCATAAATTCTATAAGTTTTTCAAGCAAAAGTCAAATGTCATGGCCATTCACACTAAATGTGCTTGTTACATTTCAGAAATACTAAACAACAGGGGTTAAATGGAAGTCTGGATTAATAAATAAGTAAGGAGACTAGACTATGTGTTGATCAGGCATGATTCGTTGCCTTGATAATGACAAGAGGGCTGAGGCAGTAGGCAACCTTCAAGCTGATAGTCAAACAGCGCAAATGCGCAATCTTCTTGTTAAATTCCATAGCGTGATCACTTGGCCCCGAGTACAAGGCCAAGAACTTTACTCCAGAGGCCAAAGACAAGGTCTGAGGCCAAGGTCAAGGTCATGTATCCCGAGGCCAAGGACAGTGTCACTCGAGGCCATGACCTCGAGGACTCCAAGTCTGAGACTAGCATGATTGTGTATAAGAATTGCATATACGGTAATATGGTCTGCAATAGTGCTTCATAGTCTTAATCGACAGTAATATCATCCAAAACTTTTTGCCGCTGGGACTAAGCTGAAGAAAGATCACCACAATCCAGGTCCTTGTTGGACTTTTCAGAACTGGTCATTCTAAGTGTTGACGCCTCTTTCCTGGAACCTGGGTACGCTCATGGTTCTGGTAAATTGAAAGTACCATAGTGGGGTATTGAAACTACCTCGCCCAAAGTATCTGGAATTTTAATCTGAAGAGCGTATACCGGTTCCTGCAGCACGTTAAAAATTCCCCATAAATTCATCAAAATAGGTTCCATCAATAATTGTCCTCTGCCATTTGGATTGCTTTGAGTATTTTTTTAGAATCTACACATGCACTGAAAATACTGCACTCAGTTAATGACCAGTAGTCTTCCATGAAGTCTCAATTCGGCATCACCACCACCATCACCGCCACTGCCATCATCATCTCTAGGCAAAATTATAGTGGCGCCATAGAAGTTGATTGATTCAAGTGTCCTTTTCCTTCAGGATTCACGAAATGATTCGTATATTCGCATACAGATGGACTTCATCGCTGGATTCAATTATCGGATTCAGGATCTTTCGTCTAAATGTATCGTCTCATGCAGTCGAGTACCGTAGCGGGGTACTTCCTCGAGTACCTCCTCGCCTCTCGTCGCTCTTTTGATGGTGGTGCTGAGTAGCACCTTGGTTCCCTGTTTGCACCTTGCACCGCTGCCTTCACCTGAACTGGCGCCTGAACTGTCGACTGGTTAGTGCCATGGTGCAGCAGGGTTCGTGACCCCAGTGCCCGCAGGTAGATGTCCATTCCCTCGCCCTTGACACGGGCTGCCGGGTTGGGTCGCCGGCGACTTTTCCGGCGATGACCAGGGCGCACACTCCTGTGTTCCACTGTGATTTTCCACTGCAGCTTTTGGTTCCGGGTTGTTCCGGTTTCAACGGAATGGAGACCAGATACGGATCGCCCTTGAAGACAGTTCCTTGGTTTCGCTCGTAGTTCTTCTCTGCTTCCTTCGTTGGTAGCTTCATCCGTGGCTTTTCCAGCGTCCGTTTGGCGTTGTGCTCTTCGTCGAGACAGCCTCGCATGGTGGACCCGCGATGTCTGCTCTCGTTCCTCTTTGCTTCTTCGGTGGGAAGTCTCGCCCTTGCCCGCTGCTCCTCTGGGCGCTCGGATGATCCGCTCACCGCGTGAACCAGGACTCCGCCTACTGATCCCCCCTGGCTGCGCTGTTGATTCGCAACCGCTTCCTTTCCAATGATCCGATGTTTTTGGGCTGAAGCCCTTCTTCCATTGGCAGCGGCTGAAAGAGACCGGGTGGTGGGGGTTGGTGGTTGGGTTGTGGCATCGGCCATTGAGTGGTGTTTAACGGGGAAGCTTTCCAGCCAGAGGGTTCCCCAGTTGCGTTCGCGGTAGTGACCGGCGTCGCTGGAAAGGCCCATTCTGAAGGGCGGCTGTGGGTCCAGGTAGGGTTCGTTCAGCTCCGGTTGCATAATAGCCTTGACGGCTTCTTTCAAATGCTGCTTCGCTAATGAATCTTCTGTCTGCATTTCTGCAATTTAACAGCAAATGGTGAATCAATCAACATTCATCTGGATATTTATTTAAGTTAAACCTTTTCTGCATATTTATGTTGATGGAAAGCATAGGCGGATTTTATTATAGGCTAGGGTAGGCTTAAGCCTACCCAACTAATCCCACCAAAACAAAAACATTGTTTTTTTCCATCAACACCAGGTCTGTCGCGTGCCGGGTGGCACCCCCAGACCCCCATGCTAGCCTACCCAAATATTAAACTCTAAATCCGCCTATGATCAGTGTTGGAGTTGTGAAATTTGAGCTGGGGGGGTTGATGACTGAATTTCAATGCATGACAGAAACTGCACGTACCAGATATGCGATTTTTGGGAGGGTTGCAAACAGTGTTTATTCTAGCTGGGGTTGAAATGTTTGGGGGGGACAAGGTTTGACCACACGTTTGGGCAACTCCAACCCAGCCAACATCTAAAAATGATGGAAAGTCCACAAAATATTTAACCATATACAACAACCACAACGATAAAGACTACTAGGCCTGGAGATCGAATGACCTACTTGAATTCTGAATGTCCTTGCTGTGGATAGATCTACCGTAGACGTATCGTTGTCTGCCAGACTACAATAATTATCATACACAATGTCAGTAACGGAAATCAAAATAATGTTTACACGATGACTCATTGACTATATCCAGCCTAAGTTGCATGATTACCGGCGAGCGTCTCTATGCTCGTTAAAACATCCACTTGGAGTCAGAGACTCCGTTGAAGCGATCGGCCAAGAGACTTAATTAAACGGCTCAAACGGTTAGCAGTCGACTCCGTTTGGGAGATTCGTTGATCTATCCGTGTCTCGATGTCTCTGGTTACCGTCTTCGCCGTGTAAAGAGTGTTGTTGCCGCGGTTGCCATGGGGTGGAGATTTCGATGGTCGCGCCGCCTAGCGGAGGTAGATTTAGACATCCTGGTTTAACTTTAGACCTCCTACTCTACCCGACAAATTCCGACAACTCAAACCTTGGTCGCGCGCAAAATACACTATGTGGATATTAGCGTGAAAGTACGTAACAAGGAAAGCCTTTTAAAGCATAAAATTAGTTCTTTTAAAAGTCCCCTGCAGGCTGCAGTGTTGCAGTCACAGTTCCAGCACGACATAAATTAGCAGTTTAATCTGTGAAAGTACAGAGGAGCCTGTCTATTGAGAAGAGTGGCTGTTTTCCCGTGTGGAAACAACGGCCATTGGCAAAGGCCAAATGCTCAAATCCAAGTATTGCATCATCCTTAGCTCATAATGTCTGTATGATTTTAGAGAGGTCTGACGTTATTCACTGAACTTTTAAAACGCGAAAGCTTCCTTTTAGTTTCAGTGTTGTCCAACGCCTGCATGATCTTTGCGATTCAGTGGAGGACGACTGTCAAAAATTAGATCCGGTTATCATCTTGATCTAGATTCTAGAAGATCGAAGAAAGCCTTAAATACAAAAAATATTCTTAGCATTTACCCTATAGACATTTAGTTACTGATAGCATTGTAGCCAATGTGAATCGATTGAAATATAGGTCGGTCTAAATATTTGCTCATAAACATAACCAAAAAGACTGGACGTATAAGGAAATCTGCGACAAAGCGCTACAATATGAGCACAGGTAAAATCGACTGAAACAGTGATAGACTGATTGTGATTGAACTCGATGATGGACTCTGGGCGTGCGTCTGACTGACATCTAGCGGTTAACGCGTGTCCTCAGGTTGTCCTTTAAGTTGTTCGGAACACGGCGTTTGCAGAAGAGTTGACATCGAGCAGGTAATTATGGATCAGAGAATATATTTGCCATTAACATTTCTCTCCCTCTCTCTTTAGTCGACCCAATACCGTGAATGCGTTACGAATTAGAAAGTTTCGCTCTGTATATTAAAGAAAACAGCTGCATTCCAGGATTTGATAGAACTGTGACTTTCGTTTTCGCTGTCTCGTGGCTCCCTCTCTTGAAGAAGTTGTGCACTTGTGCTACTAACTTTCTGTCTTTCTTTGGCAATGGAAGTATTCGAGTGGTGGGGTTTGGAAGTGGCTGTAAATGAACTGTGTTGCAGTGGCGGTTCCACGTGGGGGATGAGTGGGGATGCGTCCCCACCGAATTTTTTGTTTTTTGCTTGTCAAACTATTGTTGGGTAAAAGTAAAATAAAATGACTGGAAAAACTGCGGGTCAACTGTTTTTGCTTGTCACCCTATTTTTCGGTGAAAGTGTAGGAAAATTCGGGAAAACTGCCTTTTTTGCTTGTCAGCCTTTTTCGGCAGAGTTTATTGGCATTGGTTTCGCCCTCTTTTCATCCCCCACCAACTTCCTATGAATTGATTTCATCCCCACCAAGAAATCCTGGAACCGCCACGGCTGTTGTGTGTGTTTTCTGGCACAGCCTGCAAAGATGTTGTCTCGCTTGGGAATGCTTCGTACAAGGCTTCCACTTGGTCCTGTTGTGCGATTTGCCCACGAGGGACAACTTGCACCCGCATTCCGAGATGCTTACTATCCAAAGCTAGGTATGGAGATTTCACAAGGACTCTGGCTGTTTATGTGTGTGTGTGTGAGAGAGAGAGAGACCTTTGAAACATCAAAGAGATAGTGAAGATGCAGAGTTTAAAGTCTTTTTGGATGTTTATGGGGCAGGGAGTTAGATAAACACAGCTGCCAAATAAGTTAATATGATACAAAAAATCCCAAGTATAGATAACTTGTAATTGAACGAACCATTTGCTGCTTCAGTTGAACCTATCTAGCAACTACAGTACAGTAAACAAATTTTGTCTTGGTCAAACTAATTTATTTCTATCTTGAGGTTTTACTGATATTTTTCATTTTGTTCCAAGGAAACCGAGACATTGTTGGGTACGGATGGAATGGGGTTCCAACCTACATGGACAGGGTGGAATTTCCAGCCCCTGCGGTACGCTTCCAGGAGAACTCAAAGGAGGTTCTGGAACTGAGAGAGAAGGAGCAAGGCGACTGGAAGGCGCTGAGCTTGCGCGATAAGAAAGCATGTGCGTATAAATTCTCCTTTTAATTCATAAAACAGTCCAATTTCTCCAAAATTCCTTATGAAAATACTTCTGCTATTACATATCCAATAGTTGCACCCAGAAATTCAATTATTAAAAGTACAGACTGGTCAAATACAATTCTTCTTTCTATAGCACTACTCTCTCTGCCAATGTCAGTACATGAAGTGTGCATTAAGAGATGGAAACTTTGCCTGGCAAAGTTTGTCAATCAATAAATCAATCAATAAATCAATCAATCAAATAAATAAAAAATAAGAAGACAAAGGAGAATACAGGAACAAACCAGTTAGAGGACAGACGAGCAAAGAATGAGATTACACTGCAAGACCATTATAATGTGAATAAATGGATGGGTGAAACATATTGGCTCTCACCCAGGACAGAATCTACTGAACCACTTTAAACCATATTATTTCTATTATTATTTTAATCAACCAACTTCTATGGCGCCACTATCATAATCATAGGCGATAGCACCTATGGCATCAGCTGATGGTACATAAAAAAAAACCCAAAACCAAATCAGAGCCAGGTCAAATACCTGTACACATGTACATTACATTTATCAGTACATGAAATTCTATGCAACTGTTTACTTCAGTGTATCGAGCAAGCTTTCGTCAGACTTATGCTGAAATGAATGCGCCCACCGGAGAATGGAAAGCCGTTTTAGCAATTGTGCTGCTTGGACTTAGCGTAACAGGATGGATTGCGATCGGCATAAAGCGTTTCGGTATGTTTACTACTTCCTCCGCTGTAGGCCTAAATCTCCAATCATAATTGTTAAGAGCTTTGCTGATAATCGAGTCATAAGAATAACCTTATCATTACATATTAGAACATGCATGTAATTCAGTAATTGTAGACAGGATTCAAAAGTCCCCTGCAGTGTTGCAGTCACATTTCAAGCACAATATGAAGCAGTTTAATCTGTGAAAGTAAAGAGAAACCCGTCTATAGAGGAGTCAGTTGTGTGCAGGGATATTTTTACATCCCCCAACACCCCCAATTTGACACTGACACCCCCAATCTCAGCTATGAGGTGAACTTTTTTGCTTGTCAGACTTTTTTGGCAGGGGACCCCCAGAATTTACCGACATCCCCCCACAAGTTGATAATCCTAGAAATAACCCTGGTTGTGTGGCTGCTTGCCCATGGGGGAACAAAGGCCCAGTGCTCAAATCCAAGTATAACATCTCCCTTAGCTCATAATGTCTTCTGTGTGATTTCAGTGATGCCAGAGATGCCTCACACCATTACGAGGGAGTGGCAGGAAAAGCAGTTGGAGAACATGATCAAGCAGCGCCAGGGACCAATCGGTGGCGTCAGCAGCCATTGGGACTACGAAAACAACCGCTGGAAATAACAGCCACGCTCTCCCAATTCTCGTCCCAGCGATGCAGACTTGCAAATGGAGACCAACACTTAATCATTTCCACAAAGCATATCAATCATTTTGGATCCAAAAGCAACTGCATTGTGGTGCAGTAGTAGAGCTATTCACAAATGGTGGATAGACTTATAATCCATTTGCCTGTTAACGATTATTAAAATTGTGAAAATGGTTGTCTCATAAATGATCACATTGATGGCAAAATATCAACAGAAATTGATACGTAATTACCGGTAACTAATGATAAAACATTCCAATATTTGTTCAAAGCACAACTAAGGTACAACTTTTGAATCTCCATTTCCTTAAGTTATTTCAAAATCTCTTAAAAAGTTTAAGAAGCTTAACATTTTTCTGATCCAAAACTCATTCCTTCCATAACTAATAGCATCACTGTATTAACAGTGTCCTAAGGATCTAATGATTCAACTTTATGCTAGGTGCCTAAAAATAGACAGCCACTAAAGTGCTACTTTTGAAAGTGTTATATAAATAGAAAACAATTTACACATACACTTACTAAAAGCATGCCAAATTCTTGTTTATTTACAGTGACTTGATAAGAACAGTCTTATCAACTTTGACTTAAAAAACAAAGTAAATTCATAAATGCTCGATATTAACGTGATTCTCAGCAATCAGAAGCGTATCCAAATACATAATATAATTAGCAACAACATAACTGATACTCAATACAGCTGTTAAGTATCTTTTGAAATGCATGATCATAAGCAATTGCCGTTGCAGCATGATCATTAATTACAGTGTAGACAATGTTAAAAAGTGCATTCTGGACTTCATCTGTGCATTCTCTCTGTATGGCGCTTCAAATTGCTAAGTTCTCTGAATTGCTTATCACATGCGGCGCACGTATATAGTTTCTCTCCGGTGTGGGTTCTCATGTGTCGCTTTAGGTTGTCGGCTGCGGTGAAACTTTTCTCGCACTCGAAGCACGTGTAAGGCCGGTCGCCCGAGTGAATCGAGAAGTGGCGTTTCAGACTCCCAACGTCCGCAAACTGTTTCTGACAAACACAGCATGCGTACGGCCTCTCTCCGGTGTGTATACGCATGTGTCTCTTCAGGTTACCCCCCTCCGTGAACTGCTTTCCGCAGAAACAACAGCCGAACGGCTTGTTCCCACTGTGTGTTCGCAGGTGCCGCTTCAGGTTCCCGGCTTCAGAAAACTGTTTCTTGCAGATGTTACAACTGTGTAGCTTTTCCTTTGAGTGAATTGTCAGGTGTTTTTTGAGATTACCTGCCTCTTGGAAGCGCTTCTCGCATTCAGTGCATGCGTGTGGCCTGTTGCCTGAATGTGTTTTTAAATGTCTCTTCAAATTACTTGCCTGGTTGAACTGCTTAAAGCAATTAGGACAGGCATACTTCTTTTCTTCAGTGTGTGTTTTCAGGTGTCTCTTGAGATTCCAGGTTTCTGTGAACTGCTTCTTACATAACTCGCATGAATGTGGCTTTTTTCCCGTGTGGATCCACAGATGTTTCCTATAGCGTTCAAAGTGTTGGAATTCCTTGTTACAATCTCCACACACGAATGACGTGGCGAACTGATTGCAGACTGGAAGGTTGTCTTCAGCCCATTGTGCTTCTAAAGCAATCTGTTTTAGGCTTTCATCATCTAAGCATGGCGTATGTGCAGCAACTAACTGCAGTTCACTGTTAAGCAAGGACATCTCCTTTTTCTGAACCCTCTTACCTGCCAAAAATAATGCATATATGAACAATAACAATTTCAGAATAAACTACATTCAGCAACATCACACCTTTAAATATTACAAAATTTGGTGTCATGTTGTAAATATCAGCTGTATTTAAGCAGTTACGCATGCTAGAGTGGGCAATTTCTAAATTGTCCAGCATATCTTAGCATTTCAAATCTGGATCACATAGGCCTGCAATGTGTTTAAATGTATTAAACTCTCAAAATCCATCGTCCTTTTCATCAGAGACAGAATAAACTGTCACAGACCATTTTTCAACATAATGGCTTACAATACGCCGAAATCCATTAAAAGCAACCCTCGAGTTAATTAAAAGGGCGCAACATAAATTCTGTTAATTACAATGAGCCGGTATTACGAAATCCTTAATGCAGTTAAATATTTGGAAATGGTTTAGCACAAACGGTCTCTGATGATCTTAAACAGATCTTCGATGATTAAAAGGTAATCTACATATCGTGAAATTTTCATCGAATATTCATATTTGCGAAAATTAAAACTAAAACTTAAAAGTAAAAAAAGACAAATAATAACTTTGGCGTTGATGGAATTTAATATTCACTAGAAGTAGTCTAGATATGAAAGCAAAACAGTTTTCCGCCATATTTGCTAGGTAATTATTGATGGTGAACAGTTTACCGTCAATTTTCTAATACAAACTGGTCACATACAGAGTCCTAGTCTATAATACAATCTGGTTATTTGCTTTAGCAGAAGGCTGGGAGTTTGTATTAGAAGTTCTACGGCAATTTATATGGCAACCATCAACAAACACTTAGCAAAGATGGTGGCAAATTGGTGTCGACTCTCTACTTACTTTTAAATTCATTGACACTACCTCAATGAATAATTATTAAATTCTTATTCCAGCTTCCTATTTCTTCTCTCTAGTAAGTAAGTAAGTGAGTAAAATCTCATACATTTATATAGCGCTTTAAAAGAGCTTGACGAAATTTTATGGCTGATATTGTCTATCACCCCTGTATTGGGACTCTACCACCTGACTTTTCATTGAAAGGGCCGTGCGCTCGGCTTGTAATTGTTTCTCCATATCCGACTTCTGGCAGAAAATATCGTTGTCGGCTGTATTATTTTCCCTATATCTGGCCTGCGATTGCGAAAACGGTAACCTTACTCTTCTCTCCTTCTTTTCTTAGCTGACTAGAGGTTGATTAGATTTTCTTTTCCCCTACTGGAAAAAATTCTGTGGGCGCCCATGAGGGTAGGAAACTCATTGACTAACTTCTCTGCTTTATTTTATACAATTGTTTATTTTTTTCTTTTTGAGACCAGCGGGGCCCACACGGTTGTCCACCTTTGGCCTGCGGCCCACGGTTGAGAACCGCTGTAGACGATCCAAAACTGTTAGGCTACAGAAGAGATCGCGGGAGAGTTTAAAGTGCCGAGTCGAGTACCTTTCACCTGTCATCAAGTTAACTATACATGAATAGACTTTGTCGACTGATAAAAACAATCGCAGGTGAAAGAGAAATGGCTGCGGAGGGAAGCATCGCAAATAAAGTCGTCTTCTTGATATTTGCTGGACTAGATTTAGTAAGTCTTCATTGCTTCGACTGTATTAAAGTTCGTATTTTTTCATCGCGTATTGTCTGCCGCCGTTGTCGATCTCGAACTTCTCTCGATAGAGCGTCTGCTCTGACACAGGGAGAGGGTCAGGGGCGTAGCGACGGGCCCGGGGGGGTGGGGGTATATCGGTATTATATATACCCCCTCCCAAATCAGTCTACCTTAAAGTTCTTTATGTGATTTACATATGTTGTTTACATTCACATTTACATATGTTGTTTATATGGTTTGTGTGGTCTATAGTTAAGATTTATACCCACCCAAAATATTTATACCCTCCCAAATGAAATTCCTGGCTACGCCGCCCTGGAGAGGGTCTCTCGCCTCTGGTTCAATACTCCGAGTGATTTTTTAATATTTATTCGTGATTTCTAAGACATTTTGCACTTGCATTTATTTAATGTAGCACGTTCACTGTGTTCACTTGTATGCTGTGAACACTGCTCTTCATTGGCGTTGCCACAGAGGGAGGGGAATGAAGGGGCACTGGGCCTGGGCCCCTATTCTGGCTGGGATCAGTTGTGAGATTTACACAAAACCATCGAGAAATTTTTCGCGGGGGCAGGAACTTGCAGGGATATTTCTAGGATTGTGAATTTGGGGGGTCGACCTCAATTTGGTGAGAGGGGTGTCCGGAGCTAATTAGTATGCATTATGTATGCATACCATTGTCACATTACCATTTTTTTGGGGGGAGTCGATCTCAAATTGTGGGCAGTAGGGAGTGTTAGGGGGTGTAAAAATATCCCTGGCAGGAAGGTATGGCATATGTGAATGTGCCAAGAACTCCTTAACGACCTCACATATGGCAAATCTTCCTGAACCACTTTAAACCATGTTGTTATTATTATTATTATTATTATTATTATTATTATTATTTATTATTATTATTATTATTATTATTATTTGTACACCTATTCATTTTTCTTTTTTTATTTTTCATTTTTCGCCAAAATGTGGATGTGTCTCCCATGCCGAAACCCTGGTTCCCTGACTTCCTCCATAGTCCGTCTTATTCTCTCCCTCTGACTTCTCTGGAATGACCCGGATCTTTTGCAGATGGATTTGAGGTACCATCAGTTGATACCCTTAGGTATTAGAACTGGTTATTATTATTATTATTATTATTATTATTATTATTATTATTATTATTATTATTATTATTATTATTATTATTATTATTATTATTATTATTATTATTATTATTATTATTAAGCCACTGCTTCTTTCAGGGCTTAAGCCCTATGTGTAAAATGCTTATCCAGAAATTGAATGACTAGCTCAACTGCTTCGGTCAATGCTGCTCCAATATTCGTCTCTGAGGTATAGGAGTATAAGTTGGTTGATCATGACTGATCACCAATTCAATCATTAACGATAGGCCTACATGATGTACTCTGTTGTTAAAACTGACCAACCCAATTGGGTCGGCGACTACTGTCATAAGTAAGTGATTTGTTCCCTTAGAATTCTATTGTGCTTGTGCTTGTGGTGTGCATTGTTTAAATAGATTTTCTGCAATTATTGCATATGTATCTGCGGTTGATTTTGGTCTTTTCTCAGCTGTTGGGTTTGGCGTGCTTTGCTTGCGGCATCTGGTTCCATGCTTCACAGGACATCTACGCGTATCTGACGGTCTTCGTCCGTTCCGGTGCGGACCAGACGCTCGTGTCCGCGGCTGGAATCCTTCTGGCCGTCGGAATCATGCTCACGCTGCTGTGCATTCTCGGAATCTTGGGCATCATTCTGAAATCTTTGAGACTGTTTGTTCTTTTGGTGAGTAAGGTTTTAAAGCATTTCTCTTTCTGAACGCCTTGATTTTTGTGCGATTCTTTTATATGTGACGTTAGTTGAAATGGGCCCAGATGACCTTTAATCGGTGAATGAACTCTGCAGACTGCAGACGTTAAGTTATTATGCTGTGTATCGTTTTGTTAATTTCTTTCGCCAGATTTCATTTTGCTAGATTTACAAATAATCAGAAAGTATTGCTAAGGAAATTCATTACAGCAACCAATGAGACAAGCCTAATATGTGCAGTTGATGTCACAAACAACTGCAAAAATAGTTAATTTTAAGAATGCCATGAGAATCCAAATTTTCTAAACAAAAAACCTTGAAGACATCTTAAAGGAATATTGTTGAAATCTCATTCAAGTGTAGGTTTTCTTAATTGTCTTTAATTTTAATGATTTGTAGTTTCTCGCTCTTCTTCCGATTGTTGCCATTCTTGGTCTTGTGTCGGGATTTATGGTCGTTGGTTTCCGATACGAGGTTAGGTTACTGCTATTCTCATCCATGACTCAATGTCTTCATATTTACAGCGGCTGTTTCACTGACTTAAATTCTACAAGAGACCTAAACAGTTGGAGACATAAATAAGGAGAATTTCATATTGTCACTATCTGTTTAAGCATTTAAGTTTTGCTTTTGTGACTTGGAGATGGCTAGATGGTGTTTGATTTGTTATTTGATTGTGTTTGTTTGATCCACAGATACATATGCATGTTAAAGAGGGAATGCTTTCTCAGCTGAAGCATCAGTACACGTGGGATGGATCAATAGGTCGCGCCTGGAACAGAGTTCAAGTGAAAGTGAGAAATTGTTCGTGTTCTCAAAAAATAATTGATATTTTGCAATATTTAGACATAAATGCCTCCTATGAGTGATGTTGAAACTTTCTCTTGTAATTATTAACAGCAGTGCCCCCTTACCGGGAACCCCGAATATATCCGTCCGCTTTACATTGAGTTGCAGTTAATTGCATGGTAAAGGGGTTAATTTCCTGGTGTTGAGCTTTTGAGTGTATACATCCCCAGGTGATCACATTGCTATGCAGTGGACATTTGTGTGCTGCTCTTATTCTTGCTAGAGTGTCCAAATAATTTTTAAAAGATGTCAAAGAAGCAAGAGCAATTTTGCTAAAGAAAATCTGCAGCTATGTTTCTCAGCATCTATTTCTAGAATTGAGAAGTTTTACTAGTGACGTTTTTATGTGGAAGTTTGTGGAAGACTATAAATACATCTTATTAGCTGGGAACTTATGAGGAATTAATTATTTGTATGTAAAAATTTGATTATTTTCTTTGCCTATGTCACTGCTCAATGTAATCTGTCATTGTTGTAATGTGAGAAATAAATAAATTGATTGATTGATTGAAGATGATTCGTGGTGTTGTGAATTTTTTTTTACAGAAGCGTTGTTGTGGTGTTGATGGGTCCTGGGATTATGCTGGTAGCCAATGGTTTCAAGACGCTAATCCAAATGAGGTTGGTTTTGCGTTTCACTTCACTTTGTAGCTGTTTTGCCTATGTGTGTGCAAATTTCCGTTAGAATCTTAAAGAGAAATCTTTGCAATGCTAAATTTTAACCGTGTCATTTTAGCCGTGAAATTCAAATTGATTTAATCCAACTCTCAAGGGACAGTTACAATTTTGGAATTAACCTAATTATAAATGGTGATGGTAATTAGAGTAATGTTATAATGCAGTGGCATTAATGGTGATAATAATACCAGGCTTGTCTAGATGCAAGGACATGGGACAGGAAATGCATTGGCCATAGGCATAGGACCACCTTTTGGTCATATCAGTTGACATACAGAATTTTGCTTTTTAGCTGTCTGACTTCTACACCCTAGATTTCAGTTTTTTTGGACGGGATCATTCTTGAGGTCTTTGGTCATCTGGTCATCTGTAACATCTTTTGAATCAATTATCCTGTCCATGTATTTAAATTTGCTTGTCAGGAATAAATACCACAAGATGCTAATGAATATACTTAATTCTGAGATCTTTTCACAAATTGTTTCTCTGTCACAAATTTACTTTGCCGGTCTTTTTTCTCTGTATTATCATTTTTCCGTTGCTGCTTTTGCATCTGTGCTATTTATTATTCAGAATATCTGCATGAATAATGCATTTGCTATACAGGTGAACATTAAGAATTACGTTCCTCCCACTTGCTGTGTCCTTAACTTCAACCAAGATCGTGAGCTCTACTGGGTCGATCCTCAGAATCCTCAGCCGAGAGACGAGAAGCGATGCAACGAAGACGCTGCCGGTTACATCGACAACAGCGCCAACCTCAATGGACAGGTGAATTGTTACCTGTCAGGTGTTTATATTTGTATTTCAGTGCAGCAATATGTACATGTATATGTATAACCAGGATGCCCGAATAATTAGGGAGTGCCATCACTTATGCACGCCAACTTTTCCCCATCCGATGAGGGAACCTTGGGAGTGATGTGAACTCTCTCAGCTCGGTCCGGAGGATTCCCAGCTGATAGACAATTCTGGCCGATGTTATATTCAAATTCTGAACTCTGGAGAAATATTGCTAGATGCTTGACAGAATATGCTAGCATTGCTGGGCCTATCACTCTACCCCATTCCCACAATGAAAGTTTCTCATTGATTTTGCATCACCCTCATGACCAACCTAGACCAAAACATACAGAGCTCAGCCTATATGTGTCTCCTTATGGCCCAGCTAATGCAGTGCTGACAGTACAGTGGAAATTTTGGTTCATTTATGCTAGAATTTGTCAATTTTTGCAATAAACAATTTCTCACATTTTCTCTATCATTGGAGGGGCAGAGTTTAAGCTGAAAAATTTGAAATGTATTGAGCAGCACAACTGTTATAAATATTCCAAATGCAAATTCCTTGACGATATTGAATGCGTTTGAATGGCGAGAAAATGGCGCTGATCCAAGACACAAAATTTCTGCACCTATCAAAACATCATATCTAACTATCAAGAAAAAAGTTCAATGTTTGCAGAATCTTGAGATTTGATAGAGAAATCAATGTGTTCATAGACTTCACCCTATGTGAGTTGTGTTCTTTTTTGTGTTTGATCCTAGGGCTGCTTTGCTGCGATGTTTTCGCGTAACAAAGACTTGTGGCACGACCAGAGTCTCTTCACTGTTATGAGTATTATTTGTGGTCTTGCGCTCAGTGCTGGGTTCTATCAGGTAATTGGATAGAAGGCAAACTCACTATGCCCATTGTATACGTTATTTTTAATCTTCAGTTACAGCATCATTTCTGTCATTTATCCATATACACAATGTACATGTACGCTTACATCCTTATGCCATAATTTGTTTCTTCTATGGAAGTACGGTATTCATTTTATTTTTCTAGTAATTTGCTGTCATTATTTTGTGATATTTTATTTCTAAATCTGTCTTGTTCTGAGCTGATTACATTAAGTTTGAGGAATATTGTACTTTCTCATTTTGCTTCTGGTTCACATGTGCATGTAAGTCATAGAAGAGTTGCTTTTTAAATAGTTGGGACATTATTAACTCATCATCTCGCTTTTTGCTTTTCTGTGGAATATTAGTTTAAATATTACAGTTTGACATCACATGTAACAGAACAGTTCATCATCATCTGTAAAATGTCCACTTGCCATTGTCTTTGAAATTTCAAAGTACATATGATATTTGTTTGCTCTTTAGATCATTATGATCCTAATTGGTGGATATGTCTACTTGAGGATGCGTCACCGTGAGGGTGAGAAGGGAAGACGACAATAATATATTCAGTCTATTGTACTTGAGATCTATCGAAGTGCTATCTAAATTAGCACCAGAAAGAGAGCGTCAGAAAGGAAACTGCTATCAGTCACTTTGAATTGACTTTCTATGTAGATGTGTTTTGTCAGCAAAAAGCCAAAAGTTTTGTGTCTAAATCTAGGATTGCATTACCGGTACTCGCGTAACTCAATCGAATCGTTGATTTGTTGAACCTTGTGTGAGGATTTTGATTGAATTTGATCTTTTGTGCTCGACTTGAGTTCAAATGATCAACTGTGCAACAATGACTCTGTAGCAATGCATGTGGCTTATTATTCAGCTAGCAATGACAAGTTTATTTCTATTTTGTTAAGAACATTTTTCATGTTTAATGTCTTCTGTTGATAGTGTTTTACAGGTATGGAAATATTATTGATTGTTAAGAGAGGAAATTATTTGTAAATAGTGCCTAATTGTTGCATTCATTTTGTGCAGAATGGCACAAAGCCAGTCAGTAACTTGACTTAATTCTGTCTGTTGTTTTATTGTTTTTACATATATATATATATATATATATATATATATATATATATATATATATAACCTAAAAAAATTGTTCTGATATTCCTCTTGTTTTGAATGTTGTTCTAACAATTGGAAATGTGCCAAAGACTTCACATTGTTCCCATCAGATGTATCTACTGTTATATCATATTTTGCTAAGAATATGAATTTGTCACTTATTTCTGACTCAATTTACAAATCGACATATTATTCATTTTTCATTTTACATTCTCCAGATAAACTACTTCTTAAAGAGCTCCTAGTTGCTAAAATAGTCATTAATTCTTCAATATTCTGCCACCTCAGCTTCGGACGATGAAGGAAAGAGGATCAGAATCAGGGATGTAGCCAGGATTTTAGGTTGGAGGGTGGTGGTTCCGACCGGTTTCATCCAGAATAGGGGCGGTCCCATGCCCTCGTGGCTACGCTAATGATGATTCTTAAACATCGAAATGCTCTCGAAAGGCAGTTTAAACTCTAAAGAACGACTGTGCATTCGAAGATGGCGCAAAAATAGCTAACTTGGCGATTCTTGTTGCGTCACTGAGCGTTTCATCCAAGAACTGTGATCTCTGCTCTGTGACACCTGTTAAACTTTTGTTGTGTGTTCTGTGAGTTTAAAAGTGCTGTTATTTAACTTATTTTATTCGTAATCGAAGCCAATTTCTGTCGTTTGATGTCAAGATTTTGGGAGTTTTCGTACGTTTAATCGATTCGGTCGCTGGTTGTTTAACTTACTGGTCGAAGGGCAAGATGAACGCTGAGTTGCTATCGCTCTGCTCCTTCTTGTCATTCATTTCAATCAGTATGATTTCCACTTATTTTGTAATATTTATTCTTTAAAATTAATAGTCCTTATATTCTTGTTAAGCGCTCTTGTCTTGGACCTTAGTCTTGTCTATTGCGCTGAAGAAATTGTCTGGTAATAATAATAATAATAATAATAATAATAATAATAATAATAATTTGAATTGCGATATCGCTACGTACGAAAATGTTTATTCTATATTCTAGAAAAGCCATAAGGTTATTCAGTTAAGGCGTTTTCTTTTCAAGAAGATATAGAGTGAATTATGAAATAATAACTTATAATAACTTATAGATTTCATCTTTTGATTGAGAGGAAGTCTAGAATGAACAATGCATCTTTAGAGTGAAGAATGTTTAGAGCTACTGTATATAAATAATACAGCAGTATATTAGGATCTATTTGGTCTGGATTTTGTCAAATGTATTTTCAAGCACTGTGAGAGTTTCTTTGCTTAAAT
This sequence comes from Metaphire vulgaris, assembly GCA_018105865.1. NCBI lineage: Eukaryota > Metazoa > Annelida > Clitellata > Crassiclitellata > Megascolecidae > Metaphire > Metaphire vulgaris. The sequence continues at coordinate 2,960,815 of CM030847.1, read as the reverse complement.
TTCTCTGTTAATTTGCAGTTTCTGGTATGAAATGTTACGAATGTAACGTATGGAAGGCTGGCTACGGAAACCTTTGTGACCAGCCACGTATCAGAGACAACTGCTTTGGATGCATGAAAACTGAAACCACGATATTCATGGGATACTACAAGAATACCCCAAGATGTAAGGCTTTTAGTAGTTTATATCACAATCGATATCACCAGTAGATTATCACAATAATATTTACTTAATATTAGTCAGAATCATATTTTCTCTGAACTTTGGGCACAATTTCAGAAACTACAAAAGGCACCTTGACTGAGAATGCAGTCAAAACTTTAGAAAATATTGCTAATTATTAATTAATGTTTTTGACGATCATACCTTTAAAATGTTCTGGCATCGTATGAGTGCACACAGGATGAATTGACGTGGGGGTGTCACGGTGCGTCCTACTTCTTCTATTAACCCCTTAACCGTGTATTTAACTGTAACTCAATGTAAAATGGACGGATATATCCGGGATCCCCAGTTAAGGGGTTAACAAACCCAGATGTTTTCTTTTGGAAGCCACAGTTTTGTCACAAGACTACTCTGGACCCGTGACTATGAAATGTAACAGGATTTTGGCCAAATGTTACGTTAGCACCTGTGTTGCTTCAACATGTAACTAAAGGCAGAATTACTATTTGGCTCGGTCTTTATGAATAGTTTTAATATAAATGTTGTTAAATGCCTTTGACAATAAGTCTAACTATGTGCTTGTGTCCATGTAGACTAACATTGGATTAATTATTCAATCTGTCGGAATACCATGACGAGTCTCATTGAGTTTATTGTAATTTAGTAATCTAGTAATTTTAATTTTAGTAACTGTAATTTAATCTATTACAGCATTTCACAGTTAGTTTAGATTGTTTGGCCAGTATCTGAGAGGAGATTGAAATTGTTTTTGAAAAAATTGTTTTTGAAAATCTTTGCAACTGAAGATTCTACGATCATATCGCGCATCTGTGCCAACAGTCGTACGATTGCCTTCAGCCACGAGTGTCAGTACTACGAAACAGTTGACGGGCACAGTCGAAGGTGCTACTGCAACACTGACCTGTGCAACAGTGCCTTTCGTGTTGCCTCTGCATCTCTCTCACCGATTGTCTTTCCCATCGTCGTCGCTCTTTCATTCCTTTTCCGCTGAATTTCTGCTTCCAGAAAGCTTTTAGATACGGACTCCATTCATTCCGTTACGTTTCAGATTTTGTTTTTAAGGTTGTATTTTATCCACGATTAAGACTTCACTGAACAACTCTAGAGTAGGCAGTGCCTCTGAATAGAAATAAAAAGGTGCTATACAAATATTACTGGTACATGGCATGAGAAATTTACAAGATTTTAAATATTAAACTGGCCTGACATTTATAGGTTGTGAAAACAAATGCTATTCTTTAGCCTGTTTATGTCTGAACTGTTTGTGGAAAATGCTCCGCATGAATGTAGCCATTTGTATATTTGCACAGCATATGTGGCCAATGAATATGCTCAATTTTTCATGTGCACTGATGTTTCCCTTTTTGGGTAAGCATTTTATTAGATTTTTTTGGGAAAGCATTTTATATTTTGCAGAGAGTTGATTTCTTCTTCAGTATACTGTAGTGAAAAGTGGCATAGGGTTCCAGGATTCCACTTCCACATTTTCAGAATGTCTTGATGAGCAAAAAAGCTTGTCGTCTCAACGTCTGTTCGTCCATCGAGAAACAAATTAAATCATACTAGATTGGGCTCAAGGGGACTCTGGTACATTTATACACTGATGCGCTTCCTCGGTGTATAATACTGCCCCCCCCAAACTACTCACGACTTTGGACGAATCTCACGACCGGTTCCGATCCGAATAGGGGGAGGGGTCCAACCCACCATGGACACGCCAATGATAAATACAGGTAAATAAATAATGTGTAGGCCTATGTATAAAGAATCAACTTCAGGTAATATTAACATAGAAAAAAATCCAAAATAGAATGAGCATAAGTGGGATCACGATTGAGCCGCATAGGACCCAGGGGCCACGACCAAGTTTGGGTTATTTCTTTGATCCAACAGCTATAGACTGGTCGGGAGACAGTGGCGTAGCGAGGCAAAGTGCTGCCTGGGGAGAAAAAAGTGAGGCCTCCGAAAAATCTAGCAACTAAAAAAAGGTCCGCAACTTTCTAAATTTCTTGACAAGCCAAAAACACATTGCAACTACATACAAGTTAAAAATAAAAAATCTCGAAAATACCGCCTCTACAGTTTAGGCCTATAGGCAATGTAATAATGGCTGCTATACATTGTATAGATTTAAAAAACTTTAGGCCAAAAGCAATCAGACACCTGATAGATATCCAAAATGCGGGTCCAGATTCTTTTTAGGCATCGACTGGGCTTCAATCGGTGCAAATATGAAAGCCCTACGACACCACAAATTTTCGCTCAAATTTCGAAAAAATACCATGGACTATAGTCCATGAAAAATTTTCGGGCGACCCAAAAATTCATGTCGATATATTGCTCACATTTCGCTTTAGAACCCTCAAGCGCCCCCCACTGATGTCAGAGGACTAGAAAAAGCCGTCACTTTCCACCGTATTAATGTGTCTATATTGCAAACTATAATAATGGTGGCTATACATTTTATAGATTTTCAAACCTTTAAAGCAGTCAGATATCTGATAGATATCCAAAATGCGGGTCCAGATTCTTTTAGGCATCGACTGGGCTTCAATCGGTGCAAATATGAAAGCCCTACGACACCACAAATTTTCGCTCAAATTTCGAAAAAATACCATATGGACTATAGTCCATGAAAAATTTTCGGGCGACCCAAAAATTCATGTCGATATATTGCTCACATTTCGCTTTAGAACCCTCAAGCGCCACCCACTGATGTCAGAGGACTAGAAAAAGCCGTCACTTTCCACCGTATTAATGTGTCTATAATGCAAACTATAATAATGGTGGCTATACATTTTATAGATTTTCAAACCTTTAAAGCAGTCAGATATCTGATAGATATCCAAAATGCGGGTCCAGATTCTTTTTAGGCATCGACTGGGCTTCAATCGGTGCAAATATGAAAGCCCTACGACACCACAAATTTTCGCTCAAATTTCGAAAAAATACCATGGACTATAGTCCATGAAAAATTTTCGGGCGACCCAAAAATTCATGTCGATATATTGCTCACATTTCGCTTTAGAACCCTCAAGCGCCCCCCACTGATGTCAGAGGACTAGAAAAAAGCCGTCACTTTCCACCGTATTAATGTGTCTATATTGCAAACTATAATAATGGTGGCTATACATTTTATAGATTTTCAAACCTTTAAAGCAGTCAGATATCTGATAGATATCCAAAATGCGGGTCCAGATTCTTTTAGGCATCGACTGGGCTTCAATCGGTGCAAATATGAAAGCCCTACGACACCACAAATTTTCGCTCAAATTTCGAAAAAATACCATGGACTATAGTCCATGAAAAATTTTCGGGCGACCCAAAAATTCATGTCGATATATTGCTCACATTTCGCTTTAGAACCCTCAAGCGCCCCCCACTGATGTCAGAGGACTAGAAAAAGCCGTCACTTTCCACCGTATTAATGTGTCTATATTGCAAACTATAATAATGGTGGCTATACATTTTATAGATTTTCAAACCTTTAAAGCAGTCAGATATCTGATAGATATCCAAAATGCGGGTCCAGATTCTTTTTAGGCATCGACTGGGCTTCAATCGGTGCAAATATGAAAGCCCTACGACACCACAAATTTTCGCTCAAATTTCGAAAAAATACCATGAAAAATTTTCGGGCGACCCAAAAATTCATGTCGATATATTGCTCACATTTCGCTTTAGAACCCTCAAGCGCCCCCCACTGATGTCAGAGGACTAGAAAAAGCCGTCACTTTCCACCGTATTAATGTGTCTATATTGCAAACTATAATAATGGTGGCTATACATTTTATAGATTTTCAAAACTTAAAGCAGTCAGATATCTGATAGATATCCAAAATGCGGGTCCAGATTCTTTTTAGGCATCGACTGGGCTTCAATCGGTGCAAATATGAAAGCCCTACGACACCACAAATTTTCGCTCAAATTTCGAAAAAATACCATGAAAAATTTTCGGGCGACCCAAAAATTCATGTCGATATATTGCTCACATTTCGCTTTAGAACCCTCAAGCGCCACCCACTGATGTCAGAGGACTAGAAAAAGCCGTCACTTTCCACCGTATTAATGTGTCTATATTGCAAACTATAATAATGGTGGCTATACATTTTATAGATTTTCAAACCTTTAACCCCTTAACCGGGGAATAAATCTGTAACTCAATGTAAACTGGACGGCTCTGAGACGTTGCGCCCGGTTAAGGGGTTAAAGCAGTCAGATATCTGATAGATATCCAAAATGCGGGTCCAGATTCTTTTTAGGCATCGACTGGGCTTCAATCGGTGCAAATATGAAAGCCCTACGACACCACAAATTTTCGCTCAAATTTCGAAAAAATGCCATGGACTATAGTCCATGAAAAATTTTCGGGCGATCCAAAAATTCATGTCGATATATTGCTCACATTTCGCTTTAGAACCCTCAAGCGCCCCCCACTGATGTCAGAGGACTAGAAAAAGCCGTCACTTTCCACCGTATTAATGTGTCTATATTGCAAACTATAATAATGGTGGCTATACATTTTATAGATTTTCAAAACTTAAAGCAGTCAGATATCTGATAGATATCCAAAATGCGGGTCCAGATTCTTTTTAGGCATCGACTGGGCTTCAATCGGTGCAAATATGAAAGCCCTACGACACCACAAATTTTCGCTCAAATTTCGAAAAAATACCATGAAAAATATTCGGGCGACCCAAAATTTCATGTCGATATATTGCTCACATTTCGCTTTAGAACCCTCAAGCGCCACCCACTGATGTCAGAGGACTAGAAAAAGCCGTCACTTTCCACCGTATTAATGTGTCTATATTGCAAACTATAATAATGGTGGCTATACATTTTATAGATTTTCAAACCTTTAAAGCAGTCAGATATCTGATAGATATCCAAAATGCGGGTCCAGATTCTTTTTAGGCATCGACTGGGCTTCAATCGGTGCAAATATGAAAGCCCTACGACACCACAAATTTTCGCTCAAATTTCGAAAAAATACCATGAAAAATTTTCGGGCGACCCAAAAATTCATGTCGATATATTGCTCACATTTCGCTTTAGAACCCTCAAGCGCCACCCACTGATGTCAGAGGACTAGAAAAAGCCGTCACTTTCCACCGTATTAATGTGTCTATATTGCAAACTATAATAATGGTGGCTATACATTTTATAGATTTTCAAACCTTTAAAGCAGTCAGATATCTGATAGATATCCAAAATGCGGGTCCAGATTCTTTTTAGGCATCGACTGGGCTTCAATCGGTGCAAATATGAAAGCCCTACGACACCACAAATTTTCGCTCAAATTTCGAAAAAATGCCATGGACTATAGTCCATGAAAAATTTTCGGGCGATCCAAAATTCATGTCGATATATTGCTCACATTTCGCTTTAGAACCCTCAAGCGCCCCCACTGATGTCAGAGGACTAGAAAAAGCCGTCACTTTCCACCGTATTAATGTGTCTATATTGCAAACTATAATAATGGTGGCTATACATTTTATAGATTTTCAAAACTTAAGTCAGATATCTGATAGATATCCAAAATGCGGGTCCAGATTCTTTTTAGGCATCGACTGGGCTTCAATCGGTGCAAATATGAAAGCCCTACGACACCACAAATTTTCGCTCAAATTTCGAAAAATACCATGAAAAATTTTCGGGCGACCCAAAAATTCATGTCGATATATTGCTCACATTTCGCTTTAGAACCCTCAAGCGCCACCCACTGATGTCAGAGGACTAGAAAAAGCCGTCACTTTCCACCGTATTAATGTGTCTATATTGCAAACTATAATAATGGTGGCTATACATTTTATAGATTTTCAAACCTTTAAAGCAGTCAGATATCTGATAGATATCCAAAATGCGGGTCCAGATTCTTTTTAGGCATCGACTGGGCTTCAATCGGTGCAAATATGAAAGCCCTACGACACCACAAATTTTCGCTCAAATTTCGAAAAAATGCCATGGACTATAGTCCATGAAAAATTTTCGGGCGATCCAAAAATTCATGTCGATATATTGCTCACATTTCGCTTTAGAACCCTCAAGCGCCACCCACTGATGTCAGAGGACTAGAAAAAGCCGTCACTTTCCACCGTATTAATGTGTCTATATTGCAAACTATAATAATGGTGGCTATACATTTATAGATTTTCAAACCTTTAAAGCAGTCAGATATCTGATAGATATCCAAAATGCGGGTCCAGATTCTTTTTAGGCATCGACTGGGCTTCAATCGGTGCAAATATGAAAGCCCTACGACACCACAAATTTTTCGCTCAAATTTCGAAAAAATACCATGAAAAATTTTCGGGCGACCCAAAATTCATGTCGATATATTGCTCACATTTCGCTTTAGAACCCTCAAGCGCCACCCACTGATGTCAGAGGACTAGAAAAAGCCGTCACTTTCCACCGTATTAATGTGTCTATATTGCAAACTATAATAATGGTGGCTATACATTTTATAGATTTTCAAACCTTTAAAGCAGTCAGATATCTGATAGATATCCAAAATGCGGGTCCAGATTCTTTTAGGCATCGACTGGGCTTCAATCGGTGCAAATATGAAAGCCCTACGACACCACAAATTTTCGCTCAAATTTCGAAAAAAAATGCCATGGACTATAGTCCATAAAAATTTTCGGGCGATCCAAAAATTCATGTCGATATATTGCTCACATTTCGCTTTAGAACCCTCAAGCGCCCCCACTGATGTCAGAGGACTAGAAAAAGCCGTCACTTTCCACCGTATTAATGTGTCTATATTGCAAACTATAATAATGGTGGCTATACATTTCATAGATTTTCAAAACTTTAAAGCAGTCAGATATCTGATAGATATCCAAAATGCGGGTCCAGATTCTTTTTAGGCATCGACTGGGCTTCAATCGGTGCAAATATGAAAGCCCTACGACACCACAAATTTTCGCTCAAATTTCGAAAAAATACCATGGACATGAAAATGTCCATGGTATTTTGTCCATGAAAAATTTTCGGGCGACCCAAAAATTCATGTCGATATATTGCTCACATTTCGCTTTAGAACCCTCAAGCGCCACCCACTGATGTCAGAGGACTAGAAAAAGCCGTCACTTTCCACCGTATTAATGTGTCTATAATGCAAACTATAATAATGGTGGCTATACATTTTATAGATTTTCAAACCTTTAAAGCAGTCAGATATCTGATAGATATCCAAAATGCGGGTCCAGATTCTTTTTAGGCATCGACTGGGCTTCAATCGGTGCAAATATGAAAGCCCTACGACACCACAAATTTTCGCTCAAATTTCGAAAAAATACCATGGACCATGAAAAATTTTCGGGCGACCCAAAAATTCATGTCGATATATTGTCGATATATTGCTCACATTTCGCTTTAGAACCCTCAAGCGCCCCCCACTGATGTCAGAGGACTAGAAAAAGCCGTCACTTTCCACCGTATTAATGTGTCTATATTGCAAACTATAATAATGGTGGCTATACATTTTATAGATTTTCAAAACTTTAAAGCAGTCAGATATCTGATAGATATCCAAAATGCGGGTCCAGATTCTTTTTAGGCATCGACTGGGCTTCAATCGGTGCAAATATGAAAGCCCTACGACACCACAAATTTTCGCTCAAATTTCGAAAAAATACCATGGACTATATAGTCCATGAAAAATTTTCGGGCGACCCAAAAATTCATGTCGATATATTGCTCACATTTCGCTTTAGAACCCTCAAGCGCCACCCACTGATGTCAGAGGACTAGAAAAAGCCGTCACTTTCCACCGTATTAATGTGTCTATATTGCAAACTATAATAATGGTGGCTATACATTTTATAGATTTTCAAACCTTTAAAGCAGTCAGATATCTGATAGATATCCAAAATGCGGGTCCAGATTCTTTTTAGGCATCGACTGGGCTTCAATCGGTGCAAATATGAAAGCCCTACGACACCACAAATTTTCGCTCAAATTTCGAAAAAATACCATGGAGTCCATGAAAAATTTTCGGGCGACCCAAAAATTCATGTCGATATATTGCTCACATTTCGCTTTAGAACCCTCAAGCGCCACCCTCTGATGTCAGAGGACTAGAAAAAGCCGTCACTTTCCACCGTATTAATGTGTCTATATTGCAAACTATAATAATGGTGGCTATACATTTTATAGATTTTCAAAACTTTAACCCCTTAACCGGGCGCAACGTCTCAGAGCCGTCCAGTTTACATTGAGTTACAGATTTATTCCCCGGTTAAGGGGTTAAAGCAGTCAGATATCTGATAGATATCCAAAATGCGGGTCCAGATTCTTTTTAGGCATCGACTGGGCTTCAATCGGTGCAAATATGAAAGCCCTACGACCAGTGGCGGCTCCACAGGGGGTCCGGGGGCGTGCCCCTATTGAGTGCCTGGCCCCCCAGTGGCCCTCTGTTGTGACCCTATACTTAATGCTACATACATAACAACAAATGGTTGACCCCCATGATTAGAAGTTGCCACCCCGACGCCCCCTTCCACTTGCCAAATCCTGGAGTCGCCACAGCCTACGACACCACAAATTTTCGCTCATATTTTCGAAAAAAACCTGAAAAAATTTTCGGGCGACCCAAAAATTCATGGAGCTTTTTCACCGAAATTTCTATTTAGAACCCTCAAACGTTTTGCAGTGATGTCAGTGGACTAGAGCACGTGGCGGATCGCCCCCACACTTCTCTTGTGAAATCTGAGCGAATTCCGCACGTGAATTTTTCGTCAAATTTCTTCAGATTTAAGGGTCCAGGTGTCTTTGTAAGAGCAAAACTCTTTTTCTCGGATCTACTTTATTATTTTTGTCCCAATTGAAGATCATTCTATGCCTTCAAAGAATCTGCAATTAGATTCTCTATATGATACTCTCTATCCGTCGTGCTTTGCGAAATAGTGCCACTGCTGGTTGTCTTCCGTCGATAAATCAGTCGATATTGGTCATCACTCCACAAACTTTCCGAAAACAAATTTAAGCTATTCTTTTCCAGAAATCTTGTAGCGAAATACTTACTATAGGCCCGCATTCCAGTGGCGGATCTACCGGGGGGGGGGACAGGGGGCCCGTGCTCCCTATTGAGTGCCTGCCTCCCCAATGGCCCCCCTGTTGGGACCCTATACTTAATGCTACATACATTAAACAAGAAATGGTTCACCCCCATGATTAGAAGTTGCCACCCCAACGGCCAAATCCTAGAGCCGCCACTGCCGCATTCTATCCACCGCAAATCTTGATATCATCCTCCATAAAAAGACTTTGCTGTAACTAGGCCTAACTACCATGACCACCATGGACTACGATTACGATCATGAAGACGTTTTTAACTCGTCGGAGAGAATGGTCGATCCCCCCCTGCTTCAGAACCCTGGGCACGTCGCTGACCATCACTATCTCATTTCTCTCTTTCTCTCTCTCTCTCTCTCTCTCTCTCTCTCTCTCTCTCTATATATATATATATATATATATATATATAATATATATGTGTGTGTGTGTGTCCAGGTGTGGGTGTAGGGGTGTTTGGCGTAGCCAGGATTCCAGTATATAAGGGGGCACTTCCAGCACACTTTAAAGAGTTTGAAACGACGACCTTTTTGCTCATTAAGACATTTGGGTAGAAAATGTGGAAGTCTGGGATCCTGGCTATACCACTGACTTTGAATCCACTGGTATTGGAAATAACTAGAATAATAAGACGCAGTTGATAACACTATGTAACACGATTTTTGTTCCTGGCTTCTAAGTGTTATATTTCAGTTGCCTATGTATAAAGGATCTGCAAACATGGCTATATTCATCATTATATTTGCTTTCATGGGCACAGCTTACAAAAGTTGTTTATTTATACAATGGAAAAGGGTTCATTTTTTCTTCTCGAGAATGAACATTATGTACTAATTGAAAATAAGCAACAACAGTCAAAATTACTTAAAAACATTCAGAAATGAGTTGCTTTTCGAGATTTGTGTCTGTACTGTCAATAGCTTTCTCAATGAAGACTTCAGACATAGTCCCCATCACATGTTTGTTATACCATCCCTGGTAACGACGTTCCAAGTCCAGCATATCCCGATGAAAGCGTTCATCTTGCTAATCTGGGTAGGCTCCCAAGTTTTCCTTGAATTTGTCAAGATGGGCATGAAGAATATGTACTTTCAAGGACATTTTGCATCTAATTTTGGCATGGTTCTTTATGAGAGACTGGTTCAGTCTCTCATAGTTTTCAACCTTGTAGTTGCCAAGAAAGCCATACAATACTGCAACGAAACTGTTTCAAGATCCTTTCTCCGTGCTATTCAGCTTCTTGGCGAATACGTCACGCTATGTGATCTTCTTTATCTGTGGTCCGACGAAGATGCCAGCTGCGACTTTTGCCTCGATAAAGCTGTGGAAAAAGCTCTAGGAGGTATTTGAAAGCTGCGGATTCTTTTTGTCTTGACAAATTACTTGATGAGGCCTAACTTGATGTAGGAGCATCTTTCGATGGTCTATCAGCGGCTCCCACTTGATGCTGTTCTTACCTGTGGTGAACTTGGTCAGCTGTGGCCAATCCCTTCTATAACAGTGGGCCTCAGACCTCGGTGTCCCGGTTGTTCTAGAGGCAAAGAAAACCCAAAGAAATTTTGTGAAACCGCCTTGCAGACCCATCAGGAATGTCGCCATTTTGACCATATTGAAGTATCCAATGACTTAACAGCCATAGTTGTCATACTTCAAGGCACTCAGCAACATCTTGGCACGATGTAGTCCTCTCTGAGGTGTAGGTGCACAAAGTGAGCTACGGGGAGAGACAAGTACTTGTTACCATTATGAAGTAGCATGGCTTTGAGGTTCTTGAATGAAATTTCTATGAATTGGCACCATCACTCAGGCTAAAGATGATTGCTATGGCCTCGAAAAGACCAGTGACATTGCTGCAGAAGCACAGCCCATCTAGCTGACTGAAGAATTTGGAAAAACGTTCGTGACGCTTTCTCTGTTCTGTCACTTGCACACTTTCATCCAACAAGTTCCAGTCCTTGAGTCTAGACATCAGAAGCTCAGCATTGCACTTGGTGAGACTAAGGTCTATGATCAGGTTGTTGAGATCTTTCTGATTGGGGAAGTACGGCTTTCTCATCTCAGCTATTTCTGTGCAATTGCATCCTGGATCTGCAATATCTTCCTCGCTGTCTGCCTTGACGCGCTCCCCTGAAGAAAGTTGATCCTCTCTGTAGGGATGGGAATGGGGAGCTCAGAGCCATAGGGTACCGGTGCGATGCAAACGTAGCAGAATGCATTTGCTGGCTGCAAGCAGCCTCTTGATGTCATCTAAATCAAATTTTTCTGGTCACTATTCGCTTACTCAGCAACAAGATACACTAGTACGTTGGCTTAAGAAATCTGCACTCTTAGAAGTCTATGGATGCAACTGAAAGCTCCCAGAAAGTGCAACAGGGTTCTAGAAGATTCCAGAAGGTTATAGAAAATTCTGTTCAGATCTAAAAACTTATGGACAGCTTGCAATATTCCAGAATAATAAGTATGTCTGCTCAGCTTTGAATGTGAACTGAGAACGTGTTCTATAATACACGAATTTCAAAATATCATTGCCCTGACTCCAAAAGCAAATTCAGTTTGGAACAAAAACTGTTTTCTAGTTAGTTTAGGCATAAGGGACTAGGAAAACAAGCTATGAACCCAGGAACAAACAAAAATATTTTTTTTGTTACGTAGTGTAATGGAACACATTTCGTCATAAGTTTAGAACAAATTCTGTCTGCCCTAGGCCAGAACGTGTAGGCCATTATTTTGATCATTTATAATAAAATCAAGTGGATGAAACTGTAGAAGTCCAGAACATTATGTTATCATCTAGTCTAGATTAGTATTCCTGATCAGTGATCGATAGTTAAATTACAAAACAGCTCCTCGTTTTATCCTATGCAAGCGTTATAATATAGGGTTATTTCTAGGATTGTGAATTTGAGGTGGGGGGGGGGTCGGAAAAATCTGGGGGTGCCGGAATTTGGAAGTCTCTGCTCCGGAAAAGGTTGACAAGCAAAAAATAAAAAGGTCATCCGAGAATAAAAGTTGGGGGTGTACTTCTCCATTGGGAGGGGGAGGGGGGTGTTCAGGGCTAATTAGTATGCATTTTGTATGCATACCATTGTCACATTACCAAATTTGGGGGTGTCGACCTCAAATTGGGGAGTGTTGGGGGGTGTTAGGGGGGTGCAAAAAATATCCCTGATTGCAGTTGGGATTTGTTGCTGTACAAATGTTGATGGAGCGCCTAATAATTCTACCAGTTCATGCTCATCATGTAGTCTGGTGCTAAGCATCTGCCGTCGAATGCGATGACGTAGGCGTCAATTCAACGACATTTCCATAGTAAGCGGGGTTGTCGAAATTTATCTGTTCGCTCTCCTCCAGCTTCTTCTTCCGGTATCTTTTTACGACGTACATGGCGATGAGTACGATGATGAGGAGTCCGGCAATGCAACCCAACACTATACCGGCGACCATGCCTGGATCCGGTCCACCTGGAAGCGAAAAATACGCAGAATACGGTATTTTTAGTAAGTAAGCAAGTAAGTAAAATCTCGTGTATTTCTATAGCGCCTTGGTTAGCAGTAGTTGCTTATTCCGCAATAAACGCAGTAGGTATTTTCAATCGATCGCATAGTGTGCACCTACAGGTATAACTTTAAAAGACGTCTACGCTACAGTAGAAATTAACTTTGTATTTTGCGAAATGCATCGATTATAAAAATGATCAAACGTTTGTTTTGTGTCTGTAGCGAATCAAATGATTTCTACTTACTGGACCCTCCTGACATCTGGGCGAGGGTAGACAGAAAGACCGGCGCTAAAAGAACAGCAGAACACAGCTGTTACACAAAACAACCGAATTCCGTTATATCGTCATCTTAAGAACATCTTATCCGTTTGTAAGCGCTATAAAAAAAACGAAGAGAGCTGATGACAGTTTATGCGTCGAGTTCCTGGTCTAGTAGATGGTACTGTAATTACAAACAAGCGACTGAAACGAGACTTGGAGAGCAGAGAGACATTGGAGTCAGTGGCGGTTCCAAGAACTCTTGGTGGGGGGGGATGCAATGAATTTCTAGGAAGATCCCGCCAATTGTCAAAGGAATTAGGCCTATACGTAAGCGGTTTAGAAGAAATCTGTAGATTTGATTTATACGATATTCAGAATTGACACTGTATAAAAGACATTTTACTCGGGTTGTGCAAAGCCATAGTGTGCAAAATCGAGTTTTTCTATTGCTGGAAGCGAATTTGTCGATGACATTGGCTATGGATATGTCCATATCTAAATTTGTGGATATTCGTCGAGGGAGGCTAATCCGTTTAGACGATCATCTTCCACTGAAGACGCATTTTGGTGGGGGCCGGTGGTGGGAGGATGCATCCCCAGTCATCCCCGACGTGGAACCATCCCTGACTGGAGTGTGCATGAAATGGCTAAATGCAACTGGAATGTTCATCATAAGACGATGGATGACTCACTTGACGAAGCGTCTGACCCAGGTGAGACCGTGACCACTGTTGACCCAGCGGTGGTCGTTGTGCCTCCGTTACCTGAAGAATTTGTATACGCGCAATGATAAAATTACACAGGTAAACAACAGGTACACAGGTTGAATCATTCGAGTACTCTTCTTCCTCCGCATATCTTTTAGAACTCACTCTGCTCAATTAAATATCCAGTTAACCTTTCCTCCAAGGTCTGCCTACCGTTTGCGGTTTTCCGATTTCTCTGATTATGATTAATATGACAGTCACTGAAACCGCAGCGACCACAAGAATATGATATATATATTGATCATTATTTGTTTATTAAAATCTGCGAAGCGTTTGCCAAACTCAATTAGTAATATTACGCAAAAAACAAAATTTGCAATTACAAAAGGCTTACATTGCTAAATAGAATGTTTATTTGCAGATGGAACTCTTAAAGCTTGAAAACGGGTTTTAAAATGCATACATCAATGACATAATACTAAATAGGACAAAAGTTCTGAACCTCCTCGGCTTATAAACTGTGCGGAAATTACTAGCCAGCATATTCAGAAATATTATAAAGAGAAAATCCAGGTGAATGCGCTAAAAATTGAAAGCTCAAAACATCAACGATACAGACGAATGCAAAGACCGTGATAATTATCGTCTATATACATGTATGTCGTCCCTAACCATCGTCCAAGGTGCCTTTAAATTCCCACTCTCCGTTCGGGCCGTCGCCAGTTGCGACAGCCACAGAATGTATATGTCTCCGGTAGGCTGGCTGCGGATCGGTCACGCTCAGCAGCTGGTTCTGGCCGACGGAGTCTCCATTCCCGAAACGAACTGTTCCGTTGTGCCAGCTGATCCAGAACGCACGAAGTTCCATCTCGTTCAGGACGCTCGGAGTGTCCGCTTCCATGACGATGTCCCCCGCAGACATCTTAACCTTCAGAAGGCATTTGGAATTGGTCTGGACTCCGATTTCGACTTCGTACGACGCCGTCCTGACGTTTCCGTGCACGATCAGCAGAGCCACTTTGGCGTCCTTCTGTGCTCGGACTTTGAAAACCAGTTGCGTCTGATCGATCAGAGAACGATGCACCGTTCGGTAGCCCTGCGCCGCTAGGGTGTAGGCTTTCAGAAGCGTCACTTGAATAGAGAAAACAACGCCAAATAAAACGTAAAACGGATTCATGGCAAACTGCCACGCGTACTATGCAAAGAAGAGAACATTCAACAGATGTGAAATTCCTGTTTTATAGCCAAGTTAGATAATACGGAGGATATTTCAACATTTTAACTGGAATCAAGAAGCAGCGATAAGAGGTGAAGGAAAACTATAGGAAAACGGATATACATTTTAAAAGGGACAAGGCAGGGATGCGGGTTATCACCAGACTGTTATCACGAATATTGGGAAGAGATTGTGCAAAAAATAGAAGGATTAGAAGAGATAACGATGGGAGGAAAGAATATAAATAGCCTACGATACGCAGGTGACGCCAAACTAATTGCAGATAAGGAAAGATATCTACAAAGATTATTAGACAGGGTGACAGAAGAAGAAGAAGAAAAAGAAGAAGAAGAAAAATAAGAAGAAGAAGATACATTTCACAGCGTTGATTTCTACATGTGCATACAAGCTGAAAATAGATTCTTCGTCTTACTAACTCGATCAGCTATAGCCTACACCAGCGTCGTCTTAAGCAAAAGCGCTGTTGTGAAACTATCCCTATACCTTGTGTTTCCGGAAATTGGAATTCCGCTCTCGCCGAAGTCCAGCTGGACACCGAGACAGCGCTGATTGCGGGCATTTCCGGATCGTCCACTTGCATGATCACGTGCTCGTCGAGATTTCCGGAACCGATCTGCAGCGTTTTATTCACCCACTTTGCCCAGAACGGAAGGTATTCGTTGCAGTTGACGATGTTTGGCGTTTCCACTTGCAACAGAATGGTTCCGTGAGCGCCTTTCCGGATATCCGACTTAGTGTTCGTATATCCGCCAAGGACTATCTCGTAAGCATTTGTAACGACTTCGTTCATTTTGGCGGAGAGCAGAAGATGGGCATTGTCGCAGGTACGTACTTTGAAGGTAACGTAGTTTTTGGATTGCTGGAACCACGCGTATTCGTATTTGTACTCGGCTTCCGTGAATATCGAATAGACATTTCCTTAAACGAAAGATACAACAGGATAGTCATCGCTACTTTCTCACCACCAGGGCCGGCCTTACGTTTTGCGGGGCCCTGAGCGAGATAGGGTTAGGGTCAGTGACAAGCAAAAAGTGCGTCGACAATCGCGAGGCCCCCGGCGTACGCAACAAAATTGTGACAAGCAAAAAATAAGGTCGTCAGCAATCGAGGGACCCTTCGAAGACTTTGCGCGGGGGCCTCTAGAGGAGCGGGGCCCCGGGCAAAGGCCCGGTTTGCCCAGGCTTAAGGCCGGCCCTGCTCACCACTTATTTCTCACTTGTCGTTTTATATAATAGCGTTTTGGCAATAACTCATGGCGAACACGCATATTAGCAAAAGAGCATTTGCAATAATAAATAGTAATTATGACTTAATAGTTTTTTACCTTGAAGGAACGAGAAGTCCCAAAGACCGGCGGCGCCGTTATACGTCGAAATGGTAAAGCCCTGGAATGTCCTCGCGTTCGTATCGGTCCAATCGAGGAAGGTATTATTCCCGATCACCGCTCCGCTACCGACCGTAATGCGGTACGTCGTTTTTTCCCACTTCGCCCAGAACGCCTTGTAGTTGTTGCAGTCCATGATGTTCGGAGTGTTCTCTCGTTGGACGTCGGTCATCGTGGCACGGTCTCTGATGAAACTCTGCGTGTTCCCGTTGCCTCCGATGATCATCTCGTACGTATCCGAGTTGATGTTGTTGAACAGCGTCGAGAGCGTCAGATGGGCGTCTTTGCACGCCTGCACTCGGAACACGACCGAGTCTTGACCGAAGGTGCTCTTCGCCAGCTGGTTGTAGTTATGAGAGGGCGTCGTAGTCGCTCGCATCGAGGTGACTAGAGAGACACGAATAGATAGATGGCAACGGTTATTAACCCCTTACCTGGGCGTCACGGATATGTACGTCCATTTTGCATTGAGTTACAGTTAAATACACGGTTAGGGGGTTAACTGGTGTGTGAGAGACGGTTCATACCTGTGCAGGAACTGTAAAGTCAACAGTACAAGCAAGTAATCTCTAATAGTTTAGAAACAGTCATAACACTTTAAGCATAAAAAGCGCTTTGGCGTAGCCACGGGGTGCCGGCCCCCTAGTCGGATCAGGACCGGTCGCGAGATTCGTTCATAACCGGTGATTAATTGGGGGAGGTAGGGCAGTATTAGATCGTGGAAAACGCACCAGACAGCAGACTTTAAAGAATTTGAGACGACGACGACCATTTTTGCTCTTTTGGGCCAAGAAATGTCGAAGTGCCCCCCCTATTCTGGAATCTTGGATATGCCTACGCCACTTCTATGCAGTTATCACAGTCACGGTTACCTATTGGCTATTGAATTGCTTATATTCAAACTTATGTCATCGTCAATGGCAGATATTCTCTTCTGAATATTTTATTAGCAGAAGACAAAATACACGATATGAATATTGGGCCTACCATCACTTTCTAAAAGCAACCAATCGGCTTCACTTCCAAAACCACTAGTGAAGCTAAAGGCAGTCACTGGTGTGCTGTCTGGATCAGGCATTTGGTAGGTGAGGAACCTAACAACATCAAGAAAGTCATATTTAGAACTGTTGAACTGTTTAGCTGGTAGTTCCGTTGGCATTTGAGGTTATCGCTACGATTTTAAAATAGCGATTTAAAATTCCTACTTTGCGAGAAATTACATAAAAGCATGAGCTTGATTAACTACTAAAAGCAGGTCCGTCGAAACGAATTTTTAAGAGGGGGTGCATTTTTGTTGGCCATTTGTTAAATTGACCTTTTTCAGTTGTTCCTCTTTATGAATCCGTCGCAAGGGGGTGGGTGGGGTGTACTTTTACCTACCAGGGGTGCAGCGCACCCGCTAAGTTTTTCCAGGGAGTGCAACTTCACCCTGCACCCCAAGTTCCGACGGGTCTGACTATAGGCCTATCACATTCCCAAAGATCAATGAACGAAAGGTCGGCATTGTAGAATTTTTATTAGTGATCGTGTGCACAAAATCAATGATGGCCGAACTAAACATTTTGTGAATCGATATGGAATTCAATCGATTCACGTGCACAGGTAAGAACGTTAGAGCTTAGAAAAGGATGACTCGTAGGCCTATCTTTCGTGAAAATGTCCAGCTTAAAATTGAATACTCTAATAGAGAAATGGAAGAACATGAAGTCACAAGTCTATGAATAGGTGGATAGTATATAGCCTACCCATTACTTAGTATAAATTGATAGTCTGTAAACACTAACATTCGCGTATCCGGAGTATCCTTTCCAACTTTGATTGTTCCATTTTGCCACGAGACCCAAAACGCTCGATACTGGTTGCAGTCGAGCATGAACGACTCACTGTGTTCAGCCACATCAGTTCCCTGAACGACGACAAATTCAAAGACGAATTTTTAAAAGTCATATTAACGAAAAGCTACAACAAGCAAAACAACGTAGGCTAAACCTATGTTCGCCAAAGAGGGATACAAGAATTTTATTATGCATCAGTCGATATAGCAATAAATGGCCATGACAAATCCTTCACACAGTTGTTCTGCATTAGGCTTAAAGTTCTTGATCTGCGGTCAAATGACATAAAGAAACTCAATAAATTACAAATCACGCATAGGAAAACCTTGCCAAAATGTTATTCGACATAGTGTCGACCAAACTTGCAAAATTGATGTACTGTATTTTGTAACACAATAGTCATAGCAGTCTAAGAAATACACCACGCACATTTTACAGTGCAATTTATTTCAAAGTAGTCTTTATCGATTGATGTCGGCAATAGAGATAGAATAGTAGAATACTGACTCGATATCCGTTCCTGATGACAGATTTTGTGTTGCTCCAGCCTCCGATGACAATTTCATAGCACGAGTCGTCCGAGCTGCCAGGAACAGACTGCAGCAGTACATGGGCGTCGTTACACGCATTTACCTCAAAGGAAATGACGTGTCCATGGGTTGTAAAAGTGTTGTAGGTATACTTGTAGTTACTACCGTCATCTGGGGTGTGAAGCTCCCAGGCATTTCCTACAGTCATACAAGGCCGTTACATATTATGCGACCACCGAGTGTGCTGTTTATTAGTTTAAAATGCAGTAACAAATAGTCAATATAGGAGAATGCAGTTAAAACAAATCTAAGAAATCTGGCTGTATGTGCACATTGGCAACATTCACAGTTTAAGGCAGCGGTTCTCAAACTTTTTTGATTTCTTGCGTGGTGGCCCCTTCGAAATGTTTTTTGATGACTCACGGACCGTTTTTTGCTTGTCAGTATGTTTGGAGAGGGGAAAAATAGAAGGATGAATAACTTTTTTTTCTCGTCAAGCTTTTCGGAAGACGAAAGGGGGTCGGCCCGTTGTTACGTCATATGTTAGAGGTCTGACTTTTTGTTACGTCGCGTTACGTAGGGTGGGAGTGGGTCAAAAAGTGCCAAAATCGCGTTGCGTCATTTATGGACGACCCCTTACGTCGTATCATCGAATGACGTCAGCAGTTTCAAATACAGAATTGAATTTCAAATTCTGGAAACGGTCAACGTATAGGCCTATGGTTCGCCATTTGACAAGCAAGACATTAATTTCATTGCATATCGCGAAGACATTAAGTCAGAGGTGCACAACCTTTTTAGGCCGAGGGCCAAATTTAACATTCCCTGAGTACTCGCGGGCCAGAATTTCGAAAATGCATGTTTTATATAAAATATATTGTATATAACCATAACATTTATATAAATCAGCAAATCAAGCAAAATTAACTTTAATAAATGCTATATTGAACTACCGGTAATGCTTCATAAAACACCAGTTTTTACTTACTACCTTCTATAACACAAACAGTAAAGCTCAGTCTGCACAATCTAATTCTGCCCGCACATAAACTAAGAGCTGTGCAGTATCAGTGTTATCTGTGCTCTCATCCAAAGCTACTGAAAAATATGTGCACCTAGCTAATCTGCCAATCAACTGCTCAGTAACGTCTGTTGCAAGGTCATCAACTCGGCGTTGAATTGTCATTCTTAACAAAGGAACTTTACTGAAAACACTGGCGTTTTCTGGGCAAATTCCACTGCAGATGCTTAGGAGTCAATCTCTAACAAAATCTCCGTCTGCGAAAGGCCGTGATGACCTTGCAATTAGCTGGGCCACCACTTTGCAGCTGGCCCGTGTAAAACACTTTTATTCTTGCGACTTCCTTGTGAAAAAACTCTGTTCGGTTGACAGAGTCTTCTTTAACAGTTCAATTTTCTGTTCCCGCAACTCACCCTGCAGTTCATCATAAGCAGCGGCATGTTTCGTTTCGTGGTGTCATCGGCAGTTATACTCTTATATAACGCTAAGTGATCCACGGCAAATTAAACACACCGATTTAACCCATTAAACGTGTCCATAAAATACAGACGTGTCCATTCCTCACTGAAATGTCGCTGTTCTGCCTCAGTCTTGCGTTTTTAAAGTTTCAATTTAGATATTCTAGACTTACTGCAGAGACAATTTAAATGTATAAAGCACGTTATCGAAGTAGTTTATTATCGCCCGTCTCTGTATCACGTTGTAATAGGTTGCACATTTGTAAGTAGCCCAACATATATGAATAGGTCAGTCAGCAGATACCTAATTTCTATACCAAAATTACTGTTCTCGGGCCAATTTTCTGTTATTCGAAATTGTACCGCGGGCCGGACAGAACCCTTTGGCGGGCCGGTTTTCTGTGTTGCTCGAAATTGTCCCGCGGGCCAGAAAAAACCCTTCGGCGGGCCGGATTTGGCCCGCGGGCCAGTGGTTGTGCACCCCTGCATTAAGTGAATCAGTGGGCTTTAATTATAAGCACAAAGACTAGAGAGAGAGAGAGAGAGATAGAGAGAGAGAGAGAGAGAGAGAGAGAGAGAGAGAGATAGATAGAGAGAGAGAGAGAGAGAGAGAGAGAGAGAGAGACCTGAAACACTTTAATTCCTACCCATTGTAGTGGATACTCCCCAAACGCCTTTGACAGCGGACGGCGTCAGCAAGGACAGCGAATTTATGACGTGCATGTTGGAAACAGACACACTGAACAATTCGCCCTGCTTAACGGTGATTCCCTTTCCAAACGCTATCACGCCGTCTCTCCAGTTCACCCAGAAGATGCGCACCGCGTTGCAATCCAGAATCTGATGAGTGTAGACCGATTTTAGAACTGCGCCGCCGACGGAACTGCGCAGAACCGTTTCCGTATTGCCCGTCGCCCCCACCACCAGCTCGTACGTATAATGCGTGTAGATTCCAGCAACCTGGCTGAGCGCCACGCTGGCGTCGCTACAAGCCTTTACTGCAAAAATGAATTCCTTGTAGTTGACACAAGAAAGCATAATCCGTCCATAGCTGTCGATGGGCATTCCCGTTTCGTGCACGAAGCCAAGCGCTGAAAAAAATCGAACAACCAGGCGCTATATAACTGCGCGTATACCCACGCCTGGTTTCAGTGGCGTAGCCAGGGTTGGAGTTGGTGGGGTTGAACCCCCAGCTAACTTAGCAAACCTCCCAAAAATCGCATATCTGGTATATGCAGTTTATGTCATGCATTGAATTTCAGTCCTCAACCCCCCCAGCTCAAATTTCACAACTCCAACACTGGGCGTAGCAATATGCTCGGGGGCCCTTGGCGAAAAACGGGCAGGGGGCCATTTCCAGAGACGATCTGAAAAGTTTGCGAAAATGTTGACGACCGTTTTTTGCTTGTCGGCCTTTCGGTCTTTCGATCTGATAACTTTACAACTTTGCGGAAAAAATTTTTATTGGCTCGGGTCGGGGGCCCTTTGCAGGTAGGGGGCCCTTGGCATTTGGCCAGGTTGTCCATATGGCTGCTGCTCCTCTGCCTGGTTTAACGATGATCCTACCAGAGAGAACAGAGGAAACTAGAAAACTACACAGAAGATAATTAATTATCAGATTACTAGAGACGGAGAAAGGCAGGGACAGCAATACGAAATAAACTTATCTAACAGTTCTAACCAGCCACGTATGAGTAATCCCACTCCGCCCAGTCTCCCTGTCCGTTGCTGAAAGAAAGGGCATAGATCGGATGCGGACTATCGTCTTTCCATCCGAGAAAGCGTCTTCCACCTGCCGATCCGTAGGCCACTTCGATCTCGCCGTTGGCCCAACTCACCCAGAACCGCCGACTCACCGAACAGTCGACGACCGCCGGGGTGGTTTCCTGGGCGACGCGGTGCATGACGCTGCCGTCGTAGCGATGAATCTCCGACAGCGTGTTGTTCGCAGCGCCCAGAATGATCTCGTACGAAGCCGTTCCGTACGGAACGTTAGACAGGAAGATTCGCGCATGTTGACACGAGCGAACGGAAAATTCGTACGACTTCTGAGACGACTTCACCTCCAGCCAATGTCCGTAACTGTGCTCCGGATTAGTTTGGACTTTAATCGCACGTGCTGCGGAAAACGAAAAGACTCGATAGTTTCGGTCTCTTTAACCCCTTAACTGGGGATCCCGGATATATCCGTCCATTTGACATTGAGTTACAGTTAAATACACGGTTAAGGGGTTAAAATAATATGCGATAGAATTCGTTATGGAAATCATTTTCCAACGCACTCACTGTGCAATAAAAATTTCAATCTCGTCGTCGAAAAAATACAGCGTATAAGAAAGAGAATACGGAACATAATATTATCTACTGCAGGTATATGCGTACAACTTGAAGGCCAACAGATCCTAATGGCGCTTAGCACCTTTGAAGACATCGCAAAGGTAGGAAAGTAATCGACAAAATAATTGTGGAAAAGAATTGTAAAGTTACAAGCATTGCTTATATATAACATGCTGATATTTTGTAAGTTCTCCTACATACAGGGATATTTCTAAGATTGTGAATTGGGGGGTGTCGATCTCAAATTGAGGGTGTCCGGAGCTAATTAGTATGCATTTTGTATGCATACCATTGTCACATTGCCAAATTTTGGGGGCGTCGACCTCAAATTTGGGGTGTTAGGGGGTGTAAAAATATCCCTGCCTACATACCATCGGTGCTGCTGAATTCCCAGACTCCGACCGAACCCCATCCAGTTGACATCGATATAATGCTGACTGCCAGTGGATCTGGATCCTGCCATTCCATGAAAAGTTTCTCATCTACCACGTTTCCCTTTCCGA